>LPNX010903990.1:0-35976 GCA_001517045.1 Pseudotsuga menziesii | reverse complement strand
TATGTATGTATTTAAACCCTAACGACCATCATAAGAAGCTAAGAACTATAGCTAGGTAGTTTATCCAAGTTCTTAAACCTTTGGAAAGACCATGCTTATGCTAGAGTTATATTTTTTTATCAACGATGGTATTAAGAAAGAAGTTAGGTAAGTAAAACATTAACCTGGGAAGAGTTTTTAAAACATCACACTAAAATGAGTTTTGGACTTGGAAAAAGAGCTCATAAAAACCTTACTCCTATATGTATGTGAGTTTTGCAAGCACAGTAATATTTATAGTTTGTTATAATAGTCTAGATATTAGAAATTTGACTTCATTACCCCCTTGTGAAATGGGAAACTTACAAAGGTTAATATGGGTAATGTTATTAAAGAAAATAATTCCTCCTTCCTTACATAAAAAGTAATAACACTTTAATTTGACAAAAAGAAATTTGTATTAGTGCATCTCTAATTGTTAATGCATTAGAATAGTTAAAAAACTATCTTATACACTAAGTACTAGTTCTATGTGTGTCCTTCAGTCAATATAATTAATGTTTATACTTAGATCATAGGACTCATAGGTTAACTTAACTGGATTCTTGTGTAAAGAAATCTGCTTTACAGGATGCCTTCCACTAGATTGAATAGAGGCGTTAAACTAAAATTAGATTGATGAAAGTTGAATGAATAAGTGGGTTGTAGTAAAATAGAGGCGTAACTGGACTAGTTTTCCGTTTACTGAAAACACTTTTAGAAACTATTTTTTTTGACATAAATAATCAGATCAACAATACCTCTTTTACTGCTCAAGCTGCAAAACAAATAATTTAACTAGCATTTTATTCTATGCTAGTTGAGATAATAATCTCGATCTGGAAACTGGTAACAAACTTCTTACCTGTAAAGGACCTGTAAAAGAAGCATCACTTCATTGCATTAGCTATAAGCTAAGTAATCCTCGATCTCAACTGAATTTCTTTCCTACTTGTCATAAGACAATAAAACAAACTTAGTCCTAGAATTTAAACATATGTTTTAATTCCTGTTATTTCAAATCATAACCTGCAAAACCAAATCCTTAACATGGAATTATGAAAACAAACTAATAAGTATACAGAACTAGAGATTAACAAAAATATTCAGTTCTAGTTTAATACTGGTTTAAGTAACCGTTAGCAATTAACTGTTCCTAGGCAGTGACAACTACAAACATTTTATGTTACATGAAAAATTTTAAATTTTTACGAATTTCGGGAGTTCTACGTGTGGTATCAAAGCCTGAGTTCAGACACTAGGCCTGAATGTGGCTCAACCTGTATAGATAGAATAGTAAATTAAATACATGCATACTGATTATTATTAATTTTCTTTTCAAAATGTTATTTCCAAAAAAAATTTCTGAATTAAACTGCAGGTATGGAAAGATTGGAAGAATATGCAGATGAGGAGTCCCCGTTTACTGAACAAAGTAATTCTAAAAGAGAACATATACAAGAAGAAACAACTAATAACTCTTCTGAATTATTACAAATGCTTAAGGAACTAAGAACAAAGATGAAAACAGCCAAA
This sequence comes from Pseudotsuga menziesii, assembly GCA_001517045.1. Lineage (NCBI taxonomy): Eukaryota > Viridiplantae > Streptophyta > Pinopsida > Pinales > Pinaceae > Pseudotsuga > Pseudotsuga menziesii. The sequence goes on along the minus strand of LPNX010903990.1, from coordinate 34,422 downwards.
AAGGAAAATGAGAGAATTCTGAGAGTTCAGGAGGAGATGAATCAGATCTTAATGGAAAATTTTCATAATGAAGAAAAAGATAAATGAATAGAATATGAAGATATGCCTTACCAACATAAAAATAAAAAGTCTAAACAGTCTAAAATCGAAATTATCTCATCCATTTACATTTATGGCGATCCACATAAGAAGAATTATCAGTATACTAGTGCTAGTAGCGAAGATAATCATCAGACAAGAAAGAGAAAATTTAAGCCTTATGAAGAAATTTCAGGAGAATTTAAGAAAATAAACCACCAACATTTAATGGTTAAACTGAGAAAGGAGAATATGTTATCATGGTTGTCTAGGATGAAGAAATATTTTCAAATTTATAATTATTCTAATCAGCTAAAAGCAAGAATGGCCATTTAGAACCTCACTGGAAAGGAAGATATTTGGTGAAAGGACCTAAAATGAGTAAAAGGAATTAGGTAGAAGAACATTAACTGGAGTACGTTTAAGAAATATTTTAAGAAGAAATTATTGTCATAACAATACTACGAAGAGCGGGCTAAGGAATTTTATGAATTAAACTTGGGAACAATGAACATGAAAGAACTAAATAGTAAATTTTTAAGTCTACTTCGATATGTGCCTTGCATAGTGGATGAGAAGCCTAAGGTACAGTGGTTTCTAAGTTGTTTACCTTTTCATATAAAAGATAGAATTGAATATGACAATCCAAAAACCTTAGAAGAGGCTATACGGAAGGCGAATTTTTTCTATGAGCAAAATCGCAAAAAGGAAAGTATGTCAAACTGGAAGGCTAAAAGATCTAATAATTTTGAACAGAAGAAGAAAGGTTTCGTACCTAACCGCAGTTTTAGAAATAATAAAACATGAAATTTTCCTAATAAAACCTTCCAAGGGAATAAAGGTAATTCACAAATAAATCCAAATGGTCCTAGAAATAAAGAACCTGTTAATAATCACAGTAATTACACCAAAAATGATGAACGAAAGGAACCAGTAAAATGTTGGGAATGTAATGGTCCTCATTATGCATCAATTTACCCAAACCGGAAGAAGACTGTTAGCAACATACATATGATACAGGAGGAGATGACTGTTGGTGATCTAGCAAGGACAATGCCCAGGATCAACGCAGCACTAGAAAACAGGCAAGCGGACTATCAAACTTCCATGGTGGAAGTGGAAGGTAAGATGAATCAAACACCTATATCTATTTTAATTGATCCAGGGGCTAGCTTAAGTTATATTTCTCTTAATTTAGTATAAAAATGTAATTTATCCGTAGAAAATTTTGCAAAGTCATGGTTAGTTCAGCTAGCTACTGGCGCAAAAAGAAAAGTGATTAGTTTTGTAAAGGATTGTATTATAAACATGGATCAGTTTGAAACCTATGTTAAGCTTAACGTACTACCTTTAGGTTCTTATGATATGTTAATTGGTATGGACTGGTTAGAATAGCATAGGGTAGTCCTAAACTATTTCGATAAAACGTTTACTTGCGTAAATAACGATGGAGAAACAGTAAATATAAAAGGAATCCCGAGGAAAACAACTATAAGACAAATCTCTGCTTTACAATTAAAGAGAGCTATTCAAAAGGGTTGTAAATCCTTTGTTGTAACAATAATTAATGAATAAAATACTAATAACGAAGATAAATTAAAACTGGAAGACATTCTAATCCTGAGGGGGTATTCGAATGTATTTTCGGAAGAAATTCTGGGACTGCCTCCAAAGAGGGAGTTAGACTTCATTATTGAGTTGGTACCTGGTTCAATGCCTAGTTCAAAATACCCTTATCGAATGAATATATTTGAATTAAATGAGTTAAAATCACAGTTAAAAGAACTTATTGATAAGAATTATATTAGGCCCGCTGTGTCTCCTTGGGGAGCACCTATTATTTTCGTTAAAAAAAAGGCGGTACCCTACGTTTATGTATAAATTACCGTCAACTTAATAAAATGACCATTAAAAACAGATATATGTTGCCCCACATAGATTATCTGTTTGATCAGCTACGTGGAGCGACTATATTTTCGAAGATTGATTTAAGATCTGCTTATCACCAGGTCTGAATCAAAGATGTATACATCTTTAAAACAACTTTTAGGACCAGATATGGTCACTATGAGTTTGTTGATATGCCATTTGGGCTTACTAATGCCCCGGATGTCTTCATGTGTCTGATGAATAATGTAACACATAAGTACCTTGATAAATTTGTGGTCGTATTCATTGATGACATTCTAATTTATTCAAAGTCTAAAGAAGAACATGAAGAGCACTTAAAAAGTGTTTTACAAGAATTATGAGAACATCATCTCTTTGCAAAATTTAGTAAATGTGATTTCTTTAAGGATAAGATACAGTACTTAGGTCATGTAGTTACTAAAGAAGGGATCTCGGTTGATCCAGAAAAGATAAAGGCAATCGAAGAATGGCTAGCCCCAAAAGACGTAACTGACGTATGATCATTCATGGGGATTACTAGCTATTATCGAAGATTTATTGAAGGATTTTCAAGAATTGCAAATCCCATAACTTCCTTACATAAGAAAGGGAAGAAATTCGAGTGGAGTCAAAAGCGTGAAGATAGTTTTAAAAAGTTAAAAATGTTATTAACCACCACACCAATCTTAAGAATTGTTGATCCTAATAAAGACTTTATAGTATGTACTGACGCATGCAATGATGATTTAGGTGGAGTTTTAACTCAGGAAGGACACGTCATTGCATATGATTCTAGGAAGCTGAAGATTCATGAGAAAAACTATGCGACCTATGACTTAGAACTAGATGTTGAAAAACTAAATTTTGTATCAGCAATCAGAACCTATAAAATAGATTTAGAAGAACAGCTAGAGGAAGGAGTAAGATTGGATGAAAATTATCAAAAATTACAAGCAAAGTCAACAGAAAAAATAATTGAAAATTTAAGTACAGGGTATAGTTTAAATGAAAAAGGATGATTACTATATAAAGATATACAATATATACCTAATGTACCTAATATTAAGTTACTTGTTTTAAACGAAATTCATAAGACTCCTTACTCAGGACATCCTGCTTATCAGAAGACTATAACCATGTTAAGAAAGGATTATTTTTGGCCAAACATGAAGAATGAACTGGCAGAATACATTGCTAAGTGCTTTGAATGTCAACAAGTTAAGACTGAACACTAGCATCCAGCCAGGTTACTTCGGCCATTACCTATCCCTTGCTAGAAGTGGGAGATAATCAGCCTTGATTTTATTACAGGACTACCTAGAAATCAAAATTTGAATGACTCAATAATTGTATTCGTTGATAAACTTAGTAAGACAACTCATTTTATACCTGTAAAAACTACTTACAAGGATGCTAATATTGCTAATATATTCCTGAAACAATTTTTTTGGCTACATGGAATACCGAAAGTAATAATTTCAGAAAGAGACCCTAATTTTATGGGCAATTTTTGGAAGTCTTTGTTTAAAGGACTGAATACTACTTTAAATTTTAGTACCTCTTTCCATCTCGAGACACATGGACAAACTGAAAGAGTAAATCAGGTATTGGAAGATCTACTCAAAATATATGTTAATGAACAGCCAAGTAAATGGGAGGATTAATTACACTTGGTAGAGTTTTCTTACAACAATCACTACCAAGCTTCAGCAAGATACAGTCCATTTGAAATTTTATTTGGCAGGAAGTGCAATACCCCCATCTCATGGAGTAATCCATTTGATAGGCTAGTATTAGGACCTGAACTATTAAAAGAGATGGAGTTAATTGTAAAATAGGTGCAAGGTAACTTGAAAGTTGTGCAAGATCGACAGAAAATTCAAGCAGATCTTAAACGAACTCAAAAAGAGTTCCATGTTGGTGAACATGTCTTTATTAAGGTGAGTCCTACAAAGAGTCCTATGAGATTAGGAAGTTGTGCTAAGTTAGCACCCCAATATTGTGGACCTTTTGAAACACTTTCCAAAATAGGACAGGTGGCATATCAATTGGCTTTACCACCAAATTTGAAGGTTCATAATGTCTTTCATATTTTTGTGTTAAAAAAATGTGTACATGATGCTACTCATGTTATAAACTAGAATGATGTGCAGGTGGAACCCGAAGGATATTTTGTAGTGGAACCGGATTGTATCCTTGAAAGGAGGGAGATCTTGATTCATAATCGCACCATTAGTCAGGTGAAGGTGCAATGGAAGCACCTTAGTCCAGAAGAAGCCACCTGGGAATTGGAAATTCATAAACGGGTTGCATATCCAGTTCTGTTCCAGGGTAATTCTAAGGACAAAGAATAAATAACATCGAGAACGATGTTATGATTTAAGGGGGTGTGCATGTTACATGCCCCCATTTGCAAAACATTTTATGTTTTAAGAAACATTATGTTATATTTTATTATAAATTTTGTAATTAATGACCAAGTGGGGTCAAGGATAATTGAATGTAATTACTGAATATTTTATTAATAAATAAATGAAAGATGAGACAACAACTTAGGGAAGCTATTAAATGAGTGTTTTACTGGTCACTTGGTGGAGAAGGCTGGGTTGAGACAAGATTGAAACTTGGCAGCATCCTCAAACTACTCTAGATGTTGCAAGTGGCAACTTCCCTATTTTTGTGGTCATGTTCCCCAAGAATGTGGAACAAGAGCAAGTGGATCATTAAGTGAAACCTAACCCAAAATACCTAGGCATGCTAATAAAACTTCCCATTGAAGATTGCTGAGGCTGCTCATTCTTGACTCATGAACATTCTCAGTGAATGAAGTGCACAAGAGAATTTGATGGAGGGGACTAGCTGAAGTATGTTTTGAGTGGAAAAGTGTTGTATACCTGAAACAAGTGCAACTATTCTAACTTGAGTTCATATTGTTGTATGCATAACAGATTACTGCTGACCACTCAGTAGAGTTGAAGAGGATTATTAGACTACATCTCTCACCCAGTACTTCTACCAAACGGACCAGGAGACAAGCTCAGGGGTCCTGAGAATTGCATTCCATCTTTTCTCTAGGAGTTGGTTGGGAGGAACAGGTTCCTTAAGCTGTTGTCACCTCATCTGTATTTTCAGGTTCTACTTGATATATCTAGCTTTCTAAATGTTTATTGTTATCTGGAAAGTTTAAGTTTAAGAAATGATATCTTATGCTTCTGCTCTGTTACTGCTAGGGTTAGCTAAAAGAAATATTTATACGGTGAAAAGATAGTTACATTCTAAACTAGATAAATTAGGGTAAATGATTAGAAGAATTTCTAGATTTACTAATAGACAGAAAAAAGAAAAGAAAAAATACCCAACTGTATTTTTCCACACCTTTTATAAAGGTAATACTCTAGTACAGTAGGTTAGATTAATTTCAGATAAAGAATTGAATGAAGTATGCATGAATGCGAATTACTATCTTCTACAGGTTCATATGTGTGATTTGTATGTATGTTTTCCTTTTTATTTTAGATGTCTTTATTTAGTCAGAGTACTTGAATAATATAAACAGAACTCTTTAGGAAAGATCCAAAAGTATAGATTTACTTAGTCTGTGTAATTGTTTACACAGTAGATATATTATTATTATAAGTCTATTATTATAATAATTAACAGTTATTATAAAAATAGAAATTAAGTAACTAATATTAACTTTAAAAAACACTAAACAAGGCTAGATATTTACTGTAATAAATTCATCTAAGTAAAATGCAAACTAGGGTAACCTTAAAATGAAATAATAACTATGTACTTAAACTAAGAGAAATTAGGGTTTTATAAATAAAACCTAATTAAAAGAAACTGTAAATTTAAAATAACTTTACCACCTTTTTCACTAACAAAGGGGTTAATCTTCAATCCTTAAAAACAAATTAAAGCATATATATTGTGTTTATATAACCATAACATTAATTACATGAATATAGGAAAGTCAATACATCCTCCATGAGGAAAAATATTAAAACTATCTGCATAATTATAAACAAAAAGTAAATAGAAATCCTTCAATATATTTTCCAACCAGGAAACAATAAAGATACAGGAGGTATTATTCACTTCTTTTAACCATTACTCATCGTAATAATCAAGTTATGATCTAAAAACCTATTGTCATAACCCTTAGTTACAATTTCACACATAAACAAAATGAATATTAATTTACTTAACAACAACCTCTGTTAGGTTAATTTCAACAAGAAATAACCAAAATAACGAATTATTACAAGCCTGCCTTTTTCGTTTTAAAATAATAGAAAATATATATATGTTATCAAAACATAAGTACAATCAATAAGCTTCGAGCTTATTAAAAGAAAATCTAAACAGTATAAAAAAAAAAAACCAGTATAGTGAAACATATCAGTTACAGCCCTATATCCCTTTACCAACAGAGTCACGGATTATAAGCCGGTATCAAAATAACAAAACTATAAACAAATTAGACCCATATTTCTTTCTCAAGTCTCGGCTATGAAATCCCTAAGTCCCCAACACAAAACAACCACGAGGGCTTCATTTAAACTTAACCACGTATCAAAGTATTGGCCACATGGCCTTCCAAACGTTTTACAACACAGTGTATCCATGGCCAAGACAAAAACCAGAAACCCAAGGAACTAAACCAACTCAAAATAAACATCATACACCATTGCAAGAGGAACCTTAACGAAACCGAGGCTTACCAGAAGAAAGTTTAACGTGGAGCCCCTTATTTTGGTAACTGTCAACCCGAGCATTTCAGACTGAAGCCTGCAAAAGTGAAACACAATAACAAAAAAAATGTTAAACCACTGCTGATAATGAAAGTATTAGACTGAAAACAATGCAGTAATGATCTTAAATGGAACAAAATTACATACCTGGTTCTATTTCTCTTTTCTTTTGCTGTGACAGACGTTCCACTCAAACCCTAGCCACCATTTTAGAGAATGATGAGCTTCAAAGAAACACTAACCAAATGAAACGCGGCTCAAAGAGTTCAATTCCAAAATCCAAATCCAGAACGGGGCAGAGTCAAATGCCACCCAGAAGTTGGGAAGTGAGAAACAGTAATCTCTTCATACAACAAGACCACACTACAACAAAACTCACGGTCATGCTCACACTATCAAAATTCTCCTGTGCAAGGATGGAAGCTTTTTACAGAGTCAAGATAACGAATGAATTGGAAATTGTAGAGCTAGGTAGCGATGATGGAGAATTCTTCCACAACACAAAATACAGTGTACAAATGTACCTCTTGTGTTGGCACACAAAAAGGACACTTATCGATTGAAGGTTGCCTAAACACTATAGATGGGCATGACATGAGATGCATTCACTATCCAACCAGCTTGCCATTTTACCTTTTCATATGTTGAATGTCATACGCGACTATCTCCACAGCATCTCACGTACTGTACACGAGTATCTTCATTGCAACCCGTGTACAGATCTGTACGCGGGTTTCACTTATAGCAACTCGAGTGTCATACGCGGGTTTCCAGTATCAATACTCACGTACACATCTATTTGACATTAAAAATAATAAAACATGATTAATTGAGATTTGTTAAACCCTAATCATTAACTATCTTAACTGTCTCAACCTCCTTAACCTTTGAAACTGCTCTATTTCCTAAAGTATAAATGGAGGCCTTGGGGAGGGCATTAATGCATCAATCTTAGAGAGCAAAGTTATGTTGGTGGTATATCTTCAGAAGTCTTTGGAGCAGTAGAACTCAGAATCCTTTGGTTGCAAAGGAGTCCTTGTTTTAGACGTTGGGTTGTACACTTATCTCATTCACTATTGTTAATAAAGAGAATCCTTCTTCCAACTTTGTGTTGAGTCACTTTCATGTATCATGGTTTGATGAATATTTATGATTAAGCACTCTATATATTGTTTATCTAAGTTGTCATATATACATGTATAATATTGTACTTGGAGGATCTACTCTTTGTAGGTGAAGGAGGTGCATCCCTGAAAGCATTGGAGAGGAGCAGAGCGGGAGAAGACAAAGCTTGGATCAACCGTCATTAATCGGGTGAGTCCACCACATCTTCCTATTTCCTTTCTGTACTTTAAAGTTGATTGTCTGCAAGTTTTAGAAGTACGTTGGCAACCCCAAACCCTCGGTTATAAGGGTGTTTATTCCTGAACAACAGAACTGACAACTCCGCTAGGGAGCCCAGATTGCTGTGGGTTATTTCTGTTTACCGTTGCCCAGTATTTTCCTTGATTGTATGTGTGGTCTCTTGTCTTGGTTCATGCTTAGGATAGCGTTTGAAGACCTTGAAAATTTTTCTTTTTATTAGAAAAATTTATACCTGTACGCAGGTTGCTCTTGCATACAGATGCGTACAAAGGCCTGCATACGCGGGTTGCTCTCTAGGAAAGTCACGTACAGTACACGGGTTTCCCTTATACATAGTCGTGTACAAGCCTTAGCATTGGAATTTTTGGGTTAGCATTTGCTTATCCCTATTCCTCTATAAAGTATGTTTGCTAGTTGGTCTTCCTTATATGCATTGTACTGTCAGTTTCATGACCTTGTTGGCCACACCTTGCCCTTTATTGTAAAGCCCTTGAGTTCTTTTGTTTGGAATGTATTTATGTGCGCAATTTGAAGTGGATTTACCTATTTGGGTTATAGGTTTAAGTGTTGATTTTCTGAATCAGTGATCAGGGTTCCAGACATTGTTTATCCCATTCTATTTTCGGATAGTGATTGGTGTGCCACTTGCCTTTGTGTGATTTCAGTGATTTCCTTTCATTGTATCCATCCAACCTAGGGTTCCAAGTCTTCCTTAGGTGGTTGATTCTTGGCCTTATTAATCTATTTACTTCACTTCGCTTACTTTATACAGTTAGTTTAATTCAAGCATACTCAAGTTTTGTGCATTTAGGTGCATAGTAGTCTTTGAGCATTTTAAAAAGTGAAAAGAAAACATTTTAAAAGCTTTTGCATTTGATTTTGCATAGAGTCAAAAAACATCATAGTCCTTCACTCCACTTCCTTCTGAGTAAAAAATAGCCCTTAAAATGAACGCAATAATTAAAATTTATTAATAATTTTTATTTTTTAGGGCCATACACCTACTAGCTTAGGCTAGACTTGTGGGATAGGAAGTGTAAACTTCCCATAAGTTTTAAAATTCAGACATAGTGGGCTTATCGATAGGTAAATCCTTCTCTTTATCTATAGTATCTGGGAAGCTCCTCTCAAACGGGAGTCAAGCATGAGGCCGCGTGGAGGCAATGGACTAAGGAGATAACTCTCTGATTCCTTGTCGAAATGTAAATCAGGACTTTTACGCATCTAGGGATTCTGTCCTAGACAGAGTTTCGGGCTCAGCTACCCTGCCCATGCGTGTGAATCAAGATTGGGACTATCCCCCCAGACTGTTGGTATAGCTAAGGTATCATTTAGTCTCTTGACATCTAGGGTTCATACCTAGGTAAACCGAAAGGCTATTTCTGGTTCACCTTGGACGGGCTTAGAAGGTAACCCTTGTTGAAAGTGTAGGAGGGCGATGGGTGATTCCTCTGCTTATCCCTAAGAACCTATTCAAGGATGCCAAGTAACTGTCCTTCATCTTTCTTCAGGAAAGCATATCTTTTACCCTTGCAGACTGTTGAGACTTTAGGAATTTTTGTAGTGATTGTTCTGTGGTTTGTTTTTGTTTAGCCGACCTTAGGGTTTGAATTGTCAAATTTACAATTGTGGAGGACCAACCTATTAGAAGGTCATGAAGGTTGCAAAACCTTCCTCCTCTCATCACATTGGAACCTCCACCTCCACCTCAAAGGCAAATATTGGACACGGACGGTTCATTTGAACCGATAGGAGTGAGTGAAGTTTCGAGTGAACCAGCACTTAGGGATAAGTGACTCTGATTTTAATACAGTTGAGATAGAAGACTTGAAGGCTGATGAGTTTGAAAGGAATTTTAATACACCCTTGATTGACTTAAGTGATCTTGTGATCGTCCAGGTTAGGCCTTTTGATTCACCTATTTTAGGTGTCCCTGTGGACAGGATAATGTCTTCTGCGGGAGAAAGTTATTTTGTTTTTACCTCAACATTTCTGACTAAAGGGGTACTACCTCCCCCAATAAGTGCCCCTAGATATAGCATACCTACTACACCATTGACTCTAACGAGCTGGGTGGTCCAACTGCCGGTTCCCACAAGCTTAGCAGGTGCTTCTAGTGACATGGTTACTAGGATTCCTAGTATACCTACCGTTCCTTCTGCCTTCACACACACTACCAAGAGCGGTCCGGTAGGATCCTCAGCTTTCATCCAAGGATTTCCTTGGAATGGGGGGCATATTCCCCCATCCACTTCATACGTAGGCCCATTACCTTCTTATGTAGGAGTGCAGTTTGGAAACACTACCTCTTATGGGAAAGGTTTTCAAACTTCGGTCTCGGCCCCATTCGCGAGCTCTCCCTTTTCGTTGTTTAGCGGAGGGATACCTGCTCCTTTTTTTCAAACCCCAGTTTCGACTGGGACGACCCAAACCTCTTATACTGCACCTCCCACCCATAATCCTATGGCTTACGAATGGAATCTGTTTCAAAGTAATCCATCCACTTCACAACTGGCGGCAAGGGGCAACCCCACCTTTACATATGGGAATTTTGGGGCAAGTCCCGCTAATCCCTAGACTGGCAGTTTTAGTGCTTCGGTTCAACCTAAGCTTCCATTCCTGGCAACGTTAAAATTTCCAGATTTTCCTAGATTGATGAATGACCCGATGAGGCATGACCCCTCATGGCCACCTGTTCCCACCAAATTGCCATCGGACATCCCAAAATTTGAGGGCAAAGTTGGTGAAGATCCTGGGGCTCATGCCACCACTTTTCATTTATGGTGTTCTTCTAATTTGTTGAATGAAGATTAAGTCAGGTTGAGGTTGTTCCAAATAACCTTAACGAGTACTACAGCAAAATGGTACATTGAGTTTCCTTCTGTTGCATTTAGTAGATTTTGGGACTTGGCTAGTGCATTCCTTAGCCATTTTCAAATTCTAGTCCAATATGAATTCAGAATGGACTTGTTATCTACCTTTAGGCAGAACAAGGCTACCCACATCTCGGATCACATCCAAGAATGGAGGAGGCAAAAGACCCTTATTTAAGCCATCGTTCCTCGAGTTTTTACTAGAGTGATTCCTTAAATCCCTGTTTCCTTACATATCTAAGGACGTATCCACTTCAGGAGTGACGAATGAAGAAGAATCCATTCTCAAGGCCCAGTAATTGGATTTGATTTATTCACAATCTAGTATCTTGTATGAGATTATCCCTGAGGCACCAAGGCCTACCCATGATGCAGAGAAACCTAAGCCTGGACCCCATGCCGATGGTGTGGTTGGGTCCGTAAACTCTCCCATTGTAGAATCTTTGGCCAAATATCTCCATCAATTTTTCATTAAATAGTCTAAGGTGAAGGTAGCAAAGGTTGCCCCCTCACCCCAAAATTCAAATGTTTTTTCATAGACCTCTCAGAAGGGAAATCAGCAACCCGGTGGGAAGAAGAAGAGAGGAAAGAAAGGGGAGGGAAATCAAAACAAGTAGAAACCCTCAAATAGTGCTGATGGGCCCAAGAAAGAAAAGAAAAAGGTGAAATTCCCGTGTAAGTTGTGCCATGAGGATCACCTCACCCATCTTTGTCCCCTTATGGAACAAGCCCAAAAGCTGATAAAAGCTCAACAACTGGCTATCCTGAAGGATCTTTTCCCCAAGGGCAGAATTCTACTTCAGCTTCTAATGTAGCAAGGGGCACTCCAGGTGCCCCTGACCCCAACTATATCAACATGGTTCGATCTTCGAATTTTCTACAGACTAGGAATAAAAACTATGAAAAAGAGACTTCTGAGAAGGGTAAGTCTATAGGTGAAACTTCTAACCCTCTCACAATCAAGAAGCCTGTTAAAACTATGCCTAATATACCGAAAGGTGTCTTTAAGAAGACCTTGCATAACTCTAATGCTAGGGCTACTTCAAACTACTCCGTGGTTGAATACTTGGCCCAAACCCCTTGTGCAATGTCAACTTTAGGGGTGTTACAAAGCTGCCCCACCCAATGGGATTCACTCTTAGCAGCCTTAGGCAACATGGACTCATTGAGTCTCATGGCGAAATTTCACTTGTCTGATGTTAAAATTTTCCTACCTTACCATGTAGCCTTATCAATAGATATCATCCATGGTGGAAAGACCATTGGAAGGGAAATTGTTGATGAGGGTGCTTCTACATGCGTTATGTCCTTGTCATGTTGGAAAGCTCTCGGATCCCTAAAGCTAGTCCCATAAAACACTCTACTTACTGCTTTCGATGGAAGGTCATTCCGTCCGCATGGTATCCTACCGGCTTTTGAAGTTAAGCTGGTAGGGAAAGCAGTGTCTATTGAGGTGGAAGTGATTGATACACCTTTGGACTATAATTTGCTTTTGGGAAGAAGCTGGACTTATGCCATGTCTTCTATTGCATCGGTCATCTTTCGGGTGGTAGTATTTCCACATGAAGGGAAGTTGGTTACTATTGACCAACTCAATTTTACTTGAAAAGGCCACATGGATTCTAATGAGTCCGCTGTGCCATTGGTTGATCAGGTCAAACCTACTACACAGAGCTTGGGGGCTGGAATGTATGCATCACTAATGGGCACATTTGATCTTCCAGCCTTGATTAACTATATAGGTTCTACTAGTGTGGGGAAGTCCATAGCCACGGTTTTTTATAGGACTAATCCTTCGGTTTTCCCTTCCCCCCATGAACTGGAAGTGCCCTTATCGATCATGGAAGTGGCTTACCAAGATATCACTCAAACCACTGTTGATCCCATTCCAGACCCTCTCACAGTCTCAGAGGACCTGGAAGAAGTCTATTTTCCTTCTTGGGTGGAAAAATCTTTGCATTTTACGGATTGTTTAGATATGGTTTTACCTTCTGATGAAGCCATTCTGGAATCCATATGCAGACGTGGTAAGATCTGCAAAGATCTTCATCATTGATCCTATTTTATTCCAAAGCTAAGCAGGATAGAGAATCAAGAGTTTCATATGAGACTTTCAGATGATGTTGATACACCCATCAATCCCTTACCCAGGGAAGGAATGTTTGCTGAGGGGAATATGGAAAATATTTTCGCTACTATCCCTATCAACATCTCTGTGAAACTAGATATCATGGAAAATATACATATAGGTGCAAACTACACTCCTAAAGAGATTGCAATCTATACGGCCTTGTTCAAGGAATTATGCGACGTCTTTGCCTGGTCATATGAGGAGATGCCATGCATTGATCCATCGATAGTTGAACATGAGATCCGAACATACCCTGATGCTAAACCTGTTCGGCAAAAGTTAAGACCTGTTAACCCGCACAAAGCTACGACTGTCAAGGCTGAAGTTGAAAAACTATTGAAAGCTAGCTTTATTTATCCCATATCTCTGATGGAATGGCTATCCAACCCTGTTCCTGTTGATAAGAAGCAAGTGACCATACACGTCTGTACTGACTTTCGAGATTTGAATAAAGCCTATCCTAAGGACAACTATCCTACGCCATTTATAGACCAAATTATAGATGCTTGCACAGGAAGTGAAGCGTTCTCGTTTATGGATGGTTTCTCCGAATACAATCAAATTCAAATAAAACTGGAAGACCAACATAAAACTGCTTTCATTTGTCCTTGGGGTACCTTTGTATACAAAAAAATTCCCTTTGGATTGAAAAATGCTGGGGCAACCTTTCAACGGGCAATGAACTTTGCTTTCCATGATATCAAATCCATTGTCGAACCTTATCTTGATGATCTTCCTGCACATTCTCATAAAAGAATCGATCATCCAGATCACTTGCATCTAATATTTGAACGATGCAGATACTATAAGATCCACTTGAATCCCCACAAGTGTGTGTTCTATGTCGAGTCAGGGATATTGCTCAGATTCATTGTCTCTAATAAAGGCATTCAGGTGGATCCATTAAAAGTAGATGCCATTGTAAATCTCCCTCCTCCTCGTTCTATCATCCAACTTCAAAGCCTATAGGGAAAGTTCAATTTCTCCAACGTTTCATTGTAAACTATGCCAAGATTACCAAGGGTTTCATGTGCCTGTTAAAATAGGACACCCCATTCGTATGGGATGAAACTACACAACTCGCTTTTGATGCATTGAAAAAAGCTTTGTTGTCAGCACCTTTACTGCATCCGCCAGATTACTATAGGGATTTTATATTGTATATGGTCGCGTCTGAGTCGACCATCAGGATAGTCCTAGTCTAGGAAGACGATAAGCTCTAGGAGCATTTCATTTACTATCTTAGACATGCTTTAGCTAAACCTGAACTCAGGTACTCCCATGTCGAGAAATTGGCCTTAGCAGCTGTCTATGATGTTCAGATATTACGCCACTACATCTTACTAAGGACTACAACAATAGTGGCGGATGTTAATCCTTTTCAATATGTTTTGTCTTGACAGATTGTTGGAGGAAAATTCAACAAATGGATAGTCATTCTCCAAGAGTTTGACTTGGATTTCCAGTCCACTAAGTCTAAAAAATCCTTAGTTTTTGCTGAGCTTATAGCAGAATTTCCAACTAAAGAAGATGTAGTCATTGACGAAGACTCATTCCCAGATGAGCATATCTTCTTGATATCCACCTCTGACCCCTGCTACAGAGATATACTTATATATATCCAGACTTTGAAGTATCTTGCAGCTGCCTCATGGGAGGAACGACGTAAATTATGCCTTTATGCTAAGAACTACCTCATCATAGAAGATACTTTATATCGAAGGGGGGTAGATTCCGTTTTGCATCGATGTCTTACCCATGAGGAAATGAAAATTTTCCTTAATGATTCCCATAGTAGAGCAAGTGGGGGTCATTTATCTGGGTTAGCAATGGCCCAGAAGATACTACGTGGCGGTTATTTCTGTCCCACGGTCTTTAAGGATTGTGTGGAAGCTGTGAAGCGCTGTCATCCATGTCAACTTTACACCAGAAAAATGCGGTCACATCCCACTCCGTTATTTCCCATTGTCTCGGTGGGCCCTTTCATGAAGTGGGGGATTGATTACGTGACGTGTAACCCAAACTCGGTTGGGGGACACAAATATATCATTGTTGTTGTGGACTATTTTACAAAATGGGCAAAGGCAATGCCCACCTTTAAAGTCGACGGGGAAATAGTAGCTTTCTTCGTGTTCAATCAAATTATAGCATGGTTTGGTATACCCAAGGTGACTGTCACTGACCATGGCAGTCATTTTCAAAATAGAATGATGACGAAACTGACCACTATGCTTGGATTCAGACAAGAACATTCATCTTTGTACTATCCTCAGGAAAATGGTTAGGTTGAGGCTGTTAATAAGACTTTGAAGACTATCCTCAAACATACTGTTGATGCAGCCTGTTCTAACTGGCATATCATGCTATACCCTGCTCTTTGGGCATATCGAACTAATGTAAAAACTGCTACCGGTTTTTCCCCCTTCCAACTCATTCATGGAGTGGAAGCCGTTACCCTGGTTGAATGTGAAATCCCATCTTTGAAAATAGCTATTCATGTGTTACCCGATACGACAGAGCTTGAAGAAAATTTAGTACACTTAGAACACCTTGATGAGTAGCACAGAGATGCGCTGACAGCAAATCAAGCTCACAAAAATAGGGTCAAAAGCCAATATGATAAGTCATTCAAGCCTCGAATTTTCTCTGAGGGGGAACTTGTTTTGCTTTGGGACCAAGACAAAGAACCCCTGGGGGCAGGAAAATTCAAGACCATGTGGTTAGGGACTTATGTCATGTCGAAGGTCTTAAATAAGGGCGCATATGAATTAATTGATTTTGATGGGAATAAGCTGCCTGAGCCTAGAAATGGGCTCTACCTGAAAAAGTACTATGCTTAGGCTTAGCGCTTTTTCTTGTATTTTATTGTATGTATTTTTTATGTACACTAGTTTGTCGATTTGTGTTTTTTATACCATCTACTGGTTGTTTCAAATGTCTTCTGATAGGTACGTAGGTTTCACTGATGGCTCCAGTCGCCACACTTGTAATCTTGCTTCAGCGGCATGGGTCATTTATTCTCCCTCAGGATAGTTAGTTGCCTCGAGAGGCGCTTGCTTTGCTCCAGCTTCTAATAATGTTGCTGAGTATAGGGCTGTAATTGAGCTTCTATGGGACGCTTTTTCACGTGGTATCACTCAGCTAGAAGTTCGAATGGACTCTCAACTAGTGGTTTCCCAGCTCAATCAAGCTTATCAGGTGTGGAACCCTATTCTATTACGTCAGTTCATGCAAGTTAGGTTATTGGAAAGAAATTTTGAATTCATTACATTCAATCACATTCCAAGAAATCAGAATTCATTAACTTATGCATACGCTAATTACATCTTGGATTGGCATTTAACACATTTTTTATAAAAATATACAGCATACCCATAAGAAAAATTTGTAAATAACCAACAAAATATATATATATGTGAATATCTGTCTATAGATAGGTCGAGTCTCCGATCCTCAGATCTAGTTATAACTGTATAATATAAAAAAATATACAAAATATGGATCATAGTCCATCAAATGCCCTAGATCTAAGCAAGACCACCCTGGTCACTTTGACCACCCTGGTCCCCCTGGTCTCCCTGTACTCTGGCTTCTTCAGCCTCCTCTGCTTCAGTAGCCTCAATAGCATCTATGTATACTAAAACTGCTCTGGCCACCCGCCTCAAAAGGCGTATCCAGATAGATGGAACTCCAACCACAAACTCCTGCATGATGGCTGGGATGTGCTCAATCCGCAAGGTGGGTACTCTCTGGGTAAGCCTGGTCAGCTTCCCCTCAAGAACCCTGATAAACCCCTGGTCTTCACCTAAGATAGGACACACATACATGCGTGGATGCCCTTCAGGGAAAACCAGTCCAATATCTGCATTTTGACATATTTATAGGATTAGAACTCTTATACATATGTATATATCTCTATATTTTAAAATTCATAAAAAATTTAAAAACTTGAAAATAAAAAATTACCTAGCTCTCCCCATGCTCTTCCTAGAGGGAGAACAAGGTATGGATCACCTCAGAAATCCATCCCAGCATATGGAAACTGCTCTAGTGTTGGCAACTGCCGCTCCCACCAAAAGTAGAAGTCATCATCATACACACTCTGCACTAAGCCACCTCCTCCCTGGCGGAGGAAGGTATCTCCCCATCTACTCATCCTAGGCTGATGAGGAGATCGAATTGGTAGGGGTATTGCAGGGCTCAATCCTGGCACTCTCTTGAAGAAGAAGGAAACTAGTATACTAGAATATCAAAAGTTCTTCCTCCTTCCTCTCTTGCAGTCAGAGAGTTGTTTTCTCAAGATCGGGACAACTCTCGAACACCAATCATACAAATCCCCCTACATGAAATCCACTGCCAACCTCATTTGGTTCTGTGTAGTGAGATGAAGAGAAGATGATCCTGCAACCCTCACTATGGTACTTGTCAATACCTGTAGAGGAGGATCACATATATGTGTAATAGGGATGCAACTCCCTCTCTTTTGGGTACCTTGTGCTCAATAGATATCAATATAGTTTTGGACACTTAGGGGATCACCGCCCCTATCGGTTCCCTCCAAGTTGATTGGAGCTCCTTTGTCATGACAGATGGGAAATGAAGTATATCTTCTGAGGTAATCTCCAAGGACTCACCTTGAAGGTCAAACATGCCTAAATCATGGTCCCAGTAGTTTATCATGAACTCTAACAGGCGGACATTGACCCGCATAGGTGATGTGCAAAAGAACTTCAACAACCCACATGAATGTAAAACATTCACAGTGGGGGCATCCTGGAGTGCTTCTTGATCCATATCTTCATGCTCACACTCCCTCCACTCAAGCACCATCTTCAAACCTAGCAAAACAACCATTGTGGACCTTTAGTTTCATATAAAAATTCATAATTTGGACCCTATATATTTCTTTTACCCTTCACATAGCGTACGTGACTGTCTAGTTAGGCAGGTCACGTACTGTACATGACTGTCCTTCGGGAAACTCGCGTACATAATGCATGTATACGAGTTTCACTATAGCAAACGCGCGTACACAACGTTCCTTTCTTACAGGCGCTCAAAAATATAAAATTGGGGCCTAAATTTAAAATTTGTTAGGATCAAATTGAAGAGCTTGGGGTGTAGCCTTACTTGACACTTGCAGAATTGGATTTCATCCACCAGATTGTCCACACCGATCGAATGAAGGTAGAGGTGAAAAATTGCTTTTTATGGCTAAAATTCAAAATGGTGAGTTTATTTAAGTTTTTGAACTATTTATAGAAATTATATTTCTTAAAGTGGGTTTTTTCCTATAGTTCAAAATTTATTTAACTAATACCATATCTTTTTTTCGCCTTGTAACAGGTTTATCATTGTTCTAAGGTGTTTTTTGCTCATATAGGGTGGTTTTTGTCGTTTCCCGTGCATTTTTGCATCTATACTTACTCCATCTTAAACTTAGCAATCAACATTTTAACCACGAACTATGGTATTTTAAACCATTAGCTCCTTGTCTTTACCATTGTTCTTCCATGGATAGGGCCTTCCTCTCATGAGTATCCTCATGTAGAACCTATATTTTTTTTTCGATACTCATGCTGCAGCTATCTTAGGTATAGGGGAATCCTTTTAGCTAATTTTCATGCCAAATGGAACCTCATTTTGGTCTCTTTTTACAAGCTATCCCTTTATAGGACTCCCCGCCCTTATGGAGTTTCTTTAGGCCCAGGTCTGACTCCTTAAAACAGACTTGACTACTGAGTTAACTTGTCCATTCAAGCTCGTTAAGAATATGTGAATGGGCATCTGCATTGGTAGTAGGTTATCTCTTTTTCGGACCATGCGGAATAGCACGAGAAAGGATCACTCTCTTTTCTACAGAATTGAGAAGAGTATTCTCAGGCATAGGTTTATCACTTTTGCGGACCTAAGGGACTAAATTTATGGAAAAGGAACTCCCAGTATGAGCTTAGTTTTCTCTTTTTCGTGCTCTAGACCTAAAACATGAAAAATATTTCGAGTGTACTTTATGTATTTGTCATGCTTGTTAAACACTAAAGAACAAAGCATCGAAGTTTATTGTTGTAAGCCCCATTTCTCGTACCCAAATGCATCTTTCCGAGTGACCTTGCTTTCCTTCACACTCGTAAAAATCAAGCTATATGTTTCTCTTGAAGGAGCGTTGGGTAGGTGGTAATTTAACCTTTTTCGGACCTCCCTGACTAAGTACAAAAAAGGTTCATCTTTTCTTCTACAGAAGTTAAGAGAGTTCTTCTGTGGTATGTTTTATACTTTTTCGGCCTCAGGAGACTAAATTGGATGAAAAAGGACCCCCCTGGAGTCTTCTTTGGATTTTTCAGACTCTCTAAATGTGAAAACACCAACTAAGCACGTACTAGTTCACACTCATTAAATCCACGAATCAGTGACACTATCAAGCATTATTTTCTCTTCTCTTCAAGCTTGTTAAAAAATGAAGAGAGATCCGAGTTGAATTTCCTGGACTTGTTAAAATTTAACAGGGAAGGTAAGGAAGAAGTTTTCTCTTGGTTTTCAGTTAGTGGCAGCATGTCATCCTTGAACATAGCACTCTCTGTTTTTTCCGATACCCATGTCTCAATGTTCACTTTCAGTTCAGCTATTACTTAGAGTTTTATTACTCCTCCTCTTGTCAGTTTTACCTGGGGAATCTGATCATGTCTCCTACATGACAGATAGGTCTAGTTGTTATATCTATAAAGTTAAAAGCTGCCTTGGGTAATCTCTGTGTCGTGCTCATTGTTCAAGGACTTAACTCAATGTCTGATCTATATCCTGATCCCATCATTGTTGTATCTATTATCACTTGTGTCTCCCTTCCTTTACCCAGTTCCTAGTCACTCTTGTGATCCGTTGGAGGATCTATTACCTTCCTTATCATAGTATGGTTCCTCATCAGCACTTCCTGACGACGAAGACCTAGAGTTTTGACGATCGTACCTCAGGATTCACTTTCACATTGGTGAATTCCTTTGCTTCGGTTGTCAATTATCACCTATTGATTGACAATCTGTTGAATCCACTCCATGTTTGACTTCAACCTACATTTATTCACATGGCTTGGATTGTACAGGTTCTTTGGGATTGTTTATGAAGACCTTAGTTCTCTATCTATGAACTAAGTTGCGCAAGATTATGTTCTATCCATTTACACAGCTTCCATATCTTTGAAGACTCATCATTATTGTATATTGTGGCTTTGATACACCTTTGTAATATACGTGGTCTTGTACCCATACTATATGATGTACTCAAATATTTGTAAAGGAGCTAGTGTTCTAGTATATTGAACATAGCATCCTCAAATCTAACTTTGTAAATGACATTATTATGTATTTGTTTTAGTTACTACCTCTGCTCCATTGGATTTCTGAGTTCTCCAAAGATAGAGATTATAATGTATTTCGGCCATCGCTTCCCTCTGAACTCACACATTAGGGGGCATCTGTTATTAACCCAAATGGCACTTCTCCATCCGAGTGCTGACACTTCATATGTTGGCACACAAAAGGACACTTATGGATTGAAGGTTTCCTAAACACTATAGATGGGCATGACATGAGATGCATTCACTATCCAACCAGCTTGCCATTTTACCTTTTCATATGTTGAATGTCATACACGACTATCTCCACAGCATCCCGCGTACTGTACGTGAGTATCTTCATTGCAACCCACGCACATATCTGTACGCGGTTTTCCCTTCTAGCAACTCACGTGTCATACGCGGGTTGCCAGTATCAATACTTGCATACACACCTATGTAACATTAAAAATAATAAAACATGATTAATTGAGATTTTTTAAGCCCTAATCATTAACTATCTTAACTGTCTCAACCTCCTCAACCTTCAAAACTGCTCTATTTCCTAAAGTATAAATAGAGGCCTTGGGGAGGGCATTAATGAATCAATCTTGGAGAGAAAACTTATGCTGGTGGTATATCTTCAGAAGTCTTTGGAGCAACAGAACTTAGAATCCTTTGGTTGCAGAGGAGTCCTTGTTTCAGACATTGGGTTGTACACTTATCTCATTCACTATTGTTAATAAAGAGAATCCTTCTTCCAACTTTGTGTTGAGTCACTTTCATGTATCATGGTTTGATGAATATTTATGATTAAGCACTCTATATATTGTTTATCTAAGTTGTCATATATACATGTATAAGATTGTACTTGGAGGATCTACTCTTTGTAGGTGAAGGAGGTGCATCCCTGAAAGCTTTGGAGAGGAGAAGAGCGGGAGAATACAAAGCTTGGATCAACCGTCGTTAATCGGGTGAGTCCACCATATCTTCCTATTTCCTTTCTGTACTTTAAAGTTGGTTGTCTGCAAGTTTTAGAACTACGTTGGTAACCCCAGACCCTCAGTTATAAGGGTGTTTATTCCTGAACAACACTTTCTGATACTCCATTTTGTTGTGGAGTATAAAAATTGGTCAACTGTCTTTTAATCCCTTTTTCCTAACAATAAGCCAAAAAATGATTTGATGTAAACTCACCACCATTATCAGTTCTTAAAGTAGCAATATTTTCCTTTGTTGCTGTTTCAACCAAATTCTGAAATGACTAAAACTTTTCAAACACTTCTGATTTTTCCTTCAAGAAATACACCCAAACCATCCTCCTAAAATCATCAATAAACAACAAAAAATATTTACAACCACCAAGTGAAATTTCCAAAGTACCAAAAATATCACTATGAACAAGCTGTAATCTCCTTGTTGCTCTCCAAGTGATTTTTGAAAAAGCTATCCTTCTCTATTTTCCATAAATGCAACCTTCACACTTTGAATTTTCCTTCCGAAAAGTAGGCAACCCCTTTACCATTCCTTGTTTTTGGAGCTATACAAGACTATCAAAATTCAAGTGCCCAAAACGAATGTGCCACAATCCGATAGGTGAAACATTAGTTTCAACTAAACCTGCAAATTCCTTCAAATGTTCCTTTGACCTAGGAATAATTGTTCCCTTCATCCTAAGAAGCTTTCCATCTTCATAACTTTTCATAACTGTTTTGTATGCATCCTTTTTTGAATTAACAAAAAGAATACCATCTTCCATTACAATTTGATGTCCTAATTGGCGAATGACAACTAAAGACAATAAATTTTTCTTAAATGTAGGCACATACCAAACATTAGAAATCAATCTTTCTCCAATTCCTGGCAATTCAACCTTGACTGTTCCTTTTCCCTGTGGCAAATGAATAGAATCATCTACAAGAAAGATTGAATTTAAATGACAATCTTCATAACTCCAAAAGAAATCTATCCTGTGTGTCATATGCTGAGTAGCCCATGTATCCATAATCCAAGCATATTCAAAATCATTTTTGAAACAATACCAATACTGGACAAAATTCGTTGATTCCAACTGATGAACGTGAACAAAATCCATTGATTCTGATTGTCCAAGTGCTGTAAAAACATATTCACAATTTTCACTATCGTCTGCATGAGCATAATGTGCCACTGATGAAGATTATTTAGATTGTCTTTATTTTCAAATTTTTTCAAATGAAACTCTACAGTCTGAAGCATAATTTCCAACTCTGTTACAATGAAAACATGTGACCTATTTATTACCTCTTCCTCTTCCAGAGACCCATTGGTTTTCTGAACCTCTTCCTCTTCCAGAAAACTGTGATTGTGTACTTTCTTATTCTTTAGAACCTCTTCCTTGATTTCTTCCTCTTCCTCTTCCGTGGCCTCTTCCTCTTCCAAAACCCTGACCACGACCTCTGTTTGAATATTGAAAAGAATTTCATTGTTGTTCATTTGCTTTCTGATCAATACCCTTTTGATGATTACGTAAAGACTATTTTCTAGTACTTGCGACCAAAACATCTTCTCCTGCTTGCTTTATTTTACCAAAATTTTTGTCATGTGTGGCAAGTAATTCACTTAGTGAATCAAAATAAATATTATCCAATTTATTTGTAATCTGTAAAGTTTCCAAAAAATGCTTATATGTCTCAGGCAATCCTGCGATCAAAATGGTCACCATCATGCTATCCTCAATTTTACCAAAACCCACTCTTGAAATTTCTTGTTTGATATTCTTCAATATAGAAATGTACTCCATGACATCACCTCCTGAAGACAATTTTTGTTGAAACAACTTCAATTGGAGATCAATTTTCTTAGCTTCACTTTGAGAATCAAATAAATCTTTCAATGTCTTCCAAGCTAACCATGCACTAGAACTATCTTCAATAAGCATAAAAATATCATTAGGAACAGTACTGTGAATCAATGCTAAGTCCTTCTCATCTTTTAGTTCCCATTTTGCAATCTAATCAAGAATAGTTAGTTTGGTAGGCTGAGCATTACAGACACCCTTCCACAATTCATTGTAAATAACAGTGCTTTGAATATGACGACTCCAAATTTATAATTTTTCGATCCTTCCAACTTGTCAGATTCATTAAAAAGACTTACAAACTTAGACATTGTAAAAAAATAAACACCTTATAACTCCAAAAGATGTGTATTATGCAAACCTTATACCTCCAAGGATTAAAAAAAGAAAGCACCTTATGTCACCAAAATAAACAATCACCTTATATCACCAATAGAAGATTTTATGCAAAAATATCACCACCAACATGAAAGCAAAATTACGCATCAACAAGAGTCACCATGAAAGAAATACTGCAAGAAACACCACACACCATGCAAAAGAGAGCTATAAGGGCTTGGCCTTGACCCACTTATATCCTCAAGAAAATAATTTGATAGAGCTTCACTTTGCTCTAATCAAACCTTGAGTGAAAATACAAGTACTCCTTATGACGCCAACAATGCTCCTTATTACTCCAATGCCCAATAAAAAAATGCACCTTATCACTCCAAAAAATAACAAATCTTTATCGGTGAATTGGAGAGATATAAGATTGTTGAGTGGGAGGTCACAAGTTCCAGTCCCATCAACTCCAAAAAATAACTCTTGTTGTTTTTTTTTTAAGTTTTATTTCTCAACCTTTTTTTATACAATATAAAAAATCTCCAAAAAAATAAAAATGAAAGATTACCTCACATGAAAAACTCGATGGATTTAAATATCCAAAGAGTAACAACTAATTTACCGTTACTGAAACTAACTTAGGGACACCTCACATAATCACATGAGTGTGTAGATTCCCTTTTACATTTATTAAACTAAACATCTAAACATAAAATTTTGGATCATAATTTCTAACACTAATAAGTATACAGAACTAGAGATTAACAAAATATTCAGTTCTAGTTTAATACTGGTTTAAGTAACCGTTAGCAATTAACTGTTCCTAGGTAGTGACAACTACAAACATTTTATGTTACATGTTTTACGAATTTTTGGAGTATTACATTAGTTGTGTCTTGAAATCACCATATGCTTCCTTTACTAGGTCGATAATGTCAATGGCCGACGTCCTGAGTGCTGCACACTCTTCCACCTGTTGTTATGTTGGATTTTCACCACCTATTTGCTGCACTTTCTCCAGTTTATCCTTTATCTATGCCATTCCTTTCATTTCCTTGAGTGCCAACTATTTTTCTTTGTTCTGAAGCTCATCCAAGTGCATTGTTCTTCATTGCTTCCTTATGTGTGCCTTGTTGACCCGATGTTGTAGTTCTTTCAACTCTAATTCCTTCATCACTTGTTCTAGTAGGTGAATCATCTTAAACAATCCCCTTAGGGATTCCAGCCGCACTTCCACTTCACTCAGTCGCACATTTTGTTGGTGTAAATGTTCATCTTGCACTAGACTTCCCCAAAACTGTGTTACATTTTTTGTGATTGTATGGGCTTCCTTCTCCAGTTCCGTGATTTCTATTGCATCATTTTTTATCGCTCCCTTTTTTTCTACAACTTGTTCGAGCATTGTGATGGGTACCACCTTGGCATGTAGTTCCTCATTCTCTTTCTGTAGGTCTTTAATAACTGAGCCTAACCTTAGTGATTTTTCTTCCACAAGCATATCTTTGCTTACTTCCGGCCCATATTCGCATGCCACAGAGATAACGTGTTCTAATATTTTCCTATCTTCAAGAGCCTTTAATATTTCATTTATTATCATCTCTCTTTCTTCTTGGATTTGTTGAACCTCCTCTTCAGTGCTACACACTTATCGTTTGTAGTTGACCATTTGGTTATGAGCTGTCTCTTCCCGATCACTGATATATTTGCTTGTTGTGTTATAAGTTCATTACAACATGAACATCGATAACATGTTGAAATCAATACCGATAAGGTTATGCCTTCGTGATGTGGCATCCAAGTATTTATCCCCCATTGTTATTATAGTGGGTAATATTTGCACCAACCTAATTTTCGTGTCGGTCTCCACTTCGACTTCACTTTGCTCTATTTATTCTTGCAGTAGCCTTGTCCCAATTACTACATTACTTAGCGTCTAGAGTAGCTCTGATATTGTATGAATGTATCCAGTCGCATGCTGCGTGAATTCTATGCAATTATCATTTTCCACACTGGTTATTGTTTCCATTAACTAATTATTCATTTATTCGTCAGGAGTCTAACAGTTCTACTCCCCTCACCTTGCTCAACCTTGTGCTTTGTCCTTGCTTCTTATTGTCTTTTATAGATCTATGATTCTATTGGAGTTTCTGATGATGATCCATCCTATGATTTTTATTCGTCCTCTGACTCCTTTGTCTTGTATTTATATTTTGGTACATTTTTTGGTGGCCCCTCTTCTAGATCCGATGGTTGGTCTTCACCGATCGGAACCTTCCCCTATTCAGACCATTCCTACACTATGGTCTAGTTCCACATCGTTGATTTTGTATTGCATTGTTATCCACTGTTTCTTTGGGTCTGCATGCACCTGAATGAATATGGATTGAGGCCCTACCAATAGCCTTGCAATTCTTTGGTAATTTTATGCTGCTTCTTCAGTTAGGCATGAAATATTTACTGCTTCTGCTCTCAACGCATCTAAAAAATGTAGAATTGAATGTTAGTGTTTGTATGTCTCTCTTTTTTATTTAGTCCCCACAAATTTTTTTATCGTGCTCCTCGACACACATTGGCAGTTTCAGTCTCCACCCCCTTGTACTATGGTGGTTCCATCCATCCAACCAATGCAATTAGTATTAAAATCCATGAATATGTGAAGTCCTTACCTGTCTCTTGTGCTAGTACCATGTCCTCCATCAACTCATTCAAGAAAAGAGCGACCAATTCATTTGAACTCATGTTGCACACTGTTATGCAGATGCAATGACCCTTGATTTGCATTGATGAGGTCGATTCTTCCTCACAATTTTAATCATCAACATCTATGTTGTGATCCTAACCACCTTATCGTTGATTGTGTCGATCAGGTATGCTCTGGTGTACTTATTCGCCCCATATGTTTTCTTCAGCTTTGCAGCAATCTTCTTATCATTATCCTTCCTCTGGAAATATTGCAATGAATCTACCCCTGCCTTGGGTAATCCTGTGATCTACGAAATTAGATCGACTGTGATCGGAATTTTGGTTCCCAACCATAAGTATTCGCCATGAAAGTAGGCCAGTAGCTTCTTTACGCATGCATTCGCTTCTTCTAATCTCCCAAAATGTGGCATATGGATTATTGACAGGATCACTAATCGTTGCAATCCCAATTCCCACTATGTTGGTTCTCTTGTGATCTGACCTCCTTCTCCATGCACTATCTTCACATGTGTTTCCTTAGTGCACTATGGGTATGCCAATATATCATGGTCTCTATACTGCAAATTTTGCAATAGATACACTTTGTTTCCCATGATATGGACGCCTTTTGGTGTCGCTATAACCTTGATGGTAGACTTTGCATTCTTTCCATGCCGTACTACTTGCACCTCTTCCTTCCTTGGTGGCACATAGTCTAGGATGGAATCTATCGACGGCCCTAATTTTCTTCCTCTTGTTGTAATTTCATATTCCACAACGATCGATGTTCTTGCTTCTCCTTCTATTGTTTCAGCTCATGTAGAGCTATGGGTCATTTTGTCTCTTCTCTCTAGATTTATCGGTCAACTAGAACTTCTCTTCTTCTTGACTGTCCGCGTAGGTGCGGACACAATCTCTAGTTGTTCCTAGATGATAGTCGTCATCACCCTTGGTGTCCCTTGTGTACTCATGCTATAAATAACATTGGCACCATTACATCTTCATCACTTCTCCTCTCTGTTAATATTCACTCTAACCCTTCTTCTCAGATTGCACAATGGATTGAACCATGTCACTTCGACCTGCTTTTATACCGTCCAATTTTTCTGTTCGAGTGGATCTTGGGTCATCATTTCCAAATCCTCCATTGATTGACCAAATCCTCTGTCAATTTTTCAAATCCAGTACACTCATTGGTCATTGAATGTGGATTTTTCCCACTTGTTCCATTACCCTCCCTATCCTAACTTCTTCATTTATTTCCCTATTTGACCAATTCGCGTTCCGTTAGACGTCGACAAGGTCCAAACCTTGTCGCAATCCAACCAATTTTTTTTGTTGCTTTTCTTTTTTTCGATAGACTCCAATCAAAAATTCTTCTCTCTTTTTTTCACTTGTTATTTTTGTCAGTGGTGTTGCGCCGAGCTATCCTGATCGGGCTTTAGTCGGGTTCTGTTAACTAGGTTTGGAAAAAGTGTTCCATCTAACTTTTGCAACTGCACTGCACCTCTGTCTATAATACAATTTATGATGTAAGGACCAAGCCAATGCATTTGAATCTTATTTGGGTGCTTCACAAACTTTCTATCATATAGGAGAACCATGTCTCCGTGCTTAAAATGTTTTGTCTTTATGTGGTGATCTTGCCATTCCTTATGTCGATCCTTTTCTACTTGTTAATGAAATCCTACAATAAAGTGATCATCTTCCAGTTCTAACAACTGCACCACTATTTCCTCAATTTCTCCCTTGTCGTTCATTCCTGTCGTTGTTGCTATACACAAATTGGGGACAGTATACTCCATTGGCATCATTTATTCTTGTCGATATACCAACTTGAATGGTGTTTGACATGTCAGTCTTTTGCATGTCATTCTATATAACCATAGTTCACAGGGATTTTCATATCCCAATCATCGTGATTTGTGTTACATACCTTAGTAAGTGCATTCTCAAATATCTTGTTGAGTGCCTTGATTGCTTCGTTTGATTATGGGTGATATGGATTACATCAGGATATGTGTTCATGCTTTCTGAAGGACCAATCAGCTGGTCAAGCAAGAAACAAAGTGCCATTTCACTCTCATCTACAGAAGCAGAGTACAGAGGAGTTGTAAATGCAGCAACTCAATGTTTATGGTTGCAGGGGTCACTTGGTGAGTGTGGCTTCGAATCAGAATACTCAACTCCTATCTATTGTGATAATCAAAGTACCATTCAAATCTGCAATGATCCAGTTCAGAGACAGAGAACCAAACACATTGAGATCCATATGCACTACATCAGACAGCTTGTGCATGATGGCACCATTCACCTACTCTTCTGTTCATCTTCAGAACAAGTAGCAGACATCTTCACCAAAGTTTTTGTGAGAAGACTTTCAGCAATCTCAAATCACTACTAGGGATTGCTGATCATG
This sequence comes from Pseudotsuga menziesii, assembly GCA_001517045.1. Taxonomy (NCBI): domain Eukaryota; kingdom Viridiplantae; phylum Streptophyta; class Pinopsida; order Pinales; family Pinaceae; genus Pseudotsuga; species Pseudotsuga menziesii. The sequence continues at coordinate 5,740 of LPNX010903990.1, read as the reverse complement.
CTATGAAGCATGATTGATGACAAGATTTTTCAAATTTTGTTTTACTGTCCATGTTTAAGGGAGGATTTTTCCCACTGGGTTTTTGCCTCTTTCCTTGGTTAAATGGACATGAAGTATGTAAAGAGTGACTAAGACTTGTTGCTAGGCCCTATTATTTTTAGATATTTTACTCATAAGCCAGGCTTAAGGGGGGGTGTTAGAATAATCAACCCATAGTTAGCTACCTTAGACATTAATTATCTCCATTTTTGTCTTATTTTCCTAGTTTCCATGTTCCACTCTATGCAAGTTGTCCTCCACATGTCCTAAATGGTCAAACTTGCTAAAACTGAGTCATGGAGTGCTTGGAAAAGCTCTTGGAATCATTTGTGCTTTATTCCTGGCCTTCCTAGTGCATATCTTCTTTTTCTTCTTTATTGTTTCTTTTACCGAGTTTTAAGGAAATTGGGAAAGTTTGACTACGTGAATTTAACTTGTTTTTTTGTCCCCATCATCCTCCACTCTTTTCTCCTAATAAAAGCATGTATGATTTTTCCTTCCATCACCTATTAGCCTCCCTAATTGATTTTTCCAATTCGTAAGCTCCTAGACAGATTTGGAAGCTGCTTTATGCACCTATGGGGGATTTGCTTAGTTTTAGTAAGCCTGCTTTTGACTAATTCGAATGGAATCCCAATGCATTCAAATATCTCATGTAATTATTTATTATGGTATCCTATGACTTCACAAGGTTGGATATTGTACACTTATTCAATACAGATTAGTGTTCTGCTCCATATTCAGTCTCCTTTGTGTTTAATTTGCATGTGTAATTGGCAATTTTTGTGAGTGTAATTGTTCTAACACCTAGGTTCAATTTCCACATGGTATCAGAGCCTTTGTAGATATATTTCTCTCCTTCGATATTGTTATTTCAGTTCGACATCATTGACTGGGAGCATTCTGCTAACTGAAGGGACAATTTCTGAGCGATGGATCAATCTCAGAAGATCATCCTGACTCCATTTAATTTGTTTGAATGGAAATCAGAGATGGAGATACTGTTGAGAGTAAAAGGCCTCTACAGAGTGACTATGGAAATAGAAGTAGAGCCCAATGCAGCTGTAGAGAAAATTAAATGGCACAACAGGAGGGATGAGGCCTATGGTCTCCTGTGTCTGAGCATATCCAAAGACCTCCTTTTCCATCTTGATGGATTGACATCACCAAATGAAGTATGGGAGAATCTTGTTGAGATTTTTGGTAAAACAAATGAGATGAGAGGACATCAAATCAAGAATGAATTTATCTCCTTGAGTCCCAGCAGCTTCGAATCCCTGCAACTCTATTTTTTCCAAGTTTAAAGCCCTTGTTTTGCAGCTAAAACATTGTGGAATCGAAAAGAAGGAGGAGAAACTGGTTTTGGCCATACTCTCGAAGCTTGGCCCTGACTATTCAGTGTTTTTTTTTACCTTCCATGCCACCAACTTGACAGCTCGAGCTTGGAAGATGCCTAAACTTGCAAAGTTCACGGAATCTCTTACACAAGAACAAGATAAACTGGTGATGATGGGCACCATCAAACCTTCCAAAGACCAAGCTCTGGTTGCTGGAGATTCAAGGGTGGATTCAAAAGGAAAGAAGAAATCTAAGAAGCCACATGAGCAAAATAGAGACAAGAACAAGTCTCAAGTAGTAAAGTCATTGCAAAAGGAGTTGCAAATCACACTTGGAAGGTATACATGTTTTCACATTTTCTACCCTACTCAAACCCCTCTGCTCTTCTGATTCATGATAATGAGGCAAGCAAGCTTTGGCATGAAATATTTGGCCATATTAACTATAATTATCTTTCTAATCTTAGTGAAAAAGAAATGGTCATAGGGTTTCCAAAGATTAAGTTTTCCAAAGGAGACTGTCAAGGATGCATCTTAGGAAAACACCCAGAGCATAAATTTGAGAAAGCTAGTCATGAGAGAACCTCTGCACCTCTTGAGTTGATCCACAGTGATGTTGCTGGCCCATTTTCTCACATGTCAATTATTCAGGCCAAATATGCATTGACATTCATAGATGACTTTTCCAGGTTCTGTTGGGTTTACTTCCTGAAACAAAAGTCTCAAGTTTTTGGCCTCTTCAAAGTCTTTAAGGCTTTGGTTGAAAACCAGTCTGGGAGGAAACTCAAGGTCCTCAGATATGACAATGGTGGTGAGTATGTCAATTCTGAGTTCATTCAATATTGTGCAGATATAGGTATTCAGATGCAGCATTCTATCCCTTACACACCACAGCAAAATGGTGTTGCTGAGAGGAAGAACAGATCACTGAAAGAGATGACAACCTGCATGATGGCGGCTAAGACTTTGCCACCAAATTTTTGGGCCGAAGCTATAAACTGTGCAGCCTATATCCAAAATAGGGTGCCTCATAAATATCTTGATGGTATTACTCCTTTCGAAGCATGGAGTGGGCACAAGTTAGATGTGACCCATTTCAGGATTTTTGGCTCAAGGGCTTGGGCTAGAATTCCAACAGAAAAGAGGAAGGCTTTGCAGCCCCAAATCCAAGAGTGTCTATTTGTTGGGTACTAAATATTCAAAAGGGTACAAGCTAATAAATTTGAGCACAAACAAAGCCTTCATTGAAAGGAGTGTTCAGTTCCAAGAAGAGCCTTTAGCAGCAGTTGAAGTTGGAGAGTCTTCTTCACCACCAGAACCACTGAATGTAAGTGAAGAGATAAATGAGTTTTCTGATTCTGATATGTCTGATAATGATGATTTAATTGCAGATCCTAACATTCCTACAAGACAAAAATGGGCAGAAAATACCATTCATTCAACTAGGGAACTAGCTGGAAATCCTAGTGATTCTAGGAGGACTAGATCTCAGTTTGAGAGTGCCCTGTGTATGAAAGACCCCTTGTTTGCAGAAAAATGATATCTGATGGTTGAATCAGACCCAAAAACATATGAATATGCAGCACATGATCCAAGATTTCAAACAACCATGAAATAAGAATTCAGCTCACTCCAGAAGAACAACACTTGGGAGCTGGTTGATCTTCCCCCAGGGAGGAAGCTAGTTCAATGTAAGTGGGTTTTCAAAACCAAGTTTGCTGCTGATGGTTCACCTTTGAAATATAAGGAAATATTGGCATCCAAGGGCTACTCACAGGTACATGGCATAGACTACAATGAGACCTTTGCACCAATGGGAAAGATCGACTCCATCAGGCTAGCCTTAGCCATTGCAGCTTCGAAGCAGTGGGAGGTACATCACATGGATGTGAAGTGTCCTTTCCTGAATGGAGATATTACTGAATATATTTACATGCAGCAGCCTCAAATATTTTTTACTAATACATCTCTTGTGTGCAGGCTAAAGAAATCATTGTATGGGCTTAAGCAAGCCCCCAGGGCTTGGTATGCCAAGATTGATGGCTTTCTACTGTCATTGAATTGTGTTCAATGCAAGTCTGATCCTAATGTTTATTTGAAGTTGATTCATGGTTCTTTGATGATTATTTTCTTGTATGTAGATGACCTTCTCATTACAAGAATCTCAAAGGATGAAATTGCCTCCTTGAAGGATGCAATGAACAATGCATTTTCTATGACTGATTTGGGGTTATTGAGCCAATTCTTGGGTCTCGAGATTGCTCAAAACAAACATGGAATAAAAGTACATCAGTCCAATTATGCTTTGGATTTGTTGAAAAAGTTCAACATGAAATATTGCAAGCCAAGCAAGACTCCCTTCCTTTCAGGAGTTAACCTTGAAGAAGCAGATTCTTCATCTATGGTAAATAATACACTATATAGGCAACTGATTGGGTGTTTGCTCTACCTTACACATACTCGACCTGATATTTCTTATGCAGTAAGTGTGGCTTCAAGATACATGGATCAGCCTCATGAGATCCATTGGAGAGCATCCAAAAGGATCCTTAACTTTGTTCAGGGAACAAGGACTCTTGGGATCTTCTACAAAGCTAAATCTGATCTTGATTTGATTGGGTTTGCTAACAATGATTGGGCAGGTGACAACACAGATCGAAATTCAACATCGGGATATGTGTTCATTCTTGCTGAAGAACCAATCAGCTGGTCAAGCAAGAAACAGAGTGCCATTACACTCTCATCTACAGAAGCAGAGTACAAAGGAGTTGTAAATGCAGCAAATCAATGTTTATGGTTGCAGGGGTTACTTGGTGAGTGTGGCTTTGAATCAGAATACTCAACTACTATCTATTATGATAATCAAAGTACCATTTGAATCTGTAATGATCCATTTCAAACATAGAGAACCAAACACATTGAGATCCATATGCACTCACTAGTACAAGTGATCAATTTTGCCACGGCAAAACGTGGCAATATCCACGGAAAAGTGTGGATATTGCCACGTCTAAGTGTTTTTTTTCTCGTGGCAGTCCTTTCGTCGCAATAGTGACGACCCGTTAATTGCGAGGCAAGAGCGACGGAAATACGTCGCAATTGCGACGGACCTTCCTAGAATGAAAAACTCAACCTGTGACGGTACGACGTCTCTATATCGACGAGTAAGCGTCGCAAAGTTCCACGAGTAAGCATCGCTATATCGACGTGTAGGCGTCGCTTTATCGACATGTAGGCGTCGCTTTATCGACGAGTAGGCGTCGCTTTATCGACGAGTAACCGTCGCTTTATCGACGAGTAACCGTCGCAAAGTTCCACGAGTAAGCGTCGCTATATCGACGAGTAACCGTCGCAAAGTTCCATGGCACGCTGTCGATATAGCGACGATATCTGTATTTTTTTTAAAAAAATATGGTCATGAGTGGTTAGGGACACAGACAATATTGCCGTCTTTTGTTTTCCCTATTAGGATGGGATTGTTTGGGGAAGGGACCTAACGAAAGGGGATTGTATTTTTTATATGTTCGCTTTTATTCAGCTGGCCTCCTCGGAATCCAATGACGGATTATAAGGTGAGCTTCTGGTCCCATCAGGATCTTGTTCCCATTATGTAACTTTTTATTTGGGTCGTTGGCCCACTACCTTTCAATAACCAGTCAAATGTTTTGGCTTTTGTTCACATGGAGATTGCATTGTCACGAGGGGTCATGAGATTTATAAGTTAAAAGTGGGTCACTTTCCAAATTATCAAACAACCAATCTGTATGGTCCCATTTCATATGGGAAGGATATTCTGAGTGGGTCTAGACATCTTATTTTTCCAGAGAAATACCCACCTCCAACTGAGTTGCTAGACTTGCAGCCACTTCCTGTTTCTGCGTTAAGAAATCCCTCATATGAAGCACTTTATCAACAGTTTAGACACTTCAATCCTATTCAAAATCAGGTATTTACTGTGCTTTATAACTCAGATGATAATGTTTTAGTTGCAGCACCTACTGGTAGCAGTAAGACTATCTGTGCTGAGTTTGCTTTACTACGATTGCATCAAAAAGGCACAGACAGTGTATTTCGATGTGTCTATATTGCTCCTATAGAAGCTCTTGCCAAAGAGCAATATTGGGATTGGGAGCAGAAATTTGGAAAAGGATTGGAACTGAAAGTAGTTGAGCTGACAGGTGAATCTGCAGAAATAAAGTATCGAAAAGATGCAGACCTGAAGAATAAACAATGCAGGTTTTTTGCACAGTCTAAAGAATAAACAAGAATAAACATTACAAATTTAAATGTGGATCTAGTTATGAGACACTTTTACTGTATAAAACTCAAAAGAGAACATATCAGTGTTCTCATTCTATCTCTAA
>LPNX010903981.1:1144999-1170788 GCA_001517045.1 Pseudotsuga menziesii | reverse complement strand
ATTCGCAAATAGCTCACAGCATAATAAAACAACCAAACTTGCATAACCCACTACGGGGAATTCACAGCGAAGCTTAGTATTAGCAGAGATCTTATATTAACAGAAATATCCAGTTTAATGCATGAAAATGACAGAAACAGAAACAACACAACAAAACCACAACACCAAATATAACGTGGTTCACCCCCAGTGTAGGGGCTACGTCCACAAACTGCGTTTTATTCCTCTTTCCTCAAAACCACAGTTTATCTGCGCACTCAGCTGCAGATTCCTTCAGCTCTTAACAGCCGCGCACACAGCAGCAGGTTTCTGCACACACAGCTGCAGACCTTTCTTACTTTCTTACAAAAACCCTCTGCGCACACAGCTGCAGAGGTCGTCCACGCACACAGCTGGGACTTGTCCTTTCCTTGCCAAAAACCAACCTTACTTCCCCTTATCTTTCTTACATCAAAAAGCCTAACCTATCCATTTTCCATAAGCGCTTATTTATACTGCGCATCTTTACAAAAACCATGGTCTTAAACCATGGGCACCCACAAAACCCTAAACCCTAAATTTAAACCATGGGTTTATTACAAAAAGAGAGGGTTTTGACTTACCCTGACACCCCTAAGACTATTTTGACCCAACGCTCCGCTTACAAATTAACCGCGGAGTTACCCCCTATGGAGTATGCGCCCCAACAAGTAGTTAAATCCCAATATAGAGAGGTAGGGTAAATGCCCCCGAAGCTTCGTTTCGTCTGCTTTACAAGCCAATGAAATGAAGGCTCAAAAATTGATTCTTGACACAATGGAAGGATCTATTTCATTTTTTAACGAGCTTGACACAAAAAAAGGAACTGTGCTCAAGGTGACCTGTTTCATTTTTACACAAGCTTGAAACAGAAAATAGCTATGCTTGTGGGGACCTGTTTCATTTTTACACAAGCTTGAAATAGAAAATAACTATGCTTGAGGACATTCATTTCATTTTTTAATGAGCTTGATAGAGAATGGGAACTATGCTCACAAGCATCTATTTCATTTTTTAACGAGCTTGACACAGAATGGGAACTATGCTCACAGGAATCCGTTTCATTTTTTAACGATCTTGACACATAAAGAGAACTATGCTCACATGCATCTGTTTCATTTTTTAACGAGCTTGACACAGAATGGGAACTATGCTCACATACATCTGTTTCATTTTTTAACGAGCTTGACATAGAATAGGAACCATGCTCACAGGAATCTGATTCATTTTTTAATGAGCTTGGCACAGAGTATGAACCATGCTCACAGACAGTTCTAAGCCAACATGATGTCCATAGGTTGGTGGGTTTTCCCATTACATAAGAAGCCAGTGACTTAACTCCATTATGATGTCCAAAGGCTGGAGCCATGCCCCCCATTTTACCTATAATTGGAAGAAGCTAACTAGAAGGGGAAGGAAACACAATAACATGTGAAACATTCAGGGAAGTCTGATGACTAGGAGTCATATGATGATCAAGTTTAATGAAAGAAAGTTGATCAACAGTCACAATCTTCTAATCACAGGGAAAAATACATCACTCAAAGTAGTGTCGACACTACATCTTTCATGGTGTAAACATAATCATGCCCAAGGAGCATATTAAAATATAAGGGACCTTGGACTACCACAACATCAATGTAGGCAGTTTTCCCTCCTAAAGTGATAGGAAAATGAGGAAGGATCCCTAAAGGCATAGCAGGTCTTCGATTAAAAGCCAGTATCTGATCGATGGTGGGCATAAGCGGAGGAGAACCTATGGCTTTCCAAGCAGTAGAGTATAGAATGCTAACAGAAGCCCCTTCGTCAACAAGAGTGCAAAGTATACTCTTAGAGGTAACTTGAACAGATATCTGGAAAGGAAGGCTCGAATGAAAACGAGATTTTGTTAGGTTACTCCAGTTAAAGGAAATAACCTCACTACTTAGAGAGGGTTCTATCGAAAAAGACAAAAATTCCTCTTGCGTAGAACAATCAAAAGTAACTATGAAAACTTTAGCAGGTTTCAGTTCACTCTCAACTGGAAGAGAGGGAGAATACGAAGACAGTGTCGAAGAGACTACTTCAATCTCAACACTCTCTAATGAAAGAGTGGGATCGGGTGGAGATGACATCGATTTGACCACTTGAACTTCACTCTCCAAAGGAAGAGTGGGACGAACTATATGTTCTTCACTCTCTAAAGAGAGAGTGGGATCGACCAAGGATGGAATTGGATCAACCATTTGATCAACCAACGGGATGTCAAGGGACAAATTACGATAACCTATTGGAAGACGTTGATGAGTAATAGTAATATCTTCTAGTAGCTTAGAAGCTTCATCCATGAGAGGAAAAAGGTAGGTAAGGTGCATGTCCTTACATAGAAAGAAAGGATGTTTGACCTTTCATTTTCATTTTCATTTTCTAGGTAAGGTGCATGTCCTTACATAGAAAACAATAAAAGTACACTCGATACCTCTTCACAAAGTTTTTAATGAGCATGCTGAAGGTATAAAAGGTGCTCGGAACCTTTTTCATGTTTGAATCTAGAGCATGAAAAAGCGATAAAGTAAGCTCAAACCACTTTTCATGTTTTGACCAGAGCACGAGAAATGAAAAGTAAGCTCAACACCATCTTATTGTTTTTAATGATCTCAAAGATCTGTTGAAAGAATGCTGAGGGTATCTGCTTCATTTTTTAACGATCTCGGAACAAAGAAAAGACTATGCTCAAAAATTCGTTTCATGGTTTACCGAGCTCGAAACTAAAAGAAAGTATTCTCAAAATGAATCCCATTGACGGGTGATTTCCCAACATGATGTTTAGTGGTTGGTACTTTCCCCGATATAACTGTCAAGTAGTTAAATCCCAATATAGAGAGGTAGGGTACATTCCCCCGAAGCTTCGTTTCATCTGCTTTACAAGCCGATGAAATGAAGGCTCAAAAATTGAGTCTTGACACAATGGAAGAATCTATTTCATTTTTTAACGAGCTTGACATAAAAAAGGAACTGTGCTCAAGGTGACCTGTTTCATTTTTACACAAGCTTGAAACAGAAAATAGCTATGCTTGTGGGGACCTGTTTCATTTTTACACAAGCTTGAAATAGAAAATAACTATGCTTGAGGACATTTGTTTCATTTTTTAATGAGCTTGACAGAGAATGGGAACTATGCTCACGGGAATCTGTTTCATTTTTTAACGAGCTTGACACAGAATGGGAACTATGCTCATAGGCATCTGTTTCATTTTTTAACGATGTTGACACATAAAGAGAACTATGCTCACATGCATCTGTTTCATTTTTTAATGAGCTTGGCACAGAATGGGAACTATGCTCACATACATCTTTTTCATTTTTTAACAAGCTTGACACAGAATGGGAACCATGCTCACAGGAATCTGATTCATTTTTTAACGAGCTTGGCACAGAGTATTAACCATGTTCACAGGTAATTCTAAGCCAACATGATGTCCATAGGTTGGTGGGTTTTCCGCTTACATAAGAAGCTAGCGACTTAAATCCAGTATGATGTCCAGAGGTTGGAGCCATGCCCCCCATTTTACCTATAATGGGAAGAAGCTAACTAGAAGGGGAAGGAAACAAAAGAACATGTGAAACATTCAGGGAAATCTGATGACTAGGAGTCATACGCTGATTAGGTTTAATGAAATAAAGTTGATCAACAGTCACAATATTCCAATCATGGGGAAAATACATCACTCGAAAGAGTGTCAACACTACATCTTTCATGGTGTAAACATAATCATGCCTAAGGAGCATATTAAAATCTAAGGGACCTTGGACTACCACAACATCAATGCAGCCTATTTTCCCTCCTAAAGTGATAAGAAAATGAGGAAGGATCCCTAAAGGCATAGTAGGTCTTCGATTAAAAACCAATATCTGATTGGTGGCAAGCACAAGTGGAGGAGAACCTATGGCTTTCCAAGCATTAGAGTATATAATGCTAATAGAATCCCTTTCGTCAACAATAGTGCAAAGTATACTCTTAGAGGTAACTCACACAGATATATGGAAAGGAAGGCTCGAATGAAGACGAGATTTTGTTAGGTTACTCCAGTTAAAGGAAATAACCTCACTACTTAGAGAGGGTTCTATCGAAAGAGACAAAAATTCCTCTTGCACAGAACAATCAGAACTAACTACAAAAACTTCAACAGGTTTCAGTTCACTCTCAACTGGAAGAGAGGGAGAATACGAAGATTGTGTTGAAGAGACTACTTCAATATCAACACTCTCTAACAAAAGAGTGGGATCGGGTGGAGATGACATCGAATTGACCACTTGAACTTCACTCTCCAAAGGAAGAGTGAGACGAACTATATGTTCTTCACTCTCTAAAGAGAGAGTGGGATCGACCAAGGATGGAACTGGATCGACCACTTGATCAACCAATGGGATGTTAAGGGACAAATTACAATAACCTATTGGAAGATGTTGACGAGTAATAGTAATATCTTCCAATAGCTTAGAAGCTTCATCCATGAGAGGAAAAATGTAGGTAAGGTGCATGTCCTTACATAGAAAGAAAGGATGTTTGACCTTTCATTTTCGACACTTAACCACAGGGTCACTGGTTGATGGGGCGCCATCGGTATGATGACCAGAGACTGATGACATAGGGTGTTGGGAAGCCTTAGACCACACTTCTAAAACCCATGATAGACCATTACAGTTTTTTAGTAGATGGTCACCCTTGCAAAGTATACAATGGAACTTACACTTACGAGGTGTTCTTGTGGGAAAATAACCACTCTCAGCACTTGGATCAATGGCTGATGGGTTTCCAACATGATGGTCATAGGTTGGGGATGTGACCTTCTTCTTATCCTTCCTTTTCATCTTCTTCTTACCCACCTATTTACTAACATTAGAGTTTTCAATAGGTGAAGAGGAAGAAAGGGAAGTTGATTCAGCAGTCGAGGAAGAAGGAGAAGGGTTAACATGAGGTCGATGCTCATGTGGTGAAGGACCGTGATTCGACACAAAATATGCATTTGGTATAATGGGATTGGAGAATAACCACACATGCAATCCTATTGTCAATCCAGGAAGACTCAATGTGGCCATGAAGGGAGGAACAATAGCTCCACAAGGGGGAGAAAAAAAAGACATACCCTGAAACAGGTTCTCTTAACTTGTGTTCCTGGGAGAGTCTCCCATATATAAACTTTGTAAGAGTGTCTAAAGTACCACACAAATAAAACACTACTCAAGTCTAAAATCAACAAGCATATTGTGTGAATAGGAGTGTATCAAAATTCAGGATCCTCACAGGATTACAAGGCTTCACAACTCGCTATATACCCCAGGGTCCAATAGTAAAACATGACAAAGAGGATTGGGACCGTACCCTTTCCTGAATACACGACTACATGGACGAAATGTGTGTAGTAATCTCCCAGAGTGTTGTTCTCGATGTATTGCGATGCCAAGATGGCCAAAAGGTTAACTCAGTTGGTCACATGAATCCTAAGAGGGTCTCCCAATATACACTAGGTACGGGGGAGCTCAACTCCGTAGTGGTGTTGACTAATGCACAACCGTTCGACAGGAGCCTTCTGATATACTACCGAGTACATGAATTAATTTTCTATATACCCAAAGGTGCGTTAAAAGCCATTTGATATACTAGTTGGTACATGGAATAACTACAAGCCCTTGGGATGCAGTGCAGAAAATAAACAACAGCTGCCACGCTTAATGACGCCAAAACACGTCACTAGCTTACACATAGTTACTAAATTATTTTAATCCTAAGCAAGTGTTAATTTTATCTTATGCAGTTAAGTGGACGCATGAGGTGTAGACACGAAATGTAAAAAGAATGAAAACCCTAGCTCCATTATGATGCACCTTTCTCTTTCGATGAAAGATACTTAAGGTAGGGAAAGCGTTTTCTTGAAAAGACCAACATCAATCACAATTCTATGAATTATCATGCAAGCTATAGGGAGGTCTGGGGGGGTGGTCTACCCCCCCAGCCTGAGGGTTTATGGGGGGTTCGAGGGTGGGATCCCCCAAGAAAAACGTTTTGGCTCGTTTTTTTTTAATTGAGTTCTCTTTTCAAACCAACATGAATCTAAACAGTAAATAAAATAATAATTATTTCCTAGAGTGCGACAATTCTAACTTTCTGCAATAATAGTCCAAAAAGCACAAATGGAATCAAAGATGCAACAAATATTAACAGTGTATAACATAAATCAGGGAAACACTTTGATTTTAAAATGCATATATCAAACTGAAACTTGATAACTAAACTCTTTTCATATCTAGAAACAGAAAATGAGAGAATATCTATAGCACTCCAAAATGGCATGCATCCAAACAACTCCAAAACACTCAAAACTTGCTCCAAATCAACCAAAATGCAACCAAAACTCAATGACTGTGGGTGGGGGAAGGGTTTGGAGATCAGATCTAAAAATATGAAAAGATCTGAAAAGATCTGGTAATGTGATTAGGGATGACAAGGCTGAACCAAGAGGTGGGGGATTGAAATTTTCCGACACAACCAAGTCACACACTTGACAAGTAAAACATCCCAAACTTCAACAAAATCCACTCCAAACAGAGGTAATGTTGGACTTAGGGGCTCTATGACTATCATATGCATCCTACAAACAACAATCCATCAACCCAAAACCAAAAAATGAAGGAAAATTGAGTTGATCTCTGAGTTTGATAGGGTTGGCACACTTACTACACTGCACCAGAGCACCAGAGAGGGCTGGCACACTTACTACACTGGGAAAGAGTGGTAGTTGTGCACTATAGTGGGAAAGGGCGTTGACGCTCTATATACACTACCCAAGTGAACCAGGGAGCTAGAGAAGCTAGATCTTCTCAGGGAGAAGCACTAGAAGCCTAGTACTAAACCCAAGAAGGGTCAAGGAGGCCCAAGACACTTTCAAAAAGACAAAATCCAAAGGAGGGAGGGTCTCTAGAGGCTAGAAAAGGGATTGATAAAGAGACATGAAATAAAAAACAAAACAAAATAAAATCTATGTTATCCCCAGTATGGTCACCAAATTTGTTAGTGGATAAATCTACTCAAGTGGACTCAATCCAGATCTCCCTAGTCCAACTGGATCTAGAACAAATGAAGTACATAATACAGTCTACTTTCTTGGATCAAATAGAAATGCAAGTTAACAGATAGATCATTTACCTAAGGTCTACAAATATTCTTCTATCTTTGTTGATCCAAGCTCCAGAGCCTTCAGATCTTGAGCTGCAAAACCTTATAGAGCAAGTGGAAACAAGCAAATAGTACATGTGTATCTAAACGTGAATTGATCTAAGATAGCATTTAAGAAAGAAAGCTCTAAACGTCATCAACATAGCAATGTTTATGGAAATAGATTTGTATTAATGTAATCAAGGATATACATAGAATTACATAAAGAAGGAAGGTCACAACCTAGCCTTAACGTTGCAATATTCCATCCAACAATCCAATCCAAGCCTCCAAAGAGTGATGGTAAGCCTCCCAAAGGATCATATATTTCCTCCTAAAGGATGATAGGGATTACCTAGAAATTCCATCATCATAAGGTTACCATATTCCTTCCTCCCTTCACCATGGAGAGAGGGTTTAATTTATAAGGCTAAAGGGATAGAGTAGGTTCAGGATTAGGAGGGGTCTAATGGATCTTCCCCATAGGTTAGGGAACCGAATGCCACCTCACCTAGAAAGTAGGGATGATACTCCACCTCATACACCTTTGAGAAGGGCCTCAAAAATTATTTTTTCCCCTCAAAACACCTCTTGCGCATTTTTCTGTAGGAGATAGAGCGCCAGAGAGGGGTGGCACACCTTGCATGAGGAGAAAGAGTGCCAGTGGTGCTCTTTGACAAGGGAAAAAGAGTTCCAGCAAGGGGCTAGCATGCCTTTCCTTAGGAGTAAGAGTGCCAACCCTCCAAGAGGAGGAAGAAGAGCTAGGGGAAACCTCAATTTCAATTCAGTTTAGCAGAGGGAACTTTAGGGATTAGGCACAAGGTTGACACATGGATCAATATGACAATATTTTGGTGTAACATAAATACCATGGACGAGAGAGGTACAATGTTCCTTGAATCCATACCATGGAACAAAACCACCAGTTTTCAAATACCATAGATGGGAGAAGGTGGCCTCTCCATTTAACATTTTTATGATGAATGAGAGAGGGGGGCCTCACTATTTAATGCTTTTATGACTCATACATCTGAATTTATACCATATGCCCCCTAAAATTCGGATCACTCTCCCCCCCTTAGAAAATGATGGTCCCCATCATTTCATGCTAAAATGAGACTCATGATTACAATGTTGAAATTTCCAATAAAGAGAAGGGTTTTGTGTGGTGAACCCATAACCATGGGTTTTGTGTGATTGGCCCATAACCATAACCATGACTGTTGGTTTTGTGTGGTTGACCCATAACCATAACCATGACTGTTGGTTTTTTGTGGGAGACCCTTAACCATGGGTTTTGTGTAGTTGACCCATAACCATAATCGTGGGTTTTGTGTGGTTGACCCATAACCATGGGTTTAATGTGGTTGACCCATCACCATGATTACAATATGATTTAATAAAAGTCCAAAAATGGTCTTTGGTGCAGTTGATGTCTAGCTTTAAATCCATTCATATGTTCTGATGTAGGTGATGAAATTGAATTTTGTTGAAGACCCATTTGAGATATTGAAAATACCTTTCCATCCATAGAACATACTTTCTCTTTGGTTACCAAGGAGAGATAAAATATTTGTTGAATCTCAGGCAACGCATGAGCACTATTTTTCAAACATATGTTGCTTCAATCAATGATATCTCTCAAACCAAGAAGCCAAATGAAAAATCGTGAAATAACCATTTTAGATAACGAAAATATATTTCCAATGAGATATGGTAGAGTCCATGAGATGCTCCTTGGAGTTTGTGGTATTTGTTTGAATTTTTTGTACATAAGGTTGCACTGTGTACAGACGTGTGCTTCTTCAAACAAGCATGTCTCACAAACTAAGAGCTCAAATGAAAAACCATGAAATACTCATTTTATATCATAGAAATAAATTTTCAATGAGCTATACTAGAGGATATAGAATGTCCTGTAGAGACTGTGACACATATTTTTAAGTTCATGTACATGCGGTCGCACTATGTACAGACATGTGCTGCTTCAAACAAGCGTATCTCACAAACTAGGAAGGTAAATGAGAAACCAAAAAATACCCATTTTAGATTAAGGAAATATATTTCCAATGAGCTATGGAAAATCCTCTACAACTCTATTTCAAGTTGTAGCATCGGTTTGAATTTTGTAGAGACGTGTCGACCTTCAGTTCTTTTATCATGGTGTTTATATGATGGTCGTACAACTATGGATGGGATGAGATGGGGCTGGAATGAGGTATACTAAGCTCCAATAAGAATGAGAAAAGGATTTTAATATGTTCCATGACCATACAAGGATGAAATAATGCTTGATCTCATGGTGTAGAGAGCCATAAAGGATGCCAATATTTTTTAGAGAAACATGGGATGTTGTAGAGATCATGGAACTTCCTACTGCAGCTTAGGACCAATTGTGATGCTTACAGTGTATGACCCAACAAATGGACTCTGAGTGTGCCAAAAATAGGTTGAAAATTTCTGCATATCTTTGAACCCAAACTATGCTCAAACCCTCATTCCCATGGAGAGTGTACCTGCTCTGATACCACAGATCCATATATTGGGAGCTGAGACCTAGAAGGATTGGATGCCGAGAGAGGAGGAGAAGAGATATTATAATCAACCATCTATAAGAAAGACACATCAGGGAGATCTAGGATGTTAATAGCCTAGATGGAGAAACATAGAGTATATAGGTCACATGGAGGGGTGAGGCTCAAAGTGGGTTCTTTGAGATTCACCTCTCAAACTATACTAAGAAAAGCACTCAGAACCAATAACCCAATAACTCAATAGAATAAGAGAAATGTAGGATGTCAAAAATACTTGAATGCTTTATTGAGAAGGTATAGATCCTTTTTATAACATTATTACAATGTGCATTGGGGAAATACCATGGGTTGTGAAATACCATGGATGAGAGAGGTACAATGTGCCTTGAAGCCATACCTTGGATAAAAACCATGGGTTGTCAAATACCATGGATGGGAGAGGGTGGCATCTCCATTTAATGTGTTTATGATGAATGAGAGAGAATGGCCTCTCCATTTAATGTTTTTATGACTCATAAATCCGAATCTAGACCATATGCCCCCTGAAAATCAGATCATTTTGAATCAAAAGCATTTTTATATGATGTTTATTGTGTTAAGTTTTTAATGGTTATATAATATATTATAACATTTAGCATCATAGCAACATAACCATAAACAAAAGATCATTGAAATATAGACAAGCACAGCCACACAAAAGAACACAAAAGATTTATTCTGGGAAACCCTCATGGGGAAGAAACCTCAGCAAAAATTCCTCTGTATAAGATGTATAAAAAGTACAAGACAAGACCCTAGATAGGTGTGCCTCCTCCAGCATATATATCTCTCTCTCTCCTATGTGGTGTACACAAGTGAGTGTGTGTTCAAATGAGGAACGCATCTCCTCTATTTATACTCTTTTCGTCACTTGACATTTAACCTGACAAGTCGGCCCCATTTAACTAAGTAGGCTGACTTCACTTAGGAAAACTCAATACAATATTATATTATATTCATTACGGTACTATTGCTCTGACTTACAATGGAGGCTTTACCTAATGAATCTATGAGGACCAAATACAATAGTAACACTTCACTGGAGGAATAATAACAACTCCCTTGGGTTACATCCATAAAATACATTTAGAACATCGTTTGAAGTTACAATATTCAACACTCGCCCTTAATGAGAAGGTTATTCCACTAAAAACATCATCATAGACTATAGGAGACCAGATAGATAATATATGCAACATCATTGAGGCCATACATCTATACACCACAGAAAGTTTTCATAATCATTAACTAGAACAGTTACTCTTCATCTTCTGCATCACATGATCACTTGATGCTTTTGCAGCAATGCTTTGATCTTTTGATCCTTCATAGCAGCACTTCGATCTTCTGATCTGTTGAGGGCTGGAAATTTGCAGGCAATAACAGCAAGGGATTCTCCCCAGTCAACGTTCCCAACTATCCCGTGACTGTTTGGTGTAGGGAATCCGGCCGATTTGTGGTCTGGCTACCATAGGTCAAGTAACAAAGGGGTTTACCGGTTGCGGCCCAGTCCACCGTGTATTTTTTGTATTTTTTGACTTAAAGCATGATATGCACGTGCCTAATTAACCATGCAGGGTGATAAAGATGCAAAGAGTAGTCACAATGTGATGCGCAAGTTCTTACCTCTCGTCTTAGAACTCACAAGCATCCAAATCATGCAAGAAACTAGATACTAAATAAACTATCTCTAGGGAGCTTGATTAATTCATGAGTAATGCAATACTGTTCATGTGTTATGGCAAATCATAGATAACTGTTCTTATAACCAAACATATAAACATGAATAAAAGCATACATGATAATATAGCTCATCAACAGTTAAAAAAAAAACCATTACTCATGGTGGAAGACATCATAAAATATACTGAAGAACATTCAAACAAGAACATAGGTTCAGGAGGTTAGAATGCCCTCACAGTTAATGAGACACAGCTGAAAACGAAATAGTTCACATTCAACATTGCTCATTTAATCACATTGATACATTCCACATAACACTTCCTCCGACAGGCAAAATTTGCAGTCTCTGGTTGTAAAACAAAATAGTTCCTCTTACAAGCATTAAGTTACAAGTTTTTCCAGGGAAAAAGCCCCTGTAACTTCTAACTTTCAAATATTTAAACAAAAATAGTAGACCGCTTGGGTTCCCCCCAAACGTGTGACTTTTCGGTTCTTCGAACGTTTCATATCCCTCTTTTTCATCTTTTCTGCGCAAGCTGATTATTGGCTGAGTAATTGATGGACCTTTCAGATCTACGCCTTTGTTACTTTAAATTTTGTCTTTTACTTTGCCCGCGCCCCTTGAGATCCTATCTCCTATCGGTACCTTCGCGCCGCCGCAATATGAACCGTCTTTTCGATCTTCCTGCAGTTAATCAACGTGCATCATTCATTGGGATTGTATTTTGAAATAAAACATGAAATTACACCAACTAAAACGACTAATCCACAAGAAATGGCCAGGTGTACCACTGTCATGAGAACTCGACAAACGCTGACACTACCACCTCACCTTCCAACGGGTTTGAAACTAATCGGCGGCCTGGAACGCTAACATCGGTGGGGTAAATCCATCCCCAGCCGCATAAGTGGGTCCTAAAAGGTAATGGGCACCACGAAACCATCAAGCATATCGGAGTCGAAAAAGATATGACTTAAGACGCGGGCGGGAAAGTTCTTAATCGAAAGTCAGAAGGACATCGAAATCGAAAGACGAAAGCTTTGCATAGCTGCAACGGTGGAAGAGAAACGACTACGGACAAGCGACTAAAAGACTGATACGCATCGGCGGGCGGAGCGTTTTACACTTCGGGTGTTTAGTTTCTTTGGGAGCCGCAACAGCGGAAGGGAAACAGACAACAGCCTCTGATCAAACATAATTTGACACCCGATCAATAAAATATTAAGTGTTCAAAAAGCTTTAAAATTCAGCGACGGTCAAAACCTGTTTCACCTCCGAAACAACGGCCCCTCAAAGAACAATTAGCAAACCAAACTCAAAATCTGCGACCCAAAAACAACTTCAAAACACACGCAAATTCTGAAAACCAGGACGAGAGTTAATCTTCAAAAATCATTCAAAATTAAAGCATGACCCAAAAATTCAAGGATCCAAATGATTAAAACAGTGCTAAATCATGAGGAGGGGACCAAAATTTAAGAAAATTGGGGAAAACAGTTGCAGCGGCAACAATTGGTGACTACCTAGTGAACCTAGATCTCTGGACAATTTTTTCCTTAAGTAACAGACTATTTAACAATAAAACCGCCATGTTGAATTCTTCTAGATATGTGGATTTCCCAAATGGCAAATATATGAACTTTTAATCATTGAGGGTAATCCAATTTAGGAAAATGGAAACCAAAATTTCAAAGTCAAGATAACTCTTTCGAGGCCAGGAGTATGAGTTTCCTTTTTTACCTCTGTCTTTGGGTAGCTTCCAGCTTGGACACCACAGGATCGTAATCATAAGGTAAATAGAGATATTCATTTGTTCCTCATTCCCATGCCATTTTGCACTTTTTTGTGTTTTTGTGACTTTTGTCCTTTTGAGTCCTCCTCATGCCTTTCTTTTTGAATTTTTATTCAGGCTCCTCTATCCATAGTGTCCTTTTGTGTGAGAGATGTATTTAATTTTCAGCTCACGGATGGAGAGGAACTTTTGGCAATTTTATACTCATATGATTTAGTACTTTGTTTTGATACACATTGCTTTCTCAGGAGTTTTGACTCTTCATAGCCTTTTGGCTTTCAATTCTTGGCATGGGATCATTTATATATAATATACTGTTTACCCTGCTTCCTTTCCATGGGTCTTTTGCTGTCACCCCCTAGGACATTTTTTTAAGTGTGAGATGGATGGAGCCTCATAATAGTATTCCAGACCCTTTAATCTTGAGTTACTTTACAGGGATTAAGCAGGATTTCAATGAGTTCATAGCCATTTAGGAAAATTTCTAAACTAGAAGAAATTCTATCAGATAAAATCATAATACACAGTCTTATAATCAAGGATTTTAGTTAGTCCAGAATTCTAATGCTCTCCATGCAACCAAAGCTTGCTTCTTTTATTGAAATCAAACAGAAAATCTAAACTAAAACAAACTAAACTTTATGACTCAAAGACTAAAAAACGGCTAAGCCAGATTATTTATATACAAGATAGAAGAAAACAAATGAAACTCAAGAAAAATAAGGCTTGAGAACTAAACCATTTACTGGCAAGTTCTCTTCCCACCCTTGCAGATCTTGTAACTCATAAGTGGAAGGGCCAAGTTTTGCCGCAATCTGGAAAGGACCTACCCACAACTGTTGGAATTTCATGTGTTTTCCTTTCTCATCATGGGGGTGATCCCACTTGAGAACTAAATCTCCCACCTCAAAGTATTTTGTTCCTGCCTTATGTTTGTCGAACCATCTCTTTGTTACCTCTTGCTACTGTTTAAAGCGCTCTCTGGCTTTAGATCGAGCCTCTTCTGCTTTTAGGAGGTTATATATCCTTATTTGCAAAACATCATCATCCAACCCTCTAGATTCTTGAGCTATTATGGAAGAAGGTAGCATGATATTGGGAGGAAGAATGGCTTCTTTACCGTACACAAGGGTATATGGAGACACTCCTATCGAAGACTTGGGGGTTACTCTATCAGCCCAAAGGGCATTTGGTAGCGCTGAGTGCCAACTCCTCTGGTTTTCTATTACAGTCTTCTTTAAAATTCTAATCAGATTTTTGTTAGAGGATTCAGCCAAGCCATTTCCTTGTGGATAGTAATTCGCAAAATAATGCAATTTTATCCCTTTATCATGAGTAAAAGTAGTTAATTTAATTGATGAAAAGTAAGTAGCATTATCAAAGACTAACGAAACTGGAACTCCAAACCTGGTCATGATATGATCTTGTAGGAAGCTGATGACCGTGTCTTCATTTATTTTACACAACGGGACAGCTTCGACCCAGCAAGTGAAATAATCGGTCGCAATCAGAATGTACTTGTGTTGTAGGGAGGAATTCAGTTTTATTTCTCCAATAATATCCAACCCCCATTGCTCGAACGGCTCCGTGATCATCACCGACTTTAGGGGTGCTGCTGCTTTGGGTTGTCTTCCAATACACCTTTGGCAAATATCGCACTTCCTGACATGTGCATGTGCATCTTTGAAGAGCGTAGGCCAATAGTAATCGGCTCTAACGATTTTTTGGGCTGTAGTATCTCTTGAATAATGTCCCCCAGCAGGCCCATCATGCAAATATGTCATTACTTTCTTCGCATCTTCTTTCTCTAAGCATCTAAGCAGAACTCCGTCATAATTTTTTCTAAATAATATTCCTTCAACAATTTGATAGGAAGCTGATTTAAGACTCAACGCTCTTCTTTGCTTAGAATTCCAATGTTCTAGCAACAGTCCTGCCTGTAGGTAATGCACGAGGTCCCTATACCAAGAATCGGGAGCTGTGAACAAAGGACATACATCCATCAAATGTGATTCAGCCCCGTCTTCCCAGGCGTGTTCGTCATTGTTCCCATTTTCAATCATCAGTTTGCACAACCCCTGCCCTTTGACTATGGAAGCTGGCTTGAATTCGAGGTCATACTCTTGAAGAGCTGTTACCGAATTGCCCCTTCTTTCTCCTAACTCTTTCTGTACAAAAAGGGACCTCACAGCTGGGTATGGGACGATCACCTTGGTTCAATTTTTTAATATGTAGGGCCTGAATTGTTTCACTGCTTTGAAAACTGCATAAGCTTGTTTATCAATCACTGGGTAATTTAATTCGACCCCTTGTAGACCAGTGCTCATGAAAGATATTGG
The DNA here is from genome assembly GCA_001517045.1 of Pseudotsuga menziesii. Taxonomy (NCBI): domain Eukaryota; kingdom Viridiplantae; phylum Streptophyta; class Pinopsida; order Pinales; family Pinaceae; genus Pseudotsuga; species Pseudotsuga menziesii. The sequence goes on along the minus strand of LPNX010903981.1, from coordinate 1,155,190 downwards.
GAATTCATCCCCACCATCTTCTTTTTGAGTAAGCACAGCTGCTAGTGAATCATCAGACGCAAAAGTATATAGAATAAAATCTTTGTCGAAATCTGGGCTTTTCAGGGAGGGTGCGTGTGCAACAGCATTTTCAATTTTGCTGAATGCATTCTTCTCAGTCTCAGTCCACTTGAATTGTGCATTTTGCTTCACCATCTGTTGCATAGGCTTGACAATCTGAGCGAAATCAGGCACAAATCTTCGCACGAAGTTTATTGTTCCCATAAATGATTGCATCCCATTTTTATTATGGGGCAAGGGAATCTGTTCAATGGCTTTGATCCTTTCTGGATTGATAGAGATTCCCTTCTTTGAAACTATGTGACCAAGCAGCTTACCCTCCGTAGCAACAAACACACATTTTTTGGGATTGAGTGAGATGCCATATTTCCGACAGCGTTCAAAAATCCGCCTTAGGTGGAACGCGTGTTCTCCTCTCCTCTTTGAGAAGATTGTAATATCATCAAGGTATATCACCACACTACGTACAATCAAACCCCGAAAGGCTATGTCCATAGCCCTCTGGAATGTGGCTCCAGCGTTTATAAGCCCAAAGGGCATTCTTCTATAAGCGAAAGTTCCCCATTTGGTCCTGAATGTCGTCTTCAACTTGTCTTCTTCAGCTACTAATACTTGATTGTAGCCTGAGAATCCATCTAGTAAAGAAAATAGTTCAGACCCTGAGACCATTTGTAGCAGTTGCTCCATGGGTGGAACATGATAGTTATCTTTGTCTGAAGCACGGTTTAAATTCCTGAAATCCACACACAGCCTGATTTCTCCAGATTTTTTCCTTACTGGCACCAAATTTGAGACCCACTCAGAGTGTCTGACCTTAAAAATGATTCTAGCATCCAACAATTTCTTAACTTCACTCTTGATCAGCGGTTCCAATTTTGGGTGCATTTTTCTTAAAGGTTGCTGATACGGCTTGACGCCAGCTTTGATGGGGATAACATGCTTGATGATGCTGGTGTCATATGTCTTCAAATCTTCATATGTCTAGGCGAAAACATATTTATATTGTTTAAACAGATTGAAGAACTTATCTCTTTCTGCTGGTGAACAACATTTGCCAAGATTCACATATTTAGGATTCGTCTCAGTCCCTAAATTTATCAGCTCGAACTGTAGAGATGAGCTGTGAGTCTTCACGTTGGCTGGTCTTCTGAAGTTTTCATTTAAATCAAACATTCTTTCTAACGTTCTAACTCCTTTAGGGATGAAATTATCATACTTCAGCTCGGCCTGATGTTCTTCATCGTCTATAATTGCTCCTTTAAATACATCGTCATTTGTTAAGCATTCTATGATTTGTTGATCGTCATCGAATACTCGTAGGTTGGTGATCATATCAGGTACCGAGGGCCTAAAAAGAAATTCAACAGAGCATCGATTATTGGTAGGTATGACCCTAGCGGCTAATGTGGCTAACAAGTCAGCTGCAACATTTTTAAGTCTTGGAATTGAAACAATATTAAATGCGTTGAAACATTTGAGTAGATCCCATACCTCATTTTGATAAGCTTTTAGGTGAGGGGAAACACAATGTATTTGATTTTGGATCTGTTTAACAATTATTTCAGAATCTCCAAAAACTTTTAGATTACTTACCTTTAATTCGATTGCTTTCTTCAAACCTTGCACCAATGCTTCATACTGAGCCGTATTATTCGTACATTCAAACTCTAATCTACATGAAAGAAAATGTTTATTATTTTTGGGGTCGATCAGGACACAGCCGGCCCCTGACCCTTCTAACGTCTTAGAGCCATCAAAAAACAAAGTCCAGAAATCACTACCTACTGCATGAGAATCTATTCCTACTGCTAAGTCTACTATTTTACAGTCGATTTCATCAGCCTATGAGAATCGAAGGAGATCAGGCTAGGTGTCTGATGTGTTGCTGGCTTCTTCTGCTTGGTAATTTCCCGGTTCCAACTTAATAAAATAATTTCCCAACGCAGAATCCAGTGGTTCATTCTTCTCCTCCAGTTGAGTGACGTTGTATTTCATGTGAGGCTCCCGCAAAATTTTAATTTGGTTCAGGCTTCCTTTATATGGAAGCCACAGATGCGACCAATCCGAGGCAAAATAGCCATTTAGTTTGGCTGACCAATCTCTGCTTAGAACAAGACCGTAAGCGTCTGGTATATCGGCCACCACAATATTAATAACTTGGAACACTTTATTATTTGACGCCAGGCGGACTAGGACATCCTCCATCTCACCAATTACCTTTACATCCGTCCTGTCCAACTGAACAACCCTCCACGTGGATGGCTTAGGCTGCCCATTTATCTTTTTACAGACTGATATTGGCATGACGTTAACCGACGCCCTTGAGTCTACCAAGCAATTATGTACATTGTGATTAAAAATTTCGAAAGTGAGGAGGAAAGGTGGATGTTTGCTTTTAGACTTACCTCCACTGCTGGTTTCTCCGATTTCTTCTTCCTCTTCAGGCCAATTGTCAGTGGGCAGCCTCTCATCCGATGCTTCAAGCGCTTTCAATAATCTTTCTTTTTGCTGCGGCACTTTACACATTTCAAATAGCGAAACGTTTGCCTTTATCTTCTTTATGTCTTCCACAATGTCATAATCCATCTGTGGTTCAATGGGATGTGGTTTATGAACATTCATCTTTTCCTCATTGGGCTTGGCCAGCGTATCATTTTGCTTAGGATCTTGGCTGGTAATGGTGAATTCGGGAATTTTATCAGCTGCGGAATTATTTTGAAATTTCTTAACATTTTTCTGCAGCCTTTTGATCTTTGGGAGTATGAGACTGTCTTCTTTAATCGACCCTTGGCTCCTTGTTGTTACGTTGGTTTCCATGACGTCCTTGTAGCCCTGATTCTTTTCTTCTTCAGCATCAAATAACGAAACAGAATTCCACAAAGCCATGGTTTCCTCTTCTTGTTCCTTCATTGAAGTGGTACTCTCTTTCCTTTCTTCATCTCCATCCTTTGTTAATTTAGAGTCCAACAGCTGATTCATAACCAACGTCACCGAGTTTATCCATTGAGGACAATTCTTTTTAGGGTGTGGTTGTTGATGGAAAGTGCAAAAATTGTCCATGCCTACCTCTGTTAAATTCATAGATGCAGAATTGTGTGGAGGAGGTTGGGACTGATTGTTATCCTCTATTTTCTTGTAGTAGGGTTTGTAGAAATTTTGAGTTTCCTTCTCTTTCTCCAAGTCTATGATTTTGTTAGAAAGCTTCTGCATCATTTTTGCCATACTCTCAAAATCTAGTGATTTCTCTTCCTTAGGCTTAGTAAACAATAAGGCTTTCCTTCCCACACCTTTCTCTCCTGACTGTTCGGGATAATCTTCGATACTTTCTCTTTTAGCCTCCACTATTTCCGCCTCTTCATAGGTTTCCGCCAAAGTAGGCTTGGCTCTTATTTTGGAAAACATGGCCAGCTCAGGGCCTAAAGCTGAGGTATAATATTCAATCAGGACCTTGTCTGAAGGTTTGTCAGCTTCAGAAAAATTCTTGAGGTATGCTGCAAATCTTTGAGTAAAGCTGTGCACCTTCTCTTTTCTCTCTTTCTTCAAGGCGCATAGTCCTTTCATGAGGGCTGCATGAGTCTTTTGAGTTGCATACTTGCTTCTGAAAATTATCTCGAAGGTATCCCAATCAGGGATAGAGTTTGCAGGCAACCCGAAATACCATGATGCTGCAGCTCCTTTAAGGGTGTGCTGAAAAAGTCTGCAAACTACATCCTCATGCTCCCCCACCCTTAACCCTTCTATGGCCAAGTAAAAACTTTGCAGGTGGTCATCTACTAGTATCTTCTCACTTGGGTCGAATTTGGGTAGAATCTTCTCAAAGGTTTGAGGTAAATCATGTAACATAGGTGTTAGATTTAAAGGTGATCTGGCTCTCCAGGCAGGTGGTGGATTCAGTGGGTTTGGTGGTGGATTGGCGTTAACGCCTGCCATGAGTCTGGGTGGAGAGTGAGGAGGTGAGAAAACAGGAGTGTGAGCAAGAGAATTGTGAGGAGTATCTGGGCCTTCTTGATTCAAAGGCAGTACAACTTCCTGTAAGGCTGTTTCCACAAGTTCTTCCCAATCCCCAACCAGCACTGAGTCTTCCAATATAGGACGATCTTTTCTTTTATATTCTCTTCTGGGCAATTCAGGGATGATCGGCAATCCTCCAATCTTCTTCATATATGCCCTGGTGTGTCTTCTCAGGTTATTAACAACCTCGTTGTCAACAGAAAACAAATGTTCTTTACTCCTTTCTTCTGGAATTGGATTATGAAGCCCACTTATTTCAGAACTATTACTGGTGGAATAATCTTGGGAAAACGGGTTTCCTCGGCCAACCATGCACTGGCAGCCCTCCTTCTAGTGCCAGGAACTGTTGAGGCCTGGAAATTCCTAGGCAACAACAGCAAGGGATTCTCCCCAGTCAACGTTCCCAATTAGCCTGTGACTGTTTGGTGTAGGGAATCCGTCTGGTTTGCGGTCCGGCTACCGTAGGTCAAGTAACAAAGGGGTTTATCGGTTGCGGCCCGGTCCACCGTGTATTTTTTGACTTAAAGCATGATATGCACGTGCCTAATTAACCATGCAGGGTGATAAAGATGCAAAGAGTAGTCACAATGTGATGCGCAGGTTCTTACCTCTCGTCTTAGAACTCACAAGCATCCAAATCATGCAAGAAACTAGATACTAAATAAACTATCTCTAGAGAGCTGGATTAATTCATGAGAAATGCAATACTGTTCATGTGTTATGGCAAATCACAGATAGCTGTTCTTATAACCAAACATATAAACATGAATAAAAGCATACATGATAAGATAGCTCATCAATAGTTAAAAAAAAACCATTACTCATGGTGGAAGACATCATAAAATATACTGAAGAACATTCAAACAAGAACATAGGTTCAGGAGGTTAGAACGCCCTCACAGTTAATGAGACACAGCTGAAAACGAAATAGTTCACATTCAACATTGCTCATTTAATCACATTGATACATTCCACATAACACTTCCTTCGACAGGCAAAATTTGCAGTCTCTGGTTGTAAAACGAAATAGTTCCTCTTACAAGCATTAAGTTACAAGTTTTTCCAGGGAAAAAGCCCCTGTAACTTCTAACTTTCAAATATTTAAACAAAAACAGTAGATCGCTTGGGTTCCCCCCAAACGTGTGAATTTTCGGTTCTTTGAACGTTTCATATCCCTCTTTTTCATCTTTTTTGTGCAAGCTCATTATCGGCTGAGTAACTGACGGACCTTTTAGATCTGCGCCTTTGTTGCTTTCAATTTTGTCTTTTACTTTACCCACGCCCCTTGAGATCCTATTTCCTATCGGTACCTTCGCACCGCCGCAATATGAACCATCTTTTGGATCTTCCTGCAGTTAATCAACGTGCATCATTCACCGGGATTGTATTCTGAAATAAAACATCAAATTACACCAACTAAAACGGCTAATCCACAAGAAATGGCCAGGTGTACCACTGTCATGAGAACTCGACAAATGTCGACACTACCACCTCACCTTCCAATGGGTTTGAAACTAATCGACGGCCTGGAACGCTAACATCGGCGGGGTAAATCCATACCCAGCCGCATAAGCGGGTCCTAAAAGGTAACGGGCACCACGAAACCATCAAGCATATCGGAGTTGGAAAAGATATGACCTAAGACGCGGGCGGGAAAGTTCTCAATCGGAAGTCGGAAGGACATCGACATCGGAAGACGAAAGCTTTGCACAGCCGCAACGACAGAAGAGAAACGACTATGGACAAGTGACTAAAAGACTGATACACATCGGCGGGCGGAGCGCTTTACACTTCAGGTGTTTAGTTGCTTTGGGAGCCGCAACGGCGGAAGGGAAACAGATAATAGCCTCCGATCAAACATAATTTGATGATCGATCAATAAAATATTAAGTGTTAAAAAAGATTTAAAATTCAGCGATGGTCAAAACCTGTTTCACCTGCGAAATAGCGGCCCCTCAAAGAACAATTAGCAAACCAAACTCAAAATCTGCGACCCAAAAACAACTTCAAAACACACGCAAATTCTGAAAACTAGGACGAGAGTTAATCTTCAATAATCATTCAAAATTAAAGCATGACCCAAAAATTCAAGGATCCAAACGATTAAAACAACGCTAAATCATGAGGAAGGGACCAAAATTTAAGAAAATTGGGGAAAACAGTTGCAGCGGCAACATGATCCTTTGCAGTAGTACTTTGATCTTCTGATCCTTTGCAGTAGCACATTGATCTTTTGATCCTTTGCAGCAGTACTTCGATCTTCTAATCCTTTATAGTACTTTGATATTTTGTAGCAACACTTTGAGCTTCTCGATCCTTTGGAGCGGAACTTCGATCTTCTCGATCCTTTAAAGAAACACTTTTATCTTTCTCGATCCTTTGCAACAACACTTTGATCTTCTACATTAGCCTTCTAATCTTCTCAATCCCTTGCAGCAAAACTTCAATACTTTTGCAGCAGCACTTCGATCCTTTCAATCCTCTGCAGCCTCACTTCGATCTACTTGAACCTTTGTTGCTATACTTCAATCTATTTGATCCTTCGCCACCACACTACCTGCAGTACACATGATCTATTTGTGGGATGATCAATACTGATCACTTTAGGACATAAGTCCAAGGACGATGCAATCCTCCATCAGCATGATCCATGAAATCGATCAACTGAATCGTCTACAACTAAATGTAGATCTCGACCTCACCCAGTGCCAGCCCTATCATTCATGAGGACTCATCGTAGAACATCCATACCACACAAGTTAGGACCACTCACAAGTGAGTGTTATACTACGGTATCTACACTCACGTGTAGGTATACTCTACCATGTAAGAGTATTATCTGCAAAGCAGATCTCGATTGCATTCAAAATGTTGGCCCAATGTAGAACATCCATACCACACAGGTTAGGATCACTCCTAAGTGAGTGTTATACTACGAAGTCCGTGAGGACTCATCATAGAGCTTCCATACCACATAGGTTAGGACCACTCCCAAGTGAGTGTTATTCTATGGCATATACATATGAATATAGGAACTCTCCATACAAGAGTATCGTCTGTAGAGAAGATCTTGACTGCATACAAAATGTCAGTCTTGTTGTCCATGAGAACTCATTGTAGAGAATCCATACCACATAGGTTAGGACCACTCCTGAGTGAGTGTTATTCTACGGTATCCAAAACTAAATGTGGGTACTCTCCATGAGTGTAACATCTGCAGGGCTATCCCTAGCTAGTAAGGACCACTCTCATGAACAGAGTGTTATACCTGCTATCCTCGAGAGAGGATACTATCATCCACAAGTGAATGTGGGCACTCTCCGTGCGAGAGTATCATTTATATGGCCATCCTTAGCTAGTAAGGACCACTCTCATGAACATATTGTTATACCTGCCATCCTCAAGAGAGGATACTATCATCCACAAATAAATGTCATACCATATTGGCATCTTCAAGCGTACTTGGCCTATTTCATGCTGGAGCATCACTGTCATCCCATCATCGATGTAAGTCTCATCATCACTCCCCATTTTCTGGGAGGATCCATATTATCAACCTGCTACCCCTTTGTCCAAGGAGGGTTCATAGTCTCGACCTGTTCTTCCTTTTCGAGGATAGTCCATATATTTGACTTGTTCCTCCTGAGTCTGAAGAAAGTACACATCTTCAACTTGTTCTTCCTTTCTGAAGAAAGTCCATATCTTCAACTCATTCTTCCTTTCTAAAGAAAGTCCATATCTTTGACTCATTCTTTCTTTCTGAAGAAAGTTCATATCTTCGACTTATTCTTCCTTTCTGAATAAAGTCCATATCTTCAACTTGTTCTTCCTTTCTTGAAGAGAGTCAAAATATTTGACTTGTTCTTCTTTTTATGAAGAGAGTCAATATCTTCGACCTATTTCTCCTTTTCGAGAAGGGTCCATATCTTCATCGTTCCTCGAGAAAGGGTCTATATCATCATCACTTTTCCTCCTTGGGAGGAAATTCTTCAGTATCAACATAACTATTCCTCCTTGCGAGGAAAGTCTTCAGTATCAACATCATTGTTCCTCCTTGCGAGGAAAGTCTTTTCAAACTACACCAAGCTTATCATGGAAGCTTGGTCACCACATCAGCAAAAACCACTTATACTATGAAACAAGAACTCGACACAGTTCTCGTTTTTCTCTCTCCTAATTTTAGTAGCTATTTTTACCCCCGTTTCAAAAATGGTTGATGCCAGTATCACACATTTTCATTTTCAGACATTTTTTGGGGCCTTTGAATTATCTTTGTTGTAAAATATTTTTAATTTCTATTTTCAAGTGTGTTTTTTGAAATTTAACAAAATAACATACATTTTTAAGCAATTTATAATGAAAAACATATACATTTTACCATTTTTTCTATAAAATAAGACATTTTTATGTACAAAATAAGGCATTTTTATTGACAAAATTGTAAATAATTCCAGAAAATAAAGACATTTAAAACCATTTTCAATGAATTTTCAGAGAATTTTTCTCTAAAAATGATCATATTTCATATTAGTTATCGAAAAGTGACGACTCACATAAAGTCGAGAAAAAATATACAAATTATTTGTAAAAAACATATTAAAAACATTATATTTAGAAATTTTATTTCTAAAATAAAGTCTGAAAGTCAAAACATTACTAATATATCTCATCAAAAAATTGTCAAAAATTGTCAAAATTAACATTTTCTTCAAAACATGAAACTATTCAACAATATCATGCATGCCAAATTCTTCGTCGACATTGGAATTTTATCGAGCTTGAATTTCCTCAGGGACATCAATGTCCTCTTCCATTGGGTCTTCTATGTCTGCAAGATCCCCAAAGTGCTCCTTTCCAAACACCCCTCCTAACGGGGGTTGGGGCTCTTTTGACATCTTTGCCACAAGTGTTTCACTAAACTCTCCTTTCTTCAAACCAACTTCTTGCAGTTCATCTGGAAGAACTTGAATAGCCTTAATTCTTTGTTTTATGTAATTGCATTGGAGTGGATCATTATCAATCGATATGCAATTTCTTCCTTTCTGTAAGGAGCACACTATTGTTGTACCTAATCACCAAAAACAAAATTAAAGTTAAGTGAAATAGCATAGAGAAGCATACTTTAAAACAATAAAATAATGAAGGATAAAATATACAATAAAACTTGATATATTATTTCATATGTAATATGAGAAAGTTTACCTGAACCTGAGAACAAATCTAAGACCCAATCTCCTTCTCTTGAAAATGTATCTATGAGATAATTAATCAATGCTTGTGGCTTTTGATAGATGTTTACAGTCACTCCTTTCAAATCCCTTTCTTCATATGTTAATTTTTTTACCACAGCATTATAACTCAATATCTGACTATGTTTTCCTCCTCTCTTTTCATTGATTAAAAGAGGTTCATAAGCATCTTCCTGTGTCCAAGTTGCAACATGTATGCTTTCAGCATCACTCAGGAATGGATCGCTACCTGAGCTACGAACATTAGGCTTTTTCTTGTAACAAAAATATAAAACAATTAATTAACTTATCAATAAATATAATTGATTTATAAATTCAAAATTTTGATAATATAGTGCAAATATATTACCAATGAAGGTGCTTCCTTTTTTTTCCTTTACCCCTGAAGGCTGTCAACAAGCCCCCTAATACGAATTCACAAAATAAAACTCTGTTTGAATTTATAAAGAACTGAACAATGACTCATTAGCTATAGCTTAAAACAAAACTCACATATCAATTCAAGAAAACAATCTCATGATCATGGGCTAGTGTTGGCTGATTTATCGATACCTCCACACTGCCTATAAAAGTCATTCCAAAACCTATTGACCTACTTTTCATCAGATAATCCCTCAATCTCATTATACATTAACATCTTCGCCGGCCTATCCACCTAGATCTCAATCCCATTAAAACACATCGACAAAGATTTGATTTCGGTCATTGGAGTAAAGATGTGCACTATTGTTTCTCATTCCATTCAAGATGCTTTCAACTTCCTATACCAATGGCGCCGTCGATCCTCATTGCGGATTTGGTGCAAAAATCAATTAGTATCACAGGTGGATGATTAGTATCCGATGCCCTCGATGCCCGGCATCGAGGGCTG
>LPNX010903981.1:1126888-1141924 GCA_001517045.1 Pseudotsuga menziesii | reverse complement strand
CATTTGTTCTTGTATGGTATAATATATTATCTCATTATGAATCACATCATAATTTCTTTGTTTCTATATGGTTATAATGGTGAAATTATTAGAGAAATTTGATTTTTTCTTTAATATGCAATTTTCCAGAAAGTTGTAATTTATCTCTTCAAGAATTTTTCTTTTTTTCCAATTTAAGGTTGATTTTAAAGTTTTGTTAAACAACAATATGGGATGTTTAGTCCATGGCTCTATTTTTTACCCTAAAAAAAAACGTGTATACTAGTATCAACACTTTTCTATTTGGGGGGTGTTTTTGGTGTTTTTTTTGCAAAAATCATCGTTTTTATGGGTAGAGTTCTCGTTCATAGTATATAGTTCTCGTTTCATAGTATAAGTGGTTCAAATTTCTCATCGGTACTCACATACTAGAGTTTAATATCTCCCTTCAGTACCATATCCCACAGGATTCTTTGTCATCTTTATGCAACTCTAGTTGTCACAAAGAATCACTACTGTATCCAACTCCATGTCAAATAGTTCTAACATTAGTTTTATGAAGCCATATGGCTTCCCAACTAGCGGAGCAAGCTGTACTTTGCTTCAGTTTCACTGAGAGAAACACTGGACTAAACCATGAGATCATGACAGATCCTAGGCAATAACATCCACCCGAGGTGCTCTTTCTTTTTGCGACACTTCCTTCCCAATCTGAATCCATATATCCATATAATTTGTAGTCATGATCTCTACCACAGTATAGTCCCAATTCTGTCATACCTTTAAGGTACCACATCATTCTTTGCAGCTATCAGGTGAACACATCTAGGGTTAACTAGATACTAACTCAAGGTGTTGACAACAAAGCATATATCTGACCTTGTGTTCGTCAGATACATCAATGACTCAATAATATGTCTGTACTGAGTCATATCCACTAACTCTGATGTCTCATCAGACAACAACTTCATGTTGGTATCCGTGGGTGATTTCATGGCTTTACAATACAACATATCAAATATTCTTTAAGATTTTCACAACATACTTTCCCAGGTTCAAAAAGATTCATTTTGAGTTGTTCCACACTTCCAGCCTGAGGAAATAATGCATTGATCCAAAATCTTTTGTCTTGAATTCTTCAATTATCTTCTTCTTTCTTTCTGTGATTTGTTTCTCATTTCTCGTCAAAAATAGATCATCCTTGTACAATAATAGTATGATAGGTTCATCATTCATAACCTTAAGGTAAAGTTTAGGATCAACTTTACTCTTAGTAAATCCCAGGCTTGCCAATAAGCTATTTATTCTTCCATACCAAGATCTAGGAGCTTGCTTTAGTGCTTATAGAGTCCTTTTTGACTTCAAATCCTTGTGGTTGTTCGATGTGAACCTCTTCCTCAATCATACCATTAAGGAAGGTTGTCTTTACATCTATCCGGTGTATATCCCACTTCATTGTGGAAGCAAGTGCCACGATGGTTCTGATAGAAGTGTACCTTGCTCCTGGAGCAAATGTCTCTTCATAATCAATTCCCTCTCTCTATGAGAATCCTCTAGCCACAAATCTTGTATTTTTTTTCAAGAATTCCATCAACAGCAAATCCACTTGGAAGATACCACTCTTGTTTTCTGGTTTGGGTACTATATCCCAAAGATTATTCTAGTATTCTTCCATCATTGCATCTACCATGAGCTCATTATATTAGGTCATTGACATATCTTCCACATTCAACCTTGAAGGTTGGAACCCACCTTAATCTCGGTAAAGTCTTGGTCCATCAGGAAGTTGTCCATCCTGTCATCCCATGTCGAACTTAGAGATCTTATGTAGTCACTCCCCCTAAAATGGAGCATCATCCTCCCTCTGTATTTTGTACTCTATGTATCGAAACATTCTGTACTGGAGTGACATGTAGCATCCTTTGCTACTATGTATCCATATAAGGTTACTACATACCAAGATCCCTTTATCTTGAACTTTGTAGAAAAGTTCGTCTTGAACCCATCTATGAGCTTGTTGTCTTATATAGGTTTCCATCTTCAACCTTGTAGCAAAGGTTAAGATATTCATCACTCTAGGTGATCTGTAAAACACCTGGATGTGCTTATCTATGGGTGCCTTCTGAGCTCGTACAAAGCATATTCTTGTACATGTGGCTCTTTGCTCGATATATACTTCTACTTCACTGGATAAGTGTGTCTGGCCAATAGAGTATTCCATACCATATGCTATTCTTTTTGAGACAAACCATGAACCTTGATTTGTATACATGTTCTTGTAGTTCATATGGAGGACAGTATAGACTTCCCTTTAGGTCTCGAAATCATATTCTAGACATCATTCTCCATGATCAATTGTTACTCTTTTATTATGGATTCTTCCATAGCTCAAAGGGTTTGCATCAATGATGTCACCCAACTATGTCACACAATGAGAGTGTGTCCAAGGCCTCTTAATTTGGTTTGGAAGTCCCGTCATACTTTTCTTCATCTTGGAATATCTCTCATGCCCAAGATGGTCTTCATCTCTCGAGGTGGATCTACCGCTCTCTGAAGCTCTTTCTTCTTATTATATTTTTAAAGGTTATGCAAGACCTAAAAAATTTAGCATCATAACCATAAGCAAAGGATCACTGGAAGAAAGACAAATGTAGCAAAACAAGAGAATAGAAATATTTTCCTTGGGGAAACCACAAGGGAGAAAACCCCACAAAACTTCCTTAGTATAGAATTCGACCAAGACAATGTAAAAACCCATCAACAAGAATAGTTTCTCATCTTCCACAATAGCCTCTTTCTCTCTCTCTCTCTCTCTCTCCCGTGCAATACTTGAGTGTAATATTTGTATAAATGAGAGAGGTGCCTCACCTATTTATATTCATTAGGTGAGTGATTAAACTAACTAACTAGGTCGGCCATGTTCCCTAATTAGGGCCGACCTACCTTGGGAGACTCGAAATACATTTTATATAATACTTCTGTGGGTACTATTGCCCCAACTTACAACAAATGGTTTACCTCATGACTTTTACATGACCAATTACATCAAGGACATCTCTGAATGGAGGAATAACATCTCCAAAGGAGAATACAATAAAAGTACAATAGAATATCTTCCGAAGTTACAATACTTTAACACTTCATCTTAACTAGGAAGGTATTCTACATCAACAACAACCATCATTACAATTGTACAACTGATTGGTGAATCTCTATATGTCATAGTAAGTTTTGGAACATCATCATCGATCTTAGCTGGATCATCTTTCGCAATTTCAGTATGTAAATACTGAATCATCTTCTGTATGTGCTAAATCATCTTCTATCAGTATATAAACACTGGATCATCTTCTAGATAATCTTATGTAGGACCAGTATGTGGATACTGAATCATCTTAATAATCTTCTATAGCATAAGTATGTAAATACTAAATCATCTTTTGTCATGTTAGTATATGAATACTGAATCATCTTCTGAATACTGAACCTTCTTCTGTAACATCAATATGTGGATACTGAATCATATTTTGTCACATCAGTATGTTAATACTGAATATTCTTCTGAATTATCTACTTCCCAGCATCAGTTTGTAAACACTGAACCACCATCTTTAACATCAACATCTTCTGAATCATCTACTTGTCAACATCAGTGTTGAATCATCATCTTGTAACATCATCATCTGAACCATCATCATATGTATCTTCAGTATGTGAATATTGAACTATCAACATCTATATCTCCAGTATGTGAATACTGAAAGCATCATCATCTGCAACATAAGTATCATCATCTGCATCTTCAGTATGGGAATACTGAAACATCATCATCTGTATCTTCAGTATAGAAATATTGAATAACCATCATCTGCATCTTCGATATATAAATATTGAAACATCATATATATCTTCAGTATGGGAATACTGAAACATCATCATATGTATCTTCAGTATAGAAATACTGAAACATCATCATTTGTATCAACAGTATCATCATCTGCATCTTCAGTATGGGAATACTGAAACATCATCATCTGTATCTTCAGTATAGAAATATTGAATCACCATCATCTACATCTTCAGTATGTAAATACTGAAACATCATCTATATATTCAGTATGGGAATAATGAAACACCATCATGTGTATATTCAATATAGAAATATTGAAACATCATCATATGCATCAACAGTATATAAATACTAAAACAATCAACAACTTCATTAGCCTGTTAGTACTCAAAACCAAATCATCTGTAATGCTAGATCATCATCTGCATTACCAGCATAGAGATGCTGGAACATCATCATCGTAATCAACATAAAAAATGTTGAAACATCATCATCATCAACACAAAGTGTTGTGACTTCAACTACATCAACATTAATAGCACGGGGTGCTGAGACCATAATCATATCAGCAACACCAAAAGGTGTTGGGACCGCAACCACATCAACATCATCAACACAAGGTGTTGGGACCATAACCACATCATTAGCATCAACATGCTGAAGCAACATCATTATCAACACCAGTATAGAAATACTGAAATTGCTATAGCAATTATTTCAACAATCAACAATCATCAGTGTAGTAACACTGAAACTTCAACAATCATCAATCATTAGTGTAACAACACTGCAACTAACTCAACAATCATCAGTATAGTAATACTAAAGCACACATATCAACAATTAGTATAACAATACTGAAGTAATCATTCCATCAAGCATCTAAGCAAGCATCAGTATAACAATACTGAAAAAATCGACTCAACCATCATCAACAATCATTAACAATCAACAGTATAACAATACTGTAGAAATCATCAAACATCAACAACAATCATCAACAATTAACATTATAGCAATACTAGGACAACCATCAAGCATCTCAGTAGTCATCAACAATCAATCAGTATAGAAATACTGTAACAACCATCAAGCATATCGGTACTCATCAACAATCAACAGTATAGAAATACTGAGGGTACATATTTCCCTTCATATTATTTGGAGCAGCATCACAGTGAGTTATCTAGTATATCCATTCGGGAATTTTGTCTAACTTACTAACCCTTTCGAGCCAAACAAACCTAGTTAGACAGATGGATCTCCCTGGGGACCAAACAATCCTTGTCTGGATTACTAATCCTTTCGAGCCAAACAAGCCTAGATAGACATACTAATCCCCCTAGGATCGACAACCCTTTAGTATGGCTTACTAACCCTTGTTGGACAAACAAGCCTAGCCAGACGTACCCTCCTCTAGACTGACCTACTCACCACTGCATCCAACATCTACTGTCACTCCCTCTTTCGAGATAGGTCCTTTCGGACTACACCAAGCTTGTCTCAAAAGTATTCAAACTTTACACGAGCCATAGGCTTAATCAATACATCTACTACTTGTTCCTCGGTGGGAACATACTTGAGATTTATAGCTCCCTTCATCAACTTGTTCTTTAACATTCTCTTCTTGTACATCTGCAACTGTATTGTAAATCCATAACTTCATCATTTCTTCTCTTGTAGGTGATTGCATACAATCCTTCCTACAAGTCAAATACAATTGTTATGATTAGAAACATTTCGTAACATATTCAAAATGACAACTTCCCATGCATAAAGATATATATATATATAATCATGTAACTATTTCTGTCAATGCAACAATTATCTAAGCCACTTACCCATCACCTGCATATTAGTGGTAAACTGCACATATTGTACTATACATTTCCTAAATCTAGAAACATATAATGTACACATATTTGAACATCTAAATATATAGGAACTGACTATTCAAATACTTATCTTTGTTTGTTTGGTAGAATCCATCTTGATTTCTGTCTTCTTGAATTACTGGAGTCTCTGCCAAATGTGTTCAACTTCATTGTATGATTCTGAGGACCTGTTCCTATGTTGCTCATGATCGAAAATATTGAGCAGGTTTTCTTACACCATAGATCACATAGAACTGTGTCTATGTGTCCTACCAGTGCATCTCCTTTTATCCAATGATGAAATGGATGAGAGTATCATCTTCATCTTCGTCAGTATAATTCTTCTAGATCATATTCCTCATTACTTGAGGAATCTTTACTTGCTTTCTTCTTAGCTACAATATATTCATCCTTGGTTACATTTAGAGAAATACTTTGCTTTCTGCAATATGTTGGAGTACATAGTACTACCAACTCAATCAAAGTCATCATACCTTTGCAGTACCCTTTAGGTACCACACCATTTTCTCTGCATATTTTACTTGGATAAGTAAAATGTCTTCTCGATTTCATCATGCTTCTAATCTCAAGAATCATTTCAGGATTCTTGAACTTTGAGATCTACCGTAGTCACTCCATCTTAGCTAGAGCACCATCCTCCCTATGCATCTGTATTAGGACATTGGGGTGACAGGTAGTCTCCTCTGCTGTTAGTCTTCTTTGTATCCATCTATGTCAGTAGATATCAGGATCATTCATCTCGAACTTTGTTGCAAGTTTTCTCTTTTCCTTTATAGGATTCTATCTTCAACCTTGTAATAAAGGTTGGGATCTCCATCACTCTAGTTGATCCTTGAGTTTCTCATGTGACTGTATGTGCTATCCCATGGGTGCCTACTGAGCTTGTATAAATCCTTCTGTACATAGGTGGTTCTCTGTAGAGAGTCTCAAACTATATAGTTTGCTTGATCTATTATTTTACTTTGATTACACCAATTTTCTAGTGTAATATCCATTACTGAAGAGGTGTGTCTAGCACCTAGAGAAATGTCTTTCCAAAATCGAATCTCTCTTTTGATATAACCCACGAACCTTGCTTCGTATCTTTTGATACTTCAATCGACAGTATACTTAGTTTTGTAGATTTACTTGGAAGACTTTACAAAAGTTCCCTTCATGTTTTGAACTCATATCCAGACATCATTATGTATGATCGATTGGTACTTCTTAGATCATATCATCATGCCATTCTTCCTTCTTGGGACATTCTTTCGCAAGGTGTCCTTTCTCATCACAACTGAACTATTGAGTTGTGAGATGTCCTTATATTCTTGGAGGGAATGTTCTTTTTTCTTCTTCTTGGTCAGATTTATTAGGGATTGATTGTCATATATTCTTCAATCAATCATGCATTTATTCATATGTGATCTTCCTACTACGACAACTCTCTCAACTGAATTTGGAAGACCATTCAAAGTTGTAATTTATGCTTCTGCTTCTTTGTCATTGTCTTCAATGAATTCTAATTGCTCCTTGAGATGAGGTCTTCTTGTGAAGTAATCATTGAATGTTTTCTTCACATTCTTTGAGTTGAGTTTCCAAGGTCATCTTTGTACATACTGTTCATTGCATCGAACATATCCTTGGGAGTCTTCAAGGATGATACCTATGAGATCCAATGGAGGCAGAAATACTCATCTTTGTTTTGACTAGGTCCTTCTTGGCTTCGACTTGATCTTCATATAGATCTGTAGGTTCTTCTTTGACATAGTTCTTCATGGAATTATTATTCAAGTATGGTAAGCACTCTATAATTCCATGCTTAAAAGTTCTCGACTCTTTCAAGCTTGTCCTCAAGCTTGGTTCTGTTTGTTATTATGATAAAAATGAGAACCTCAAATGGAAATAGAGAGGATGAAACTTACCAGTGAGAATGCTTCAACTTGATGTTTGCTTAAAGGATATTTTGAAATACTGCTTCTGGTGGATCTAGGGTTTGATAGAGAAACCCTAATTTTTCAATTTAGGTACCTTTCATATCTGATTGGATAGAAAGATGTGCCTCCTCAAGGCAAGCTGAGTTGTATACTTATTTTCCCAAAATTGTGGACAAAACTATAAAATATTTGATGCCCTACTTTTCTCCGGTAGTAGTGTTAGGTCAAAAATGAAAGTTCATGGAATTAGAAACTTCTTACATATATAGATGCACCTTCATAGGGAAAATTTGATGGTCCTCCTTCAACTGGTTGGTGGATGGAAGTGCCTGAAACAGGAAGCCCTAATTTTTTTTCTAGTTTCTTCTGCATAAATGACTGATCTTGTTTATGCTATATATCCGAAATTATTCCTCCTATGTTTTTGAAACTTCTCACTGAGGTAGCATTTCCTGTCCTTTTTCTAGAACCGCAGGTTAGAGTAGAATTGGTTTCACCAATTGGGACTTATGCCAATTTTTCCAAGGTGACTTATTTCAGGACTGTTCATCATAGCAAACTTGTATGGACTTTCACGTGTCACTCATTCACCTTCTGGGTCTAAAATGTTTACCACAGAAACTACAGTCAGTGATATTTTTGGAACATCTAATGAAATATTATTTGGACCTTCCTATCCCGAGATATAGTGATTCTCCCTAGCTCACATGTTTAAGGTTGAAATCTTGGATAGGATGGAACCCTGAGTTGGAGGAATCATATCTCCTAAATTATAGTGAATCTGAGGTTGAAACTTTTACAAAGAGTACATCGGGAGTTTATCTTCGGCATGTAAAATTTTCAGCTTCTAAAAATTCTCTAATCTCGAGATATGGTGAAAGTCACAAAATTACTAGTTTTGGTCTTTTAGGGTTTTCAAGCTTGAAATCTTAATCTTCAATAGTTGTAGCTGTAGCATTTATTTCAACTGCACAAATACTTCTTTCAGGGTAGCTCTGATTACATGTTATATTTTTAATGGTTATACAAGATCTAAAACATTTAGCATGATAACATCCTAACCATAAGAAAAAGGATCACTGAAAGAAAGACAAATGCAACAACACAAGAGAACACAAAGATTTTCCTCGAGGAAACCACAAGGGAGAAAACCCCGCAAAACTTCCTCAGTATAGAATTTGACCAAGACAGTGTAAGACCCTAGCAACAATAATAGTTTCTCATCTTCCACAGTAGACTCTTTCTCTCTCTCTCTCTCTCTCTCTCTCTCTCCAGTGTAATACTTGAGTGTAAGATGTGTATAAATGAGAGAGTTTCCTTGCCCATTTAACTAACTAACTAAATAACTAACTAACTAGGTTGGCCAGGCTCCCTAATTAGGGCCAACCTACCTTGGGATACTCAAAATACATTTTATATAATACTTCTGTGGGTACTATTGCCCTGACTTACAATATAGGGTTTACCTCATGACTTTTACATGACGAATTACATCAAGGATATCTCTGAATGGAGGTATAACATATCCAAAGGAGAATACAAAAAAGTACAATAGAATATCTTCCGAAGTTACAATACTTTAACACTTCTATCATGGTATCCCTGACCCTGGGAACTTCAGGTTTGTGTTTATTAGAGTGAATCTTGAATTGTCATCACTTGTTCTTCGGAACAAGTCTCATCCTCCTTTACTTGTAGGTGGTTGTACATGAATTTTCCTACAAGTCAAATGCACCAGTTGCATGGTTAGAACCATTTCATAGGACATATGCATAAGGACAAATTCTTATGCATCATGCAACTATTTTAGCAAATACAACATTCATCTATATCTCTCGAAAACTTTCTGAATTTATTCCATCTCTACCATGACATCATTGAGATTGTGCACTAATCCAACACATCAGCGAAGAGATTTCATTCTAGATAAGTAGCAATGAAGACTTATATAGCACCATGGGCTACTTACCCATCACATGCATATTAGTAGTATATTGTCATTAATGCAAACATTCTATCATGCATAATACACAACATATATAGGAAAGACAATTCAAATACTTATCTTTGTTTGCTTTGTCTTTATCTCCTTCTGGATCTGCAGATTCTTCTTTGATCAGTGATATTGCTTCAATTTCATGCTTGCTTGAAAAGATTTTCTAGAATGTTGCTTCTGGTGGACCTAGGGTTTGACAGAAAAACCCTAATTTTTCAACTGAGGTGTCTTTCATATTTGATTGTATAGAAATATGCACCTCCTGAAGGTAAGCTGAGCAGATACTCATTTTCCCAAAAATGTGATCAGAACTGCAAAATATTTGATGCCCTAGTTTACTTCAATTTCTTCTACATAAATGTCTGATATTGTTTCTGCGGTATCTCTGCAATTGATGCTCCTCTATGTATGAAAACTCGCACTGAGGTAGAATTGTCTATCCTCTTTCTAACACTGTAGGTTACAGAAGAATTGATTTCAAAAGTTGGAACTTATGCACATTTTCCCAAGGTGACTTATTTCATGACTGTTCAGAATAGCGAACTTGTGCGTACTATCATGTGTCACTGTTTCACCTTAGGGGTATGAAAATTTTACCACAGAAAGTAAATTCCCTGCCCTATCTTGAACGTCTTGCGAAATTTCATTTGGACCTTCGTATCTCGAGATATAACAATTATCCCTAGGTCACCTATTTAAGGCTGGATCCTAGGATAGGTTGGAACCCTGACTTGGAGGAATCATATCTCCCAGAATATAGTGAATATGAGGCTGAAACTTCTACAAATGGTTCATCAGGAATTTATCTTCGGCGTGTAAACGTTTCGGCTCCTGATCCTTCTCCAAGCTTGAGAAATATCGAATGTACCAAAAATACTAGTTTTAGTGTTTTAGGGTTTTCACGCATGAAACCCTAATCTTCAATCATTGTAGATGTAGCACTGTTTCGGCTGCACAACGACTTATTTCAGGGTGGATTTGATACCATGTTAAGTTTTTAATGGTTATATCATATCTTATAACATTTAGCATCATAGCAACATAACCATAAACAAAATATCGTTGAAAGATAGACAAGCACAACCACACAAAAGAACACAAAGATTTATCCTAGGAAACCCTCATGGGGAAGAAAACCCAGCAAAAAATCCTATGTATAAGATGTATAAAAATGACAAGACAAGTCCCCAGACAGGTGCTCCTCCTCCACTTGATATCTCTCTCTCTCTCCTATGTATTGTGCACAAGTGAGTGTGTGTTCAAATGAGGAACACATCTCCTCCATTTATACTCTTTTCGTCACTTGACATTTAACCTGACAACTTGGCCCCACTTAACTAAGTAGGCTGAATTCACTTAGGAAGACTCAATACAATATTATATTATATTCATTAGGCTACTATTTCCTCGACTTACAATGGATGCTTTACCTCATGACTCTATGATGACCAAATACAACAGTAACACTCCACCGGAGGAATAATAACATCTCCCTTGGGTTACATCAGCAAAATACATTTAGAATATCCTTTGAATTTACAATATTGAACATAATGTTCTTTCAAAGTAGTATACAAGTCCTTCTCTGAGTTCATGAGTCACATGGATCTAAACTTTACTACTCTTGTGTGATTTTCAATAGTTTTCTTGAATGAGTTTTAATGGATAAGTGACAATGCTTTCTCGATGAGATGTATTTCATGTTGTTATTCTTTTTTTCAATAATTAGGTTGCGATTAAGGGACCCTATCTACCCTTAATTTGAGTTTGTTGTATTGTTCCCCCTCTTAAATTCAACACTTAGTTATTCTTGGAGATAAGATTCCCTCCCATGCACCTTAGATTTCAGTTGTAGATCCTTTTGAGTTTTTCATGTTTATTTTCAAGGAACCTAGGGTGATGTGATAGTATTAATTTCCTTGAATTTTAGTGTTCCCTCCAATGAATGAGTATTTTTATGATAGCAGAGGAGAAGGGACTACTTTTCTTTGAGTGAGGACCTATCCCTTTCTCCCACTTTAGTACTTTATAGGAGGAAGAGTCAAGGAGCATTGACCCTTTTCCAGGTGTGTTCCCTTCAAAATGGTATCATGGGAAATCCCTTAGAATTTGGGAGGATGAGCATGTGGCCATTGTCATACTCTTGTTATTTGAGTGATTAGTAGGCCCTTTGTCTCTCTCTAGTAATTTTTGGGATAGAGGATGAAGGAGAACTAGCCCCTTAAATTTGCACACATGTTCCTTACATTTGAGTGGCATGGGAATCGTCTCCCTTAGAGTTTTGGTAGGATAAATATCATGGATCCTTACTCAAACTCTTGTAATTGGAGTGAGCAAGTAGCCCTTTCTCTTTGTCTATACGAACTAAAAAAATGTGTAGGTAAAACCTATCCTAGTGATGGTAGCAAACTTATAGACAATCCAAGAAAAATTTCTTAAATTCCAATGCCAAATTTCTTAAATTCCAATGCCAAATTAAGGCATAAATATAATAAAATATATTAAAGAAAAAATAATTTTACTCCCATATAATTCATGTTGGAAATATTGAGGCGGGGGGAATCAATANAAATTCCAATGCCAAATTAAGGCATAAATATAATAAAATATATTAAAGAAAAAATAATTTTACTCCCATATAATTCATGTTGGAAATATTGAGGCGGGGTGAATCAATACTGAGAAATTTTTACTATTTCAAACATTAATCATATAATTTAAACATTGACCATTAACAATGTCATTCATCATCATATAAAACATAAATAATTCACACGATATTTAACATGGAAACCCAAATGAGATAAAACCACTAAATATGTTGTTTTATAACCCATTCATTACAATACCAGGCTCTGACCTAAGTGGGACACCCATACCTAATGAAATATTCAACTTTCACAAATTGCAGATATCAACCTCTTTACAATAAGCTCCAACTTATTGATTTGGTGAAAGATACAATCTTCACTACAAGCACCAACTTGCAAAGCAAGCTCCAACCTGCTATATCCAACTTCAGCTGACTCATTTTGGCAAGCACCAACTGATGATAGGCTCCAATATATCTATGGGACAGTGACACCAATCCTCATGAGCACCAACTCAATATCCTTTGATCTACCCAGCAACCCTAGTTATCAAGCTCCAACTAGAAGGAATATCTAACTCCTGGAATCACAGAAACCAACATGAAGGAGACTTCAATCTCCTATCCTTTCCCTGCATGCCACCTTGATATTAATAAGATGATAAATCTGCCACTATCACTATGTCACTGTCTCTATAAACTTATACCTATATCTCTATCTTTGTACATTTATCACTATCATTAGACCTATATCACCATCTCTATACATGTATCACTGTCTCTATACTTGTATCACTGTCCCTATCACTATATCATTGTCCTTGTCTTTGTATCACTGCCACTATATTTATGTCAACATGTACTTGTATCACTATCCATGTAAAAATGTACTTGTGTCACTGTCATTGTTTTTTTTTTAATTAATCACTATCACAATCCTTGTTTGTCACAATGCCACGATCATTGTCAATATATCACTATCACAATCCATGTGTCACAATGCCCCAATCATTATCTCACTATAACTATCACAATCCTTGTTTGTCACAATGCCATAATCATTATCTCTGTCACAATGTCAACCTGTACATGCCTCAAATATGTCCTCCAAGAATTCCAACAACTTATTCCAATATAGATTTCATATATACAACAAATCCTTCAAGAAAATGAAAAAAAAACAAGATGCCTCCAAAGAGTGTAATCAAATCCTATAAACAATCACCAATAGGCTTCATCTGTTTGCACCTTCAAACACTTATATCATGGCATTTACAAAAGCATGAAACATCCAATAGAGGAAACTTAAGCCAATTTAATTACCATGGAATATGCCAAGATAATCACCAATATCATCATATAATGTGGCAAGATAATAAAAAATATCTATGTTAAGATCATCATAAAATATGCTAAGATAAACACCAATATCTATGCCAACAATATGTCAATATCACCATTTTTTTTTCAAAACAATCCTCATGATCTATGTCAAGATCATCCCCATAAGATATTCAAACATCACAATGATATATGTCAATATCATCACCACAATTCAATATTCACATATAAATAATATCTAATAAGGTTCACACCATAGAAAATATAACAAGATGGACCCTACTCCATGAGAGACATGTATCATCACAAAAGAAGCCTACAAGCAAGAACCATACCTTTGCCAAGATGAAGAAACAATAGAGAAATGATAATCATGCTCCATTTCCTTCACCAAAATAAACCCTAGATCATATCATCACATATCTCTCAAAACAGGCTTTCGAACAAGCCAAGAAGTTTATAATTCTGATATTGTATGAGAAAGTTATGTCAATTTTACCAATCTTCACCAAAGAACAAAAATGATCCCAAAACTTTCCACACTAGCTCCTCCACACAAGTTCACCCTTTTTATTCAAGAGTTGTGCAATCGAGAAGAGAGACTTCAAGAGATTGAATGATGATGACATGAAAAGTTTCATCTCCTATTTATACCCTCCAAGATGCCTTTAGTTTTCTTTAGGACCAACGTTTCACTTATCCTTATCTTTAGGATATCAATATTTTAAGGGGTTCTTGAATGGGTCAATACTCCATATCAAGGATTCATCATGGTTCCTTAACTTTCCTTCTTGATCACTTTGTATCTTCTCAACGAGGCATTAGGTCTTGTCCTCTTCATCATTCTTGGTGGCTACATCATTCCTTAAAATTAGGTATTCCATGATACTTTAAAGGGTTAATGTCCACATCAATTTCATTAACAAACTCTTACTTACCTTCTTGATTACATATCCCAAGGGGCTTGAGTCTTCTTCATCGTCACTACATCGTGGACACATCATCAATACTTTTGTGATCCTTTCCACCTCAAAGCTCATGTGGACCAAGAACCATTACTTTCATGGTCATGTGGACCCATCATCATGATTAGGGAGATATTTCATAGTTCATTTGAATATGCTTTGGACCAACCTTAGGGGATTTATAGGGCCTTCTTGAACATGGGTTATGTGATACCAAATACATGGTTATGTGGAACCAACACCATTATATTAGGTATTTCTTCATATTTCGTTATGACATTGCTTCAAGGAAAATTTAGGGACTTCCTTACATTTCTCATCATCATGGTTTGGTGACCCACCATCTTGGTCATGTGGAAAAAGCATCATTTCTTTAGAAGATACTTCACACTTCTTCGAGACACTTTAGGGACTTATTTATACTCCACACCATCATGGTCATTGGGGGCCATGCACAACCATTACACCATAAGGGGGATGTTTTAGAGTTATATACACTTATGC
>LPNX010903981.1:1025485-1126864 GCA_001517045.1 Pseudotsuga menziesii | reverse complement strand
TTTTTCCCCCCCCCCCCCCCCCATCTCTCAATAATAAGATAAATTCAACAAGGATTAGCAAGATGCCTTTGGTGAAATTAGGAAAATATCTGTGATGTTTCCTTAACACCTTTCTGATTTTTCTCTTAAAAATCCATCATTACCTTGCTTCATGGCCACTCATAGCATATCTAGGCCCACTTTGTTGATTTGTAACCACTTACTAATATTTGGGATACATAGTTGCCTAGTAGGGGGGATTTTTGTTAAAACTAAGCCTAACACATGTAACCAATTCGAATGCCTTCATTGATTTTTTATTTTGGATGATTGTAATATATTTGGAAAACCAACACATTGGATCAATAACAATTGTTCACTTAATGTATGATTTGTGTATCAGTTCTGCATGAATTTTCTTCTTGTTTATGCAATATTTAAGAGATCAAGCGTGAGGCATTTTTCTGTTTGTTATATCCTACTTTGTTTCAGATTTAACATTTATTAACCAAAACATAAAGTAAACAATGGTATTCGCACAAAGTACATAGAAATTCACCATGGAAACCCCAAAGGAATAGCCAACTTAACTTAGAGATTCATTGCTCTCTTTATTTCTTTTTCATTGTATTAATTCAACCATTTACAATACAATATAAGGCATTCAGCTACCCATGAAACCATAATTTTCAAATAAGAATTAGATTACAATGAACCAAAAACAATTGGCCCCCTGACCCCCTTCATTTGGTGGAAAACCCCTGAACCCTCATTGGAAAGGGGGTAGTCATGCAGAGAATATAAAACATATCCAACAAAAATCACTTAAAAACAAAATTATAATTAAGTAACTTCATTATTTTAATTTCCTAGCTTCTTTATTATCTCTCCTTTTGTCTCAGTCCTACAAATCAAATATGTCAAAACACATTGTCATTATCGTTATATAGGTTATTATGCTTATGTTTTATAGGAGTTATATGGACAATGGAACACGAATTATTATTCATGATACATTAGAGGTTATTTAATATTATAAGGTTTAGGAATTAGGTATGATAGGGATTATAATGAGCAAGGGTTATCAATGACCAATGCTTATTAGTGGTCACAATGGAAACTTCATGTGTGGCCACTACCCAATATTTAATGCACCATTAATGTAGCTCTACTACCTCATCCACATGACACTCTTTAACTAAGAAACTCTTTTTGAAAATACTTATAGGGTTTACCAAAATAATGACAAAATCAACAGAGCATGAAACTATGGACCTTGGTGCAAATATTAACATCATGTCATCCATTTATTAATATGAGGTACTCAACTAACCTCACATATCCAATAGTTAGATTATTAGTAGAGTGATGAGCCATAGCACATCTAGACCAATTGGTCCATTGGTTGTAGACCAATAAAACTATTATGACATCATTACCTATACTAAATTGAAAGTTTTAAAGTTTTCTTTGGATCCCTATTGGGAACATATTTGGAAAACCACAGATGCACTCCATGCACGTATCAATCTATTTTAAAAATATAACAATGATTTTCCCACAAGGTCAAAGGATTTTTATCGACAAAGATGGTTGTCCTTATAAGCAAAAGATCAATGGAGGACATATATCTACAGTACAACAAAAAGGCTTTGAAATTCTAGACGACCAAGGATTACTACATATGGTGTAATAAGGGTGAAGATTTTGACCTAGTATTGTAGGTTGTGAACATGCTCAAAGTCAAGGTATCTAAAAAATATTTTTCACATCAAAGTCCAAAACACTAAAATAATTAAACAATTAGAAGAGGAACATACACCAATGAAGCACACCGAGTGTATAAAAAATAGATTGGATTTCCTCATGGAAGAATACGAGTTTAATGAATTCCTAGTCGCAAGAAGGATGACAATATACCATTGGTTGATGGTGCACTTCTTACCCCAATTTGATAGAGAAGGGTGATAGATTGAGCACCTTTAGTGGTATTGAAGAAGAAAAAAGATAATTTCACATAAAATATTTGTTAGCTTCTGAAAATTAAACTAGCTAACTTTAATTCAATTTATAAATGATATATGACCTAGTTTTCCACCTGAAAGACAATTCATTGGTCCACCTGAGTAAACATCTTACAACTAAGAGGATGGACATGTTGGACTAGTTGGGTGATACAAGTGAGGCATGACAGGGTTTTACAATTAAGGTTTATAAGGGTTATGAATAATAATAAATAAGTGTGCGCTTGAGGTTTTTAATAATAGGGTAGTTTTATTGAGTTTTCAATGGTGAGCCTTTTAGTTTTCAATCCTTTGTGTGTTACTGGAGACTTGAAAAATTATCGACAACAGTTTTTCTTGCCAACACACCGTTAAAAAAAATGGTAACATTAATGCTACTAGTTGATATAAATGAAATATAAAATTTGAATTTAATCTAAAAAATGAAATATTGCTGAATAAAGTTTAAAATAAAATAGATAAAATTTTATTTAATTGTATAAATAAATGTTAATTATATTCTATGGGAAAACTTCTAAGTAAAATGGCTACCTAGTGATCAAAATATTACTTTTAATCTACTTTAATGCAAGAAAAATGACCAACCTTTTGGGGTTGATGACAATGGGTCGATAGGGATCAATGAAAGTGAATGTGAATGGGTGTTGATGGGATAGCCACACAACTCATTAGAGTGTTTTTTTACATCCAGACCACTTCCAAATAAGGGTTCCTATAGAAAATCAAACACAATTTTGTATATATTTTGTATTATTATTATATACGAAATGAAATAGTTCGATCAAGATCTAAAGATTGATTTAGTTATTTTATGCTAGAAACCACATATCATCTATCGATCAAGTGCAGAAGCTCATTTAAGCTCTTATGTTAGAGCATTATTAACTCATCCAAATTCTTAGTTGAGGGATTGGTTTTCCCACCAAAATAGCTCAATCAAGCTCTTGATTAAGCTCATAACAAAATT
Source organism: Pseudotsuga menziesii (assembly GCA_001517045.1). Taxonomy (NCBI): domain Eukaryota; kingdom Viridiplantae; phylum Streptophyta; class Pinopsida; order Pinales; family Pinaceae; genus Pseudotsuga; species Pseudotsuga menziesii. The sequence continues at coordinate 1,123,894 of LPNX010903981.1, read as the reverse complement.
TCATTTCGCCTTGCTAAGAATGGTTACCCATCGACACGGGTTCACCCTCACCCATATATATTCTCACCTGTATGACATTTAGATAAAAGGTGTTCATGTTTGGATTAGTTCATTTCATTAGATTGGATAAGATGGACAAATATTTACGCCTAAGAATTCTCGGGATTGGATAGTAAAGTATAATTCAAAATCTTGTACAGTCCATACACATCGAAGTCACCGTAGTCCCTGATTGATTTCGAAAGGGAAACAGGAGACAAGAAATAGAGAGAGGATAAATCAGGGAAACATGAGACAAGAAATAGAGAGAGGAGAGGATTGAACGAACCTACCTCGTCATTGGTCAGACGTTTTGTTTTGAAGAAATCCCGCAGCCTCGTCTTCTGTGAACTGAGTGAGTGAGGGAATTGCTTGTAACTTAAAACAAGTTTCATCTTCATTGCTGTCATGAGGCTTTAGCCTATTTAATGCGGCTACAGCAACAGCAGACATGTTATTTGTTGGATCTTAAGCAGTTTGAGATTCAACGAGTGACATGCCTACTATCATTGTATTAAATGGTCCGCAACAAGTTGGTTATTATTTATTAGTAAGTTAGGTAATAAGGCCGTAGCAAGCATGTCACCTGTTGAATCTCAAGCTGTTTGAGATCCAACTGATAACATGCTTGCTACCATTGTATTAAATGTCCTGCAACAAGCTGGTTATTGTTCGCCCACAGGTTAGATAAACATAACACAACAGATGTCAGAAACCATCATTAATAATTGTTTTTTCAAGATCTTCAATGTGGTTCTCACGTTGTAAATTAAACAAGAGACAAGTAACAAAGAGAGGATTGTACACTCCTGTTCTTGCTACGGTTAATAATTACACTTCCATATATATACCCATTTCTTTGTATTTTTTTTGGCAAAAGAAGCGAAAAGGCCTATACATCACATGAGGTACCCTCGTGGTACCAAGTCCTTGATGGTCCCAAATCGAAACAGCCTGTCTCCCACTTATAGCTGACAAGTGGGGTGTGTAGGATCAGGATTAAAATTGCCCCAGATCTTGTAGGATTAAACAACTAAACAAGCACTATTAACCATGGACACTTAAAAAAACATATATTTGCCTATCATAAAAATTGCTTCAAAATGGAGCTTATGATCCCATAAATGAGGGTTTCTATTGAAATGATGTTCCTTTAGTTTTTCTTCCCTCTCGCATCAATAGGTTTAGGCTCCATTTATAACGATAAAAATCCTTGTCCTCGTTGTTATATGTATTTCACAAAAGAGAAATTAATGGTGTATATGTGGCGTTTAGTCTTTCTTCCCTCTTGCATCAATAGGTTTAGGCTCCATTTATAAGGATAAAAATCCTTGTCCTCGTTGTTATATGTATTTCACAAAAGAGAAATTAATGGTGTATATGTGGTGATTGTCTAATTATAGTGTATGTCAAATGATTGAGGGATAATAGTTCCACACTCTCCTTACTTGTATTTAAATATTTGTTAGATTCTTGTTTAGATAAAATAGTACCAATATAGAGAAGCGAAGAAATTTTATGAGGGGGTGAACAGTTTCCGTCTACTTCTTTGTCCCATAACAATTTGATCTTTTTTCACCATTTTCATATTGATTGATTGATAACATGTCAATCCACCCTTAGAAAATATTTGAAACTTGTATACTATATCTAAATCTTAACAACAACAACAACAACAACAACAGCTAGTCCACTAATTATTGTCGACAATTTGTTCAAATCATAAATCATACATTCAAAGTACAATTTAACTAAAATATGGAAACAAAAGAATGTAAGACTTGAATAATTTAATTTTCGAATAACTAGAGGAGGGACGCCAATAGTTTTGTGCCCTCCCCTGCACCTCGATGGTGGCCACTTGAAAGCTGTTTTTTTACGACACAGACCCAATTGGAAGAGCCACGTGTTAGGTTGATGGGCATATTTAATTCGACGAGTTTAATGCACTTTTGGAGGGTTTTACCGCATTTTCCTCGACCAACTTCCTTGCCATGTGCATTCTTATTCAGGTCCCTTGTATGGGCATCCCGCCACCCTAATGGTGGTATGCTGGGGTTCTAGTTCTGGCTCACATCCATTGGTTGTTCGCCTCGATATACCTCGGTTTATAATTTGTGTTCTCTACTGTGGTGGTGCTTTTGACACCTGTGGGATTTCACACTCACCTCCTTGTCAGTTTTGTGGGGTTTCAGTGGTGCATTGACGGTGGATTTGGTCTATTCTTCCTCGTTGTGGGGTCCATTGCATTAGATGAGTTTAATTCCTTAGTATCTCTCAGCCAACAATAGTTTCAAGGTGGTCGTGCAGTGGAGGTAATTTTTAGGTTATGGTCGTCATCTTTCTTGTGCAATGTTTGGTATCTCCTTCTATGTCATCGCTAACCCGTGTTAATCATGGAGCCTGCCAGGTGTAGGGTGGTGTTGGAGGCATTCGTTGCCAGGCAGCTAGGGTGAACAAAATTTTTGGCATGGCAACAGTTCAAACTTTAATTTGGGTAGGGATCAATCCCTACTGGCTTCTTAGATTATGTTTTCTTAACACATCAATCCTTGTCTTGGAAAATTTGTTGAGTGTTGGTTATGTTGACTTCTCTTTTTGGTGGTCTGGTCTGGTTTCTAGTCATACATTGGATGTTGGTCACCATGTGTCTCTAATATCTATTGGATTTTCTCAGTATGGCTTATAATTGTTGTCAATGTGTTTAAAATTTTGGTCAACCTCCACGTGGCTTAAACCTGTAATGGGTTAGCTCTGTTGGTGTATATTTGGTTTTTATATATATATGTGTGTGTGCGTGTGTGTGTGTGTGTGCATGTATGTATATGTTGCTCGTCACTCCATGGATCGAACTCACAATTGTCTTGTTATGTTTGGTGCGTATTCCTGGCTATATTTGTGATGTTTTGGTCCTCCACCTCGTGGCTTGATGCTGTTAAGGGCTAGCTATGTTGGAATATATTTGGTTATGTTGATATATTATTGGTTGGCTCTATGGCTCAAACCTGTGAGTGGTTGCTCAATCTGGCGTATAATTGGATTAATTCATAATTTTTTGGTTGGCCTTGTGGCTCAAACCTGTGACTGGTTTGTTCCCTCTGGCATATAAGTGGGTTATGTTGATTATTTTTATGTTAGTACTGCGGCTCAAATCTGTAAGTGTTTTGATCCACTATGAGTATAATTTAGTTTTGTTGATAATATTTTGGTTGGTTGCGGCTTGAACATGTGACTAGTTTTCTCCATTTTGAGTATAATTAGGCGATGTTGATAATATTTTGGTCGATCCTGTGGCTCAAACTTGTTATTAGTTTTCTCCCTCCAGGTTATTTTTGGGTTATGTTGATGATTTTTGTTCTATCAATGTGGCTTGAATCTGTAATTGTTTTACTTCTTTATGGGTATGATTCAGTTATGTTGAAAATACTAATTTTGGTTGGCCCTATGGCTCGAACCTGTGATTGGTTTACTCCATCTAGTGTATAATTGTATTAATTTGATAATTTTTTGGTTGGCCTGGTGGGTTGAACATCTGACTGGTTCACTCTCTCTGCCATATAAATGGGTTATGTTGATTACTTTTATGTTAGCACTATGGCTTGAACCTGTAAGTGTTTTTATCCATTATGAGTATAATTCAGTTATGTTGAGACTATTTTTGTTGGTTGTGGATCAAACCTGTGACTAGTTTGCACCATTTCGAGTATAATTTGATGATGTGGATAATATTTTGGTCAGTCCTATGGATAAAACCTATGAGTAGTTTGCTCCCTCCAGCATATGATTGGGTTATGTTGATGATTTTTGTGTTATCCATGTGGCTTAAACATCTAATTGTTTTGATCCATTATGGGTATAATTCGGTTATGTTGAAAATATTTTGGTTGGCCCCGTGGCTCGAACTTATGAGTGGTTTTCTTCCTCTTTAGTATAATTCGGTTTTGTTGATGATTTTTATGTTGGCCCTATGGCTTGAACCTGTGAGTGGTTTGGTCTCTCTGGCATATAAATGGGTTATGTTGATTATTTTTTTGTTATCCCTATGACACAAACCTATAAGTGTTTTGCTCCATTATGAGTATAATTTGGTTATGTTGATATTACTTTGGTTGGTCATGGCTCAAACCTATGACTGGTTTGCTCCATTTTGAGTATACCTCGGTGATGTCGATAATATTTTGTTCAACCCTGTGGCTTGGACTTATGAGTTATTTTCTCCCTCTGATGTATGATTGGGTTATGTTGATGATTTTTGTGTTATCCATGTAGCTTGAACCTGTAACTATTTTGCTCCATTATGTGTAGAATTTGGTTATGTTGATAACATTTTGGTTATTCATGTGGCTGAAATCTATGAGTGGTTCCCTCCCTCTTGAGTATAATTTGGTTAGTTGATGAATTTTATGTTGTCTTTGTGGCTCAAAATTTTGAGTGATTTTCTCCATTAATTCAAGTATAATTGCGTGATGTTGATCATTTTGATGCTTTCATCTGTTATTTAATATTTGAATATTTTTATCTATGCAAAGTATTATGAAACTACTTCAAATAGTGTATGGAGACAATGTGTAAATGTGGATGCTACATTAGCTTCATTTTAAGCTTGTGATTTGATTTTATGTTTGGTTTCATATGCATAAGTGCATGCTTAATTGTGTCTTCCATTTTTAGCTTCAAGTACTTGCAGACAATCGTAGAATTGCAATACATTGGTCTACTTCTATAATTGATTTTCCATGCTGTAATTTATTTTCTAGTGTGTATTTTATTTTCCATGTGTAAAAGTTTTGGATGGTAGTTTATTTACATGTTATATGTTTATGTTGCATTCATGTCATTGTTATCACTATCCGTAGCTTGCACCTACTTGTTATGTATGAATTGAACTCTAGTTGTATATACAAATTATAATTCTAGGGCTACAGTTAGTGAAACAACTTGATATGGTCATGGGTTTTCCAATCCATGCATTTTGCACTTCATCGACCTTCAAATGAGATTTGATCTCATCTCTTTATAAGCCTTAGTTTCACATTACATTAAATTGGTGCAATGCATTAGATTGGTTCACTATAAAATGTTCTAGTATAAGTATTAGTTACTTATGGTTATAGAACAATGGAACGCCCACTCAAGGGACCTAAAAAAAATACACATGGCAAGAAGGTAGGTCGAGGAAAAGTGTGGTAAAAAACTCCAAAAGTTCATTAAACTCTTCGATTTAAATGTTCCTACCAACCTAACACATGGCACTTACATTCAAAACAAGATATCGCTTAAATAAGTCATAATACTCTATTTAGATTAAACAATTTATCATTTATGACAAATGATATATAACTGAAATAGTTAACATGAATGTAAAATAACAACTATGGTGTTTCATGGTTAAGATATACAAGAAAACCCTAAAGTTTTGAGTTGGAATGAAAGAAAAATAATAGTGGTCTTGTTGGTTACGTATATAGTCAGTTGCAGGATGATGGCTACATTCCAATTGTACATGTCGGTGTCAATAGTTTCACCTTGAAAGTGGGAATATTGTTAAAGGTGCGTTGATAGAGTGTTGAAAAATAGTCATCAAAAGTAGAGTGATAAGAAGTAGGGTTCTGGAAGTTATAGTAAATAGTAAGTGAATATGTTGCCTTGAATACAAAAATGTCTTCTACAACATCTAAAAATTGTCACCCCGAAAATCCACTTTGCATGTGGTTAGGGGGCACTAGTTGACATCATGATGCTTGATTCATTTACTGTCTTCATTTCCTAATCTTGTCTATGTTATTGCTTGCAACCATGGGGGAATAGAAAATCCATAGGTCTAAGATGTTGTAGACACTCTGTAGTTAATGGGACAAGTTGGATAAGAAGACACCAAATTGGGTATTGCACTTGAAGGAATAAAGGGGTGGGTTGTTCCTAACTTATGATAGTGCAACAATTGAATGTTGATCAGGTATGTATAGAACCATGTACTATCTGCAATATGTTCCAATGAATTGGGCATTGTATTCCTTTCATCCTCTAAGATTCTAGTTTGTGTAGTGATATGCCCATCATTTTCATCCATCATTTTATTGTGCCTTTATTGCTTCCTTTTCCTTCCTTTCCAGTAAATTTCAATGTTCCTTCTCTTCCTAATTTTTTTCTCTTTCAGTCCTTTCCAAAGCATATTGTTCGACTGCTATCAATCTAGATTCCTTCCTTTCTTATGCAAGGTATTTATTCCATTGTTTTAAATATTCCATTTCAAGTTTATTTTGTTTATAATCCATCAAAAGTGTGATGTAGTCTTGTGGTGTTAGAATCTAAGAACCTCAACCCAAATAAGGAACACCTATTGTTACTGTCCTCTGGTGTGGTGGAACCATCTCCATTGGAAACTTCAACAATCGACCAAGTGTCAGTGTGTTCATTAGTGGTGGTTATGTTGCATCTAGGATAAGTGTTTCAACTACATTGACCTCTTTGGTTGCGTTATCACCTTCTGAATTATGATATTATTATGAATTGTTATTGTAATGTCCCTTTTTCAAAATTTTGGAGAAATGCACAAATTGGGTAAAATTCGAGCTTAATTAGTCATGACTCTAGAGGGTTCCAACTTTCACCAAATGGTCCCGAGTTTGAAAGGAGATGATATGGTGAGTCTTAAAACATACCAAGGTGGTTTATGGATACTTTGTATCAAAATTTAAACCTTTTCAAACTTTTTTTGGTCTAATGACAAAAAGACCAAAATTACTAGGAAATTATGTTCAAATCCCCCCAAGGGTGATGGCCAAACTAGCTCTCCAAATCAAGTACGACCCTCCCAAATTTAGGAACAGAGTATGGGAATGAGAATTAGACATCAATAAAAGTCCTTAATCATGTTTATTAATTTATTCAAATGGATTATGGTCTGAAACATTTGTAGGGTAACTTTCATAGAAAATGCCTAAGGGAAATTCGCATTACTAGCTAGACTTTGACATAGGAAAGGTAGAATATATGGTTCTGAGAGAAATATGAAACATGGTGGTAATATATGGAATAAAAATGTCTTCTGAAAAATCATAAAACTCAAATGAAAACCCTCACACAAATATTATACAATACTCCTCAAAGATTGAATCCAAAGTCATGGAAACTAGTGATTCAGTGGCATGGGAATGCAAGATTTTCACACGTGATTTTATTGGATTTAGACCTACAGAGGATATGTAAATTAAATCACATAGTAATAAATCATATATGGCTTTTAAAACATCATCCAACTCATATAATATCCCTCATACAAATCTGTTATAAAACTACTTCAAGATTGAAGCCAAATCCATGAAGACTAGTGATACAAGGGCATGAATATGCAAGATTTTCATACATGTATCTCTGATATTTAGACTTACAGAGAATGTGTACATAATATTACAGATACGTAAATCATATATTTATTCTCCATCATCATAAAAATCATATAAATGTCCTCATACAAATCTGATATAAAGTTACTTCAATATTGAAGCCAATTCCATGAAAAATAGTTATTCAAGAGCATGGGGAATGGGATCCTTTCATACATATATTTCTGATATTTTGACTTACAGAGAATATGGAGATGATATTACAGAGCATACATCATAAATAAGATCTTGGGAATCAACCATCCTTAGAAAGGCACAAGAATCACTCCAACAAGTGCGCCATCAATTGTGAGTGTGGGGAAATGGAGAAGAAGGAATGAGAGAATGGGGAGATAGATGAGAATTCGATAGTAGGACCTTCAACCTGAAAATAAAAATCCTTAATTAATCTCCCATGATATGTATTAATGGCCTCTCTATCAACAAACTTGGAAAGGAATCCAACTCCCTCGAAATTGGTTCACTAGCAGGATAAGTGTGCACTCATCATACACTGGACAAGCAAAATCTCGCCAAAAATGCCAAAGGCCAATTAAAAAATGAAAAAAACCTATTATCCTTCCTCATGAAATCCTTTTATTAACTTCATGATTCCTCCTAAGTTTGANCTCCAACTCATCTTAGTGGTTTAGTAACTCTCATGACACTTGTCTTCCTCTTCATGCTCCAATTCTTTCCCCAATTCGAATGGATGCCTCTAACTCCAAAATCAGACCTCTTGGTTGATATTTTTAGCCCTTACATGTCATATTTTCATATTTCAGCAATCAGGTATGAATTTGGCATACATTTCATATAATATTCCATCATTTGTTGTCATAGAGTGCATAGAATCTCCTTCCAAGTGGCACACCTTTTCTTCTAGTCTCTTCCTCTTCCATTGGAGTTACCCTCCTTTACCAATTCGAATTATTTGGCTCATTAAATGATATTTTACACCACATTACCATCCAATAATTTTACATTACCCATGTGTTTGAATTTGGATGATATCATGCCAAGTGTGCAGGGAATCTAGTCACCCAAAGTCTTCACAAGCTTCCAAGTGTCTTCATTAAACCATGCTGCATTATTTTCTTAGCATTTATCATATATGCGACCCATTTAAATGTGAATATGGTAAAATAAATTCCTTTTGGTTCCCATAGCCCCTTATTACAAAATTTATGTCTTCATCTCAACCTAGGGAACTAATAGGTTGGTGAAACATTATTTGCAAATAGTCTTATTTGGAAATTATATAATTGGGGACATGACAAATCCTCCCCACTAAATATTTCTTGTCCTCAAGCAATTCCAAGTTTGTATGCTACAATATATATATTTTTATTCCCAAGTGGCATCCTCATTTGGTACTCCTTCCTTTGCACCAAGTGCTCTGTTATGGTTCTGCTCATTAATTTTCTTTAGCTGCAATTTTAGTAGTGGCACTCATGTACTGCAATTTTGTGTTTCCAATATAAAAAAAAAAAACATGGATTGTGCATATTGATATATCTTGTAACATCACCACTAACACTAAAAGGATTAATCAAATCCATAAAAACCAAATTTTTGCAAATAATATTTACCTCCATATTTTGGAAACATTTTCTAAACTTTCACCCCTTTTTGCTTCTGTATAATTCTTTGAAGTTGGTATTGGGTTACCAAACTTTGAGTTTATTAAGATTCCAAGAAACTATTAGAGAGCAAACACCATTCTTGTTGTTGCACCACTCTGATTACAATAATATTCTCAAGTGGTGACTAAATCTCCAATGTTTCTTTCTTCCCCCAAAATTGAAACCAATTAGACCAAAAATGATCCCAGAGTCCCATATGATCCTGATACATGCATGGTGTGAAATTTCTATGATGAAATGCCATGAAAAAAAAGCATGTGAAAATTGAATTCATCTCTCAAAAAGTCTCCCACATAGTAAAATGGGACACTTCTCTGCAAATATGAACTCAAACAATTGAAGGTTTGTTTGCTTTCTCAAACCAACAACTAAATTTCTACTCCAAGTGAGATGAAACCAAGTAATGTGAGGATCCCATCACTTGTATTGCACCCTTACAAACATCATGAGTACAAAATATAGCTTATGGAGTCACATAACAACATCATTTAGATGTACATCCTGAACGTACCTCATCAAAAAATCATGAAAGTGATTGTACATCCAAGTGAGTAGATCATTATGTGGCCCATACACACAAGCATTAAGTATTATATCAAATATGCTCCAATGACATAGGTGAGGATCCCATGTCATATAATTCTGCTTCAAAATAATGTAAGATGCATCAAAATAATAGTCATCCATGTGTTCTTTCATCCAAGAAGTGAATGAAGAACCTCCACCAAAATTTGAACCAAATAAGGAGCAAAGAAAACATGAATACTTCAAGTGGCTCAAAGAAGTCTCATCAATACACCCATGAATATGTATATCATCAAGAAATAACAGAGGATGTTGCTGCCAATAATAATGTTCTTCAATCATATATCTCTTCACCCAAGGGTGGGATGAAGTTCCTCCAACATCAAATGGACTAGGCAAGGAGCAAGGAAAATCATGAGTATACAAGTGACTTACGTGAACATCATACAGTGCACTCATGTATATGTGTATCATCATAATGTAACAAAGGATTTTTCTGCAAATGTAAATAAGTTGGTGCTCTAATAATGTCATCATCAAAATGAGAGATATAATTTTTATACTCCTCATGTAGCACCATTAAAAAGAAACCTTTCACCCATACTTCATTAGCATGAATACTGCAAATTTTGGAAATGTAGGTTGTAGGAGAAAGAACCAACTCACCCAAATGATCAGAAAGTGCAAAATTTTCATCATGTGAAGGATCCATAGGGGTAGGATTATGCACCTCCCTTAAAAATGCAAAACTTTCCTCATGGGTTGGTTCCAAGGTGGTGGAATCATGCACTTCTTCAAAAAGTGTGTAACCATTTTCAAGAGGCAACTCAAGTTCCTCTTCCACCACAACAAGTGATTGGCTCTCATCAAGATCATCTTCAAAAAAATGAAGAACCTGCATTTTTTCATGTTTCTCATGATCCATCATGTCATTAGAATCCTCCAAGTAATCTACCATACGACAATCTGCAACATAGGAGTAAGGACAAGTATATTGCAACCTCTCAAGAAGTTGCTCATTTTGAATTTTGAGCTTATGAATATCCTCATTATTATTCAAGTATGATTCATGTAACCATTCATTAAGCTCAACCAAATTGTTTCTATAAAAAATCAAAGACATGAAATTACCTTCAATGTTGCACATTGATCTTTGAATCCTCTCCATGTGTTAAAGGAAGGATGGCTCCTCCAATGAAGAAATTTTCCAACAAGAATTTGACACCTGCTTTAGTGTCATGGAGTATGCTAAGGGCCTCATGGATATCCATGACACTCATATTCAAATACCCTTCAATTAAGGATGGTTCATGGGAGTGAACCTCCTCTTCTTCTTTCTTCTTGATTTGATCAACTTTTTAACGCTCAAGTGGTGATGGGGAAGTTGATCTTGGTTCTTCATTATCTGTCACAAGGTCTTCATCTTCATGCTTATGAAATTTTTTTCTTGAAACAACATTTTCAAATATGATCTCTATGTCACCAACATAGAGTTGTAAGCACCCATAAATCTTGTACTCTTTCATAGTTCAATGATCCATCAATAGATTCACTTTGATTTGCACAACCCCCATCAGTAAAGATTGTGTCCCTGTATTCACTTTCATCTTTATGTTATTCTCTGCAATCACCTTGAGGTAATTGATTCTCCACTTCATGATTCTCTATTTCTTTCTGTAATGGTGTATCTAGGCTCTTTTCACAAGTAGGCTGATTTTTTCTCATTTCATGCTCCTCCAAACTTGTGGATTGCTGATTGTCCATTAATGAATTCACATTTGAATTAATTTTCCTAAATTAATTCAACCAATAATAAAATTATTCAAAATTAATGGTCTTATGTGTCTCTCCATAATGGAAACTTCTACTACCCCATGCTGCCAGCTTACCCCTAAGTTGGCTAGCCATCAATTCGAATCCTTGTATAAATTGCATGGTCTTAATATCAAAATATGACTTCAGAAATTTATTAAATTCATATCTATCATCCATAACTTCAATAAGTTTCAATACCATGCTCTGATACCACTGTAATGTCCCTTTTTCAAAATTTTGGAGAAATGCACAAATTGGGCAAAATTCGAGCTTAACTAGTCATGACTATAGAGGGTTCCAACTTTCACCAAATGGTCCCTAGTTTGAAAGGAGATGGAATGGTGAGTCTTAAAACATCCCAAGGAATTTTATGGATACTTTCTGTCATACTTTATACCTCTGAAAACTTGTTTTGGTCTAATGACAAAAAGACCAAAATTACTGGGAAATTGTGTTCAAATCCCCCCAAGGGTGATGGCCAAACTAGCTCTCCAAATCAAGTACGACCCTCCAAAATTTAGGAACAGAGTATGGGAATGAGAATTAGACATCAATTAATTTCCTTAATCATGTTTATTAATTTCTGAAAATGGATTATGGTCTTCAACATTTGTAGGGTAACTTTCATAGAAATTGCCTAAGGGAAATTTGCATTACTAGCTAGAATTTGACATAGGAAAGGTAGAACATATGGTTCTGGGAGTAATATTAAACATGGTGGTAATATATCAAATAAAAATTTCTTCCAAAAAATCATAAAACTCAAAGGAAAACCTTCCCACAAATCTAATACAATACTCCTCCAAGATTGAAGCCAAAGTCATGGAAACTAGTGATCTAGTGGCATGGGAATGCAAGCTTTTCACACATGAGTTTATTGGATTTAGAACCACAGAGGATATGGAAACTAAATTACAGATTAATGCATCATATATGGCTTTCCCAACATCATCCAAGTCATATAATATCCCTCATACAAATATGGTATAAAACTACTTCAAGATTGAAGCCAAATCCATGAAGACTAGTGATACAAGGGAATGAGTATGCAAGATTTCCATACATGTATCTATGATATTTTGAATTACAGAGAATGTGGAAATAATATTACAGATCCATAAATCATATATTTATTCCCCATCATCATAAAATTCATATAAATGTCCTCATACAAATATGATATAAATCTACTTCAATATTGAAGCCAATTCCATGAAAACTAGTTATTCAAGAGCATGGGGAATGCGATCCTTTCATACATATATTTATGAGATTTTGACTTATAGAGAATATGGATATTATATTACATATCCATACATCATAAATCAAATATTTTTCATCAACCATCCTCAGCAAGGCGCAAGAATCACTCCAGAAAGTGCGCCATCAATTGTGAGTGTGGGGAAATGGAGAAGAAGGAATGAGGGAATGGGGAGGTAGATGAGAATTAGAATGTAGCACCTTAAAAATGAAAATAAAACTCCTTAATTAATATAACATGAGGTATTAATGGCCTCTCCATCACCCAACTTCGAAAGGAATCCAACTCCCTCGAAATTGGTTCACTAGCAGGGTAAGTGTGCACTCACCGTGCAATGGCCAAGCAAAAGCTCTCCAAAAATGGAAAAGGCCAATTAAAAAATGATCAAAATATATTATCCTTCCTCATGAAATCCTTTTATTAACTTCATTATTCCTCATAAGGTCAAATTTTCCTCCATGAGCTTCCTCTAACTCATCTTAGTGGTTTAGTAACTCTCATGACACTTGTCTTCATCTTCATGCTCCAATTATTTCCCCAATTCGAATGATGCCTATAACTCCAAAATTTGACCTCTTGGTGGATATTTTTATCCCTGACATGTCATATTTGTCATATGTCATCAATCAGGTCAGAATTTTCCAGACTTTTCATAGAATATTCCATCATTTGCTGTCATAGAGTGCATAGAATCTCCTTCCAACTGGCACACCTTATCTTCTAGTCTCTTCCTCTTCCATGGGAGTTACCCTCCTTTACCAATTAGACTTCCTTGGATTATTATATGATATTTGACACCACATTACCATCCAATAATGTTACATTACCCATGTGTTCGAATTTGGATGAATATCATGCCAAGTGTGTGGGGAATCTAGTCACCCAAAGTCTTCACAAGCTTTCAAGTGTCTTCATTAAACCATGCCACATTATTTTCTTAGCATTTATCATATATGTGATCCATTTAAATATGAATTTGGTAAACTAAAGTATTTTTGGGTCCTATAGCCCCTCATTACAAAAATTATGTCTCCATCTCAACCTAGGGAATGTAATGTCCCAAATTTTGCATTGGGTCATAATGGCCAAATCACACTTTCCATATTCATGAAAGTTGTCAAATTGATGCTAAAGGTCAAATAATTGCGAAGGAGGAAAATCACCAGTTTCCTAGGTTGGGGTGGAAGCTTTGAGATTTGGAATAAGGGGGACAATAAATGATTTGTGAACATTATACTAGCATAAATATTTAATAAAGGATATAAATAAATAAATACAAGGGAAAATCAAAGTGGCAAGTGATCATGAGGACACATGGAGGATGTGGGACCCACACTAGCTAGAATTCCTATGTTAAATGGCATCCACCTCTTGCAATATCAAATCTATGGAAATCCTGATGTTTTGGATGGATTATAAGGTCAATATACTTGTCCATATACTTCATAGGTCAGATTTTGGATGAAGTGTAACTTACATGAGCAAGGAAGAGCCAAATGGGGAGTTTCATGGACACTTGGCTAGATTCCCCTTACACTTATGACATCTATGACACCAATGATGGAGATTCTATGACAGTTATGAAAAAATTCAGATATGAAGGCTGACATCTGACGTGTCTGACATATCATGTCGAAATAGAGCATCCAATAGAGCTCTCATGTGATTTGGAGAAGCCCAATGGGTTCCTACTCAATTTAGGAGAATATGGAAGGTGAAGAGAGAGACCACATGGCATAGCTTGAGTAGCCACACCAATTCGACTTGGATTTGGTTTATGGATGTATTTGGAAGTTTAGGAGACCATTAATGTTTATAAAATTCAGGGAGCATCCATGAGAAGGAGCTTTTTGATCAGTTGTGAAATTTGTTGGTGTGAAGAGAAAGAGCTAGTGAGTAACTAGTTCATGCTTGAGCCAATTTCGAGGGTGAAAGACTCCAATCCTAATTGGTGATTGGAGAGACAAATAAGGTATTTTAAGGAGATTAAATGGATTTATAATATATAGGTTCAGCTACAGAAGCTTGTGGACACTTCAGGATTCAGCTCATTTTCCCTCCCATCTCACATTCTTTCACCATATTTCAGCCCGGTGGAGTGAGGCGCACTTGGTGAGCCATTTATATTTTTGAGGGAGCTCCTCTTGCTACAAGATTTTGTATTCCAATTTAAATAATCTGATATATATATTCATAAATTTATCAGGTTGAAAGGCCAATATATTTTTTGTATTATTGATCAGTAATAAAGAAACAGTGGCATTTCCCACTTCCCTGTTGCAAACTCTTATAATATTGGTAGATTTGAATGGCTATGTAAAATATTGATTATTCATGAATGAATGGAATGTTACTAAAGAATATTTGAGGTTTCATATTCATTAACTAAAATTTTGCGGCCATTGGGTCGAATTCCATAACCATTGGATTAAATTGCATCTCATTTCCCCAAGGGTTCAAAACTAGTTTTTATATATTGGATTGAAGGAAGTGATAATAAACATGGGAGTTATATTGGTTCACAATATGAGTCCCTTTTTATTTCATATACATATAAATTTCCTCAATTTGATAATTCGAGTGGGATTCTGTACATTTGGGAGGTCATTCCAGCAAGTACTCGAGGGGGATTTGAGCCCCAAAATTGCTAGTTAAAGCATCTATCTTATTCAGAATTTGATATAGAATTTTAGAAGTAATTGGAAGGCCATAATACATCCTTTAAAATTATAATTAAGTTATTATATCACTCATACAGCTTTTGGTACAATTCAGGAGCATTTGGAGCTATTTGGAGTCATCTACCATTGGGGGTTGGAACCTCAAAACTACTAGTAAATTCATGGAGTTCTCTTGAATACCTATTAGACCCAAAAACCACATTTGATGCTGAAAATATACATTAATTAATGTTTTATAACAGGGCCAAGTATCATACCCACCATTAGTGAATTTTTTATAGTGCTTGGAAGATATTTGTTCCAGGACCTAGGGGGGATTTCCACCTCCCAAATTGATTAGTCTTGCCCCGAAACTTATTGCCTTGCAAATTGCAGACCATGGTTGGGTATATCAGTTGATTATATGTCTGATATATGTGCTAATATTTCCCATCACCCCTCAGTACCTTCCTCACCAAGTCTGAAATCAATTGGAGGAATTTTGGGATCAATTGAATCCATTTAACTAGAGTTGTTAGAAGTTGAATTTGAGTACATTGTGAAATAATTGAAGAATTGGTATTTTGATAAAATTTCCAAAAAGGGGAAATTACAGGTAACTAGTATGTTGGTGAAACATTATTTTCAAATAGTCTTATTTAGAAATTATTTAATTGGGGACATGACAATTATCTACATAAAAATGGACAATTTCATGTTGAAGATTGTGTAACTTCGAAATATATTCTTCTTGTATTATTGATGTTTCATTTTTGTACTATTATTGTAATCCATTTTGGGATATTATTATTGTAATCAATCATGTAAATAACCTTGAAAGAATCAATGTAAACCCTATTCGTTGAGTTGGCCCAGAAGAATTTAGAAAAAGCATGTAAATGATATTATATTGTATCCTAGTCAAGTCTTCCCAGTTAGGGAAGTTAAGTCTTCCCTATAAGGAAAAGTCACTTGGAAAATAAGTATGAATAGGGGAGGTTCCCTTCCCATTTGGACACATCAAACACTCGAGCATATTTTCTAGAGAGAGAAGGAGAACACGTTTGCTAGAGGAGGAAGAGTAGTTTCATTGTGAAGACATATTATTCTTAGGGTTTCTATCTTATCTTATTCTTGGGATATTTGTAAAAAATACTTTAGCTCTTAGATTACACTAGAACACATTGTACTTATCGATGAATCTATACTGAAGAAGTTTGTTGGGTTTTCTTTCCTTGTAGGGTTTCCCAGAGGAAAAATATTTATGTAATTTTATTTTTTTGTTATGGTATTTATTTCAGTGATCCTATTGAGTATGGTTATTGTGATATAATCCAAATTGTTTGAATATCAAGCATAACCATCATTGAAGTATAAAATTCTAACATGGTATTTGAGTCATGTTGAAAGAATTAATTGCAACAGTCATAACAATTGCAACAACGACAAATATCGGATATTAGGGATCCATGTTTCTATCATTTCCATCCATAGATCAAGCTTTAACTTTACATCATTGAACTCACCATAGGAGAGCACATCTCTCTATGGAAGAATATTGCAGTCGTGGTTTTTCAGTTTTGACCTAAAAAAACTATCGGGGTCAAGAACCACAGCTCCATAATCATAAGAATTTATATCCACCAATTGGGTTCAACCCTAGTATACTCCAACTCTCCCTAGGAGGGCGCATATTTTTGTCGAGGCGGAACACAGATCCAAGGACTTTTAATTTTGGCTCTATCACTACTACTCGAGAAAACTATGGAATCATATTTTTGGAAGTTGTGTCCACAGATCCAGAAGAAAAGGAGAATTATTCAACTCTCCTTAGGAAGGCACATCTCTCTCTCTCTCTCTCTCTCTCTCTCTCAGTTTAGATTTATAAGATTCTAAAGTTGAAAAATTAGGGTTTCTCCTACAAACCCTAAAATTGACTAAAAGCATATTTCAGAATGAATTGAAGAAAGCACTGTTATCTTTATTTCCATTTCCATTTCTCATTTTATCAAGATGAAAAACAATACCAATCTTGATGAAAAGCTTGAAGGAGATGCGAACTTTCATGCATGTAAGTATTGGGTGCTTCTCATATTAGAAGAGAGTGACATGGAAAACTATGTCAAGGAAGAAGTTGCATAACCAGAGGGAGATGAAGACAAAGATATAAACAAGAAGAATATGATCAAGGGTAAGAGGACCATTGTTGATTATATCAAGTATTTCTTGATCCCCCATGTTTCATCTTTGAAAACTCCCAAGGAAATTTTTAATGAATTAACCAAGCTATTTGAAAGTAAGAACATCAACCAGAAGATGTCCTTGAGAACTCAACTCATGAATGTGAAAATGGAAATTTCAAAGACCATCCAATCCAACTTTACAAGGGTCTCTCATATCAAAGAACAACTTGAAGCTATTGGAAATCAAATTGAAGAAGCAAGATTGTAAACGATGGGTGAAGATGATAATCAAGTGTTGGTAGCACATGCGAAGATAGAGAAGTTCAAAAAGAAAGATCATTCTCACAGGAAATGAAAGAACTATCATAAGTCTCATATATATCAGGAATATTACTTAGCATTCATATGTTATTATTGTCAGAAATTGGGACACATGGAAAATAATTGTACCCATGAAAAAGTTCATATCAAGAAAGGAAATAATAAGAGGTATCATGCACATACAACATAAAAGGATGAACATGTTCTGAAGAAGGAAATAAAAGATTGTTCAAGAGAATCTAAGTAATATGTATTGCCTCACATGTTGAAGGATTCATCTCATAAGGTGAAGCTCGAGATAATTATCTGTGCTCTATAAAAGGAGTAGGAGAAGTCTCCTACAAGATTAAATTCCGGAAAACCTGTGTAGATGAAAGAGGCATTGTAGAAGAACCACCTCTTCATATCAACATGAGAAGAAAATGGATATAGAGTTTCTCTTGTTGATGGTCAAGATATTGTGTTTCCAAGTCAAATGACTATTGATGTTGTAGCTGTTGAAGGGACACTCATATTCAATACTAGTACATAATACGAAGTCAACTGTGGCATAGAAGGATTTCTTAGCATCACCGATCATGAGAAAGATGGACACAGGTCCTTAGAATTAGACAATGCAATAGAACAAGCTCTCAAAGACTCTAGTAATTACTACAAGGAGGTAAAAATCACTACAACAAAAACCTGTGATTAGCGTCTCTTTTAGATTCCTTTTTAGCGTCCACTATCACTTTTAGTGTATTTTTCATCATTTTTTGGACAAAGTGGATGATTTTCCACGGGATGGTGCTTTTAATGGCGTTATTTGTGTCCCCTTTTAAAAGTTGGCACTATTTTGGACGCTAATTAGCATCCCAATTAGCGTCCCAATTAGTGTCCTTATTAGCGTCCCAATTAACATCCCAATTAGCATCCATTTTTAAAAGTTGGCGCTATTTTGGACACTAATTACCATCCCAATTACCATCCCAATTAGCGTCCCAATTAACATCCCCATTAGAATCCCAATTAGAATTCCAATTAGCATCCCAATTAGCATCCCAATCAGCGTCCCTTTTTAAAAGTTGGTGCTATTTTGGGTGCTAATTAGCATCTCAATTAAAGTCCCAATTAGCGTTCCAATTAGCATCCCAATTAGAATCCCAATTAGTGTCCCATTTAGCATCCCAATTAACATCCCAATTATCGTCACTTTTTAAAAGATGGCTCTATTTTGGATAATATTTAGCATCCCAATTAATGTCCCAATTAACATCCCAATTAGCATCCCAATTAATGTCCCAATTAGCGTCCGCAAAAGCATCCCATATAACACCAAGAATAGCCTCAAAAAAATGTCCTGAATAGCATAGCACCATATATTAATCTAGGGTTAGAGACAAGAATTGCGCTATGAATTTTGACAGGAAAAACATTCAACATAGCGCCAAGTATAGAGCTAGGAATTGCACCTAGAAAAGATCCAACATAGCGCCTGGAATAATGCTAGAAATTTCGAAAGGAACCGTGCTAGGAATTGCACTAGGTTTAGAGCTAGGAATTGTGTTCGGAAAACGCTTGACATAACGTAAGATATATCAATGTCTATGTCAATGATCATGATTCATGTGATAGTACTTTACCATAACTCATTACCTAATATTTACTCCTAAATGACCCTTAATTACTCGTAATTGACGACAAATTACCCTTTAATGATCATTAATCAACCCTTAATTACCCTTCATTTACCCATAATCACCCATAAATGACCCTTAAGTCTGCACGGGGCTCAAGTCCATCACATAGGCCTTACAGAGGGAATATTTTGGATTTTGAGTGGGATATGATGGCCATTTTAGGATGTATAACACCATGAATATTTTTTTACTACTAGGCCATGGTTTGGGATTAACCTCTAGGTCCTAAGTTCATCACGAGACTTCAAGTTTTTGGTGACTCTTTATTGATCATTAACTGGATGAAATATCACATACCACCGAGGAATAAATATCTTAGGACTATTTCTGAAGAGTTGATCATAATTAATGTCTTTAAATTTTGGGAAATATCCTTCCAACATGTTTTCAGAGAGATGAATCAAATTGAAGATAATTTATCAAAGGATGGTATCTTATTGGGTGATGGTGAATGGAAAAAATGGGAATGCCAAAATGACACCATCATGAAGAATGATCCAGGTCCCATCTCTGTCTAAACTATGCAGCCCCAATTGCTAACATTATCTATGATCTGTGGGGCTTATTCATTTCTGTTTTATCCATGAATAACATATTTTGTAGTGCTTTTTATGGGTGTTGTAAGCACAAATAAAATGACTATTGAAAAATGTAAGTCCTGTACAATAGAGTTTCTCTTGAGTTTTTAGACTCACAAACTATCAATAGGTGAAGATATAGATGAGTTCTATATGACTATAAAGAATGTTATTTTTTTATATGATGAATTGCAATATTTTTTCCTTGGAAAAAAAACTAAATCTGACTACGTATTTCAAACGAAATTCCTTTTTCCTCTCTTGCATTCAATCCAACCAACCCCTTATTTGGGTATTGATGGGGTATTTAACACCATTACCTGCGGTGTTGAAATGGATGATACTATGGTTGGATACCTTTCCCAATCTAAATAATTTGATTTATGTCACCTCTTCCCTTTCCAATGAGAGTCTTACGACATTGAAACCAGTACAAGAGAAGTTGGCTTCATAATGATGACCATATTAGTGTCTCCAACGTGTCTATGCCAATATGAAATAATATTAGTGACCAAGGTTTTTGATGTAGGTAACGTTGAAGTCATCTTGGGTTCCACCCAATGGAATCCAATCTTTGAATCTTGCCATTGGGAAGGCTTATTGTATTTCCCTTTGGTAGGATGTGAAGATTTTTCCATTGGAAACAAGGCCACCACATGGATGTGTTCAAAACAAAATTTGCATGGAAAAAAAATGTTTGCATAGTCCAAAATATCATGCCCAACTTTTGTCTATGCTCTTCGACGCAATTTGGAAAGAATGTATGGTCATGAATCAATGCAAAAATATATCCAAGCACGTGTATTATAAATATTATTGTTATTTTTTGCAATGATGGTAATGAAGCTACCCAAAGAATTACCAATGGATCTAAGAGTCTCGATATCGCAATATTATAAAAGTAAACTAGGCAAGTAAACCCATATCAAGGCCTCCACCAATACTTTCATATGTGGATTAAATTTAGGGTGCCATCACTTCTAAAGAGATCTGCACCCTCCATAAACTAGGGTGCTTTGATTAAAATCTTATAATTTTCATCCTCTTAAACAGATTATAAGATGAAGAAACCTTTTTGCAATTTGGTGGATGAGCATTGTGTCTAGCATGAGGGATCCCCAATTTAACTCTATCTATAATTGGATTTTGTTTCAATAAGGGCCAAAGACTATAGAAATTGCAAATCAAGGCGTGTGGTAATAAATACGTTCGTTCCTCATTGATTACTTGTTACATTCACAAGACCATTGCAAACACAAGGGTGTCAATGATGAAAAGCTTGAACCTTCGTGAAATCAATATCAACACTTCACTTTCACTAACCCAACACTAACACATACAAAAAAAATCCAATTTATTTTTTATCTTTAAATTTGTATAATAAAATAACCTTAAATTCATTAATTATTTATAAGTTAAATTTTTTTTTCTTCATAAAAATAGAGCAACAAAGAATTAATGTACATGTTTTGATTGAGTTGAAAAGTCCACATGAGTAGGCTGGAAGATGTTCTAATTTTGAACCCATTTTATGTGTACTTTTCCAATTATAAAACGAGAGATTAAAGAGATGTAATGTCAAACAAGAACATAACAAACTGGCATGGTAGGGAATCTTATCTTTTTAATTTCATTTACATACGATTTGAGTTGTGGCCTCAATGTGTTGGTTACTTAAAAATCACTTAAACTTATTTTAATATTTGATTAATAAATAAAAATATAAAAATTACATCTTCATAAAGAAAATATAAGTAATAAATCAAATAAATAAATTAGATTTTTATGATGTCCAACTTAGGATTATGAAATATTTGAATGTTATACATTTTGATTAATAAATTCCAATACCATATATTATGCACGAACAAATATATCATGTACGAGCATAAGAATGACTATAATCACATCATATTAAGAAAATGAAAATTTAAAACTTCCCTCCTCCCTCAAGCCTAGAATTTGCGCTCCTTTTTTCTCCTATTCTCATCGAACTCTGGAACTCACCGTCGTTTTCGTCCAACCCTAGATTTCACTTTTTCTTTTTTGGAATCTCATCAAACTCTGGAACTCACCGTCATTTTTGTCCAGCCCTAGATTTCACCTTTGCTTTTTTGGAATCAAGCACTCATTGGAATGATTTCACCTCCATATTTTTCAAGGTTTGACGAAATGATTTTATCCACATTGATACGGATCATAGCAAGGCGTTGGAGGAAGGACACACCGATGAGGAGCATAGCAAGGCGTTGGATGCAAGGTAGAAAATTATTTCCAGATAAGCTTAAAGTTGTTTTTTATTTTTATTTACTCAAAGTGGCTATTGATTCCATAGATGTTTGCATTATTTTGTATATTTAGTCAATGCATTTGTAGTTTTTTTTATTAGCTACAATCTCATCTATCTGCTCTGTTTTGATCATTTATGTGTGTGCGTTAAGTATGCCATTTACGTATGTGGATGCGATGGATCATTTATGTGTGTGGGTTAAGTATGCCATTTATGTATGTGGGTTAGGTATGTCACATGGGTTAAAAAATGCATCACAATAAAACATTGGAGTTAAGTGTGCACGAGCCACTATGGCATTAGTAAGGGTGTGTATTCATCATTCAACACCTTATCCCATTAGAGCTCTATGGTTGAGGCACTCGGGCTAGGGAAAAAATTATCTCTAGATCACAAGCTCATAGGAGGCAAGGATCACCTTTTTCTTAGAAACTCCATAGGCAACAAGGATACATTACCTTGTGGACGTCACTATGTAGCCTATGGTAAGTTCCTAGGGCATTGTACTACATCATTTAAAATGAGGATGGTTTCTCATTGTAGTCTAACCCCAATTCTATCCACCCACTTTCCATAGTGAATAAGTATTGGTTCCCAGAATATTGCAAGAATGGATGGAAAAAGGTTTGAGTTGGAAGGCACTCACCTTTAATTTACTTAACAAGGCCGTAGGTGGCAAGGAACTATTGTATTTTTAAGGTCATGGGTTAACCTATGGTAGGTTCTTGGGGCATTGCACAACATTATTTAAAAGGTGGAAGGTTGCTCATTCCTTTCTATCCTTTTTATTTCATTATGTGGCCTCTCTCTCGTTCTTCACTTTGGCTTGGATTTCTTTGGTGCTTAATAGAAATGGCCCATACAACAAGACTCCCACGAGTTTTTGAACACAATATCATTGTTGTCATCATCACCATTGACATCATCATCATTATCATTGTCTTCCTCATCTTAATAATCAATATTAAAACACAAATATATATTACATATGCCCCTATTTATCACCTACTTTCGTTATTCATCCTCCGCTACTTTCTTCACTCATCTTTATGATGATTGTTTCCTCTTTACTTTATAGGTTCAAAGGTTTGAAGTTTCAACAAAATATCCTCCATCCTTATTTTCCATTTCTCAGGTAATCCATAGATTTTGATCCTTGCTTCCATATCCAAATGGTCACCTCCACCTCTTTTTTATTATTTAAATATTTTTATTTATTTTTAATTAATTAATTTACTTATTGATTTAATTATTAAATAAATATTGCATTTGATTTTTTTTTAATTTGGGGTTAATACGAAACATAAATATTTGGTAAGAATAAACTTTATATTTGTAGTAAGAAGTATTATATGGCTTACATACCATTCATCAAGCCTCATCCCATGTTATTCCACTTGGTTTATAATACCATATACAAGTCTCCTAGTTTACCACCTACACATTTTTTCCTCGACCAATTTAATCAAGAAGACATGCTAAAATATACTCATGTGCTAAAATTGAGTACAAAGTTAGTCCAAGGTTTCACATAATATAAAGGAGATGATTAATAATTCTTTATGTTAAAATTATATAGCCAAAGGAAGAATATCATGATAGAGAGGATTCTAGGTGATATTGGATAGGGAAAAAAGTAAAAATTATTAAGCATCCATCACCAAGATGATTTACCATATTTAGATGTTTGGCATTTTTTCTTATCACATAGTGACCATTCAGACTACAAAATTCCTAGGTCTTTCAAGCAATTCCCTCTGGGAATTCTTTGAGCTCGGTGATCTAGCTCAAGTGGTTGATTGATTTCATATTCATAGCAAGATGTATTGAGGTTGAATCCCTAGGTTGTATAGATGTGTTGCATGTCTTTCTCAGTGTCCCTACTTGGATAGGTACCATTATAAGAATTAATGATTTTTCACTAGGTACCATCTACAAATGCAAGGAAGTAGTTGAGAGTTTATTCACAAGCTTTAACTTAAAGAAAAAAAAAAGGATAAAGGTGTACATATACTACCCCCTTTTGGATTTGAACCTGTGACCTCCTAAGAGGAAACACATGCTCTTAACCATTAGGCCCACTATATACAGCACTTTAAGCTTTAATAGTTAATCCATTGTACTTTCAAACTTTAACCTTAATATGCTAACAATACATAAAAATACCTATACAAAAACAAAAACAAAACAATGTGTTACTAGCTTTGGTGAATCAAAGCTACTTCTTTTGGTGAAGTATAAAAAATGGCGATATTTTGTATTTTTATACTTCTTCAATGGCTACAAAGTATAGGATCAAATCCATCGGAAAAATGATCATCATACCCATGAATTTCTTAAAACTGGCAGTAAGAACATTGATCAAACAATACACAAAACAAATCCAAGAGGTTATTTCAGGTGTTAATAATGGAATTACTAAATTTCCTTTAAATAATTTCAACTAACGCAACCATCTACAAACCAAGTATGATGATGCGATGTATGATGTACTTGATGTTGAAATTCATTTGTCCTCGACAACATTTGAGTGACCTTAATAGAATTTGAGTGACCTTAATGGAACTTGTCCTCGACATCATTTCAATGATAAGTTGGATGTATTGCATACAAATTAAAGAATATTCAGTCCAGTTATTGCTCCAATTCGAGTGTTACTTCTATGTTCAATTTAACTATGCATGTTTATGAATTTTTCACTGTAAAATCAATCTCCTTCATTCTTATTTCATTGTGAGGTTCAATATAGTGTGAATATATTGTGGAACTAATAATTTTACATATGAAGCGTCACATTATGTTAACAAACTTAAGTTGTTAATATTAAAAAATTAAGAGTTTGAATGTAGATGCCCACATTCTATTTCAAACATGAAGAGTGGTAGGGAATGCTAATAGAAATGTTTTCAAATGTAGTGGCATTCAATACCAGCACATGAGTTGATTAGGTTGTGGATTTGACACAAATTAATGGAAATTTATCATAACTACTTCAAGGTCAATTTTTAGTTTACCCCTCGTTGATTCTAATATGTGTAGGAATGCTCTATTTAAGATTGTTCAAGGCGATAGACTGGTGAGAGCTCACTATAATTAACCCATGGTTAATTATTAATGTACCTCTAGTTATTCTTAAGAGAGCTCTACTAAGAAATCCTCAAAATAGGTATATCATTGGGAGTTTACCACAATAGCTCATTTTTAATATCTATGCACCTTTAACTTGTCCTACTAGACATAGGAAGGCATAACATGTGAATCCCAATAGCAATAGATCAATGGGAGTTTACTACAACTAGCTTAAGCCCCATTCTCAATGCATCTCTAACCACTCTTGGTAGGCATGGATGATATCTACTAAAAATATTTATGTAGTAAATCGAGGGGAGTTTATGTTAATACCTATATATTGTGACACTACATTTCAATTGTTTTATTAGTATTGCTTTTATTGATTAATATTTGGTTTCTCTCTCTTCTAATTTTATGTTATTTTGGGAATTTATTGCATAATAATTTACAACAACTAACCCATGTTCGATTCTCAATGCACCCTTCGACTCCTAGTAGAGTTATGAACCTTGTACTTGTGAATCCCTCAAGCAATGGATTGATGTGGGATACACCAACTATCGCAAGTCAAATTGTCAGTGCACCCATAGCCATTTCTAATAGGAATAAGAGGGTTCTACCTAAAAATTATTGAAGTAATTAAAAGGTGGGAGTTTACCACAACTAATCCATGTTTGATTCTCAACATACCCTTAATTTATTCAGATAGGCATAAGAGGGCTCTAACCGAGAATCCTTGATGTAGTGGGCTAGTGGAAGTTTAACATGGCTAATCAAATTTTGATTCTAAATGCACCACTAGTTACCCTTGGTAAGTCTAGGGGCCTTTGCTTAAAAATACAGTGGTAGATCAATGGGATTTTACCACAAATATCTTAGGTTAAATTCTCAATACACCTTTAATCACTTCTAGTAGGAATAGGATGACTCAGCCCCGAGAATCCCCAAAGTAATAGTTCTATGAGAGGTCATCACATCTAGCCCATTTTTAATTCTCAACACACCCATGGCCACTCCTAATAGATGTTTTGGGGATCTCCTTGAGAATCCATGAAATCATAGATCAATGGGACTTTACCATAGTAGCTCATGTTCAATTCTTAATGCACCTCTAGTTGCTCCTAATAGGGGGTAATAAGGCTCTACATGAGAATCTTTGAATCGGTACATTGATTTCAATTTACTACAATTATTTGAGGTTTGATTCTTAGTGCATCCCTAACCACTCCTAGTAGGCATAGTAGGGTTCTACGTGAAAATTCCCAAGTGTGATAAATTAGTGGGAGTTTACTACAATTATCCCAAGTCCATTTCTTAGTGCACCCCTAGTGACTCTTGGTAGGTGAAAGTGAGTTCTATATAAGAATCTCAAAATGATAGATCAGTGGAAATTTATGACAATTAGCCCAAGTTTTGATTTACAATGTACCCTTTGCTACTCTTTATAAGCATAAGTGGGCTCAAGACGCAAAGAGTAAGAGACAACTATAAGTAAGTCTTATATTAAATTTACCATCTAAGTATTTAATTAACACTATCAACTAAGATTTGACATGTTGGATTTTTGTGATCTTATTATCACTCCTTACCAATGTGATTGCAAGGCATTCTTCTGAAGGTGAAGTCCATAATTTTAGGTCTTGTTCCTCATTATCATGCCTTTTGGTAAGACAATAAAGAGGGTAGTGGCATGCATCAACATGGAAAATGGTTTCTACATAGAGGTTATACACATTATTTGTTTTCATTAAATAACTTAAATTCCTACTCATGACTATCAATTCACTGAATCATGGACTGGTACATATCACAACAAATTTTAGAGCCCCAATCCCTTAATTACTCACGTCTAGAACTTTCTCAAATCTAGCCATTAAAAAGCTTACTTTCGTATTTTGGTTCAACTTAAAAGGGGGATTGATGAGACTCAAACACGTAGTGAGTTGCAAGGATTCAATTAACTTAGGCTTGATTCCATTGCCTCTCCATCCCATATATGTATGTTTTCATGACAATTGTTGAACAAAATTTTTTTATGCCTCGACCCGGTTATGCTAGATTTGCTAACTTGGTTGGTATATACGAATTTTTTTTTAATGTTTTTTGAGTTGTGTATTATTTTTTCTTAGGTGCCGAATCCTTATAATTCTTACATCTCTCAAGCTTGGATTGCACATGGATTACCCAATGTGGTTATGACATAGTCTAAGTAGTTTTCTTTGTATAATGAAGTGTGCTCAAAGTGGAAAAAATACAATAGAATAGTTGTTAAGTTATTGTTAATGATAGACACATGACAACTTAAAAATACAATAGAATAGTTGTTAAGTTATTGTTAATGATAGACACATGACAACTTAATGTGTTCAAAATAAATTTTATTGAAAATATATCATTTTTTCATATAAACATTAAGAAGTGCTCAATTTTTTAAAATTGTAAAAATTTAAAAGAACGGTATTTATATTTTTTTGGTGAAAAGATTTAGTTAATTTATTCTTGTGAATTGAAGTAAATTATTTATATTACCCTTCATCTCTAAAAAACAAAAATTAAAACAGGAGCTTCAAATTTCAAATTTGATCACTTACCTGCCCTTCAAATTTGATCACATGTCGATTTTTATAAAGACCCGCCCTTCAAATTTCTGATTTTTATAAAGACCGGCCCTTTCAAATTTTAAATTTGACCACTGATCCACCCTGCAAATTTAATCACTGTAGAATCGCTGGTCAAATTTCACCTATAGAATATATTTCACTGGTCACTTTTCAGTCATGATCACCCGCTCCTCAACTTAGAACCAGAGCCTTCTCACATCGCAGGGCACTTACTCTCGATCTACTAATCGACTGGGATGGGTGCTAATCCACTACCCCAAAAAACCCCACAGAGATGAGATTCAATGGGTGGTATAGTCAGGGAACACTTGCCATATATTATTTATCTTCTTTGTGTTTTTTGCCATATATTATTTATCTTCTTTGTGTTTTCGGGCACTGTTCAGTAGATAATTGAACTCCCAATGAATTTAATAGATTATTCATGAGATTTCTCCTCGTGCAACTATGTCGGAGCTTTCAACTTTTTTCCAGGCTGTTCTCTTTCACATGGCAATGGTGGCTTAGCAATTTTCTGCACGTCAATGAAATGTGGTCACGATTTTTATATCCTCTTAACTGAAGGGCAAGCAAACAAGAAGATGGGGCCGAGGGATTCTTTATAGGTACGGAAATGGTTTTCTAGTGCATGCATCTTTGTTTTCTAAAACATAGAGTGGTCTAGAGTTTGAATCCCTCCAGTTTTCAAGATCATACGAAATATCTACACCTGAACATCCAAACCCGTCACACAATGTATTCTGCAGTGGCCTTTACGACAAACACCTCTGTAACAACAACACACCCAGAATAAAAAAAATGTCTTTTGCTGTGGCCTTTACATCAAACACCTCTGTAACCAACAGCACACCTTCTGGACGCCATCTGTTCTTCAAACCGCCAGAAAATGCATTGCAGTGATTGCAACAAGAAATGCAAACCGTGAAGTAGTCGGAGAGGAAGATCCAACCCAATATCAAACTGCAGATTACACTTGTGGGAAGGATCTGAGCCTCACAATCCGAGGAGAAACTGTGTTGGAACCGATATTCAACAACAGAATTGCTCCCAATCCAGTGGAAATGACCCTCAAGTCTTGTCATTCTAAAAGCCCTAAAAACCGTCAAAGCCATAAAAACCGCCAAAGCCCTAAAAGCCCCATTGCATACACTCTGTTTGAAATGGACTTTCATAGTCAGTCCTTGGCAAGATTCAGGGTCCTATCCTTGGCGACAACATACCTGAAACACTCTCTTTACCCATCAGTTTAAGCTGAGTGGAAGCCTTGTCATAGCACGTAAACAACCTAATTTACTCCTGTCCTACCCATTTGGATGTGTTTTTGCAACTTGTATATTTTTTATGTTCCATTCAAGCATTTGTGAGATCTAGAGATTTTGTAATGTTGTTCTATGTTGTAATGGCGTGCTCAATGGGGGTATAATATATCCTATCGGCTGGCGTTGACCAGCAGTAATGAGGGACAAGGTCTTCTCCTGGGTATTGGCAATGGGGGTCTATCTCTTGGTAACCATCAATCGAAACTTACTGGGGCTTTCCTATTAGCTTGAGTATGGGGATTGAAAGTTGGGCTCAAATCTTGGAATTGAGTATACTAGATAGACACTACAAAAATTCACCTGTAAGTTGAACCGGTAACTCTTAGAAATAACCCTGATCCTGAGTGCCTTACAGATCTGGAAATTCTACAGCTCGAATTTGGATAGTCCTAGAAGGTCCATGTGGATCAGCGATCCAGAGTGCCCCTCCAAAAGTTGTTGTTTTTAAATATTTCAAGGGTAGAAAAATTGGAAAGAGGAAGGATGTGACAACCCTTGATTGGAATGTGAGTTATGCATTTTTGTGTTATATGAAGGATCATTTTTATATTATGGTTTCTAGTTTTGAAGGATATTAAGCATGAGATTGGTGTTGTGAATTCTTGATATTTGGCATTATATTTCAATTTAATGTCAATTACATTGATTTACAAGTAACCTGAAATCAATAGAAACCCTTTTATATTTCTCTCAGCATCAGTTATAAGGATGACCTCGCTGTAAATCAATGTGAACAAAATATTCTCCAACACTACACAACCAACCCAAGTGACAAATTATTCAGATCTTCTTTGTTAGCAATACCCCATACACATGCATCAAGCCAAAACCATGTGTTTTGGTCTTTTGTTTTGGTGTATTTCAGTTCAGTTCACCTATTAAATTTGTTTAGACACTGAAGAATATGATGTATGAGGTAGAAACCTTTGAAGGCATTCCATGTCTCCATGGACGTCTTCAGTTCTTTGATATGGGCAATGATGTTGTCCTTCATAAACATTCTGAGAAGCACTTTTGATTTTCTCTCTCTTCTCCCAGTCCTGAACTAAGTTGGCAAGGGCTTCAGGTTTGTCTTCTTTTCTAGAAGCAATGTTACAGGTCATTGTTGTTTCTAACAATGTCTAGATCTTAAATTTTCCATTCAGGTAAATGGACCCATCGAGCTTATTTGATTCATTCATGTATGAATCCACCAAATTGTTTTTCATTGTGAACACAAAAAATAATTCCTTCTGCGATATTAAAAAGAAAAAGTGTTTAGTTGATTCAATTCTACAATTTAATCACCAGATAAAAAAATACCTCCTCTTTTTACATCTTTAGGATTATACCTTCAATCATTCCACCTTTATTCTCTGCACGCAGGATGCAGTATTCTTGAGCCTTCAATCACATGCAAGAACACTACTTTATCGCTAGCACATGCCCCACCGTTTCGCTCATAGATGGGATATTCTATTCCAGATCGTAGTGCTTCACAATAGTCAAACAATAACCTCGTCTTTTCGAATAATTAGTTGAATCCTATTTTACAAATCTGAGACTTTTCATATTGTTGCACACAATAGCTATTCACCAACAATTAATCTAAAAACTCCATTGCAGCCTATTTCGTTGGTGACAGCTATTAACACATCAAAAAAACAAGTTTATTCACGGTAATGCTGGCTCCATATAGCCATGGTGGTGGCAAATCCTTCATAATGTCTCTATCGAATAGGAATCCCACAAAATATTTCTTCTTTTGGTCTTCTATAGTGGCTCTTTCTGCCAATACTTTGGAACGAGAAAATAAGACTTATGCAGGAAGTTCGTTCCTTTACACAATGCGGAGGCCAACAATCTGTAGACCTCGACTCTCCACCATAGAACATATTCGGATCACCCACAACACGGGTGCAGTGTAATAGCAATTAAAAAAAAATTACACAACACCAAAGGTTGATGGACGCCAAAACCACTGGACCATGGTGCACAAAAATGATGGCTACAATCGCCTGAGAATAATACCACAAGCAACAAAACGCCCCATTAAATTTATAGTTCAAGGTTATGATGAGAATCTCCAGCAATAAAAGCACATACATTGTCTCTCTCCTATAGTGGGTGAATCATCTGAACCAAGCCTCCACTAATAATGACAACAATCTTCAATGGCATTTTCAGGAGATTCTACAATCTTAACTTCAATGGAACAAAGTTGGTGGCCCCCTCCAACAAGTGACTCCTACATATTGAGAGTTGTCATTATTGCAACTTCTTCAAACAAGCTACACTCTGCATTCATTGCATCAATAAGGTCTTGTCATCCTACAACCCTTCTCAGGTCCATGTGCCGATCACTAGCACAATTCTACTTCTATCAGTGAAGCTTGGACATACTGCCCACTGAAACCTCCTGACAACTCTCTACCCCCGGCAACTTGCCTCTCCAAAATATGGCTTTGATACC
This sequence comes from Pseudotsuga menziesii, assembly GCA_001517045.1. Classification (NCBI taxonomy): domain Eukaryota; kingdom Viridiplantae; phylum Streptophyta; class Pinopsida; order Pinales; family Pinaceae; genus Pseudotsuga; species Pseudotsuga menziesii. Next base: position 1,092,048 of record LPNX010903981.1, on the reverse strand, counting down.
TTATTTATTTTCTTAGACCATGGTAAGCATAATTTGCATGGTAAGAATCTCTAACCTACGATATAGTTGAACCTCAAAAATGCTGCTCTAATAATGCTAAAATCTGCTAACACATATTGTAGACTATATAACTAACATTTGCAGGTCTGTCCTAAATCACATCACTTTTATTAAGCAAGAAAACAAAAGTACAACATACTTGATAATTCACTGTTAAAATCAAAACAAAAACTGAGTGGATTGACTGCAAAACCTGTTACTGCTTTTACATTAGTTCTAAACTGAAATCTGCTACAGGAAAATACAGTAAAATTTTCCCTACGCTTGTACAGTTCGTACAATGATTAATACAACAACCAAATTGAATTTCACAGTATGTACAACCTGGTTGATGTCCATACAAGTTTGACAAATTGAAGATACAATACAGTCTACAAGCTCGATTTCCTTGCCTAATGCCATCATATAGCCAATACAGGTTCTTTAGTTGCACTTGCTACATTAAATAATTTTTTAGCAGATCAAATAAATATATCAGTGTCTTGATTCTAATGGAAATTTTTTATCATGCATAATTGTGTTATTAGAATGAAATTCCAGGTTGTCAGTGTACTTGACAGACCCAATAGTAGATTTATGCATTTCTTGCATGCGCGTGGAAAAATAGTATATGGGCAGTGATCAAATTTGAAGGGTGAGTCTTAATTTCAATTGGAAGGGAATTTATTCTTGGAGATGAAGGGAAATATAAATAATTTTACTTCAATTGAAAAGTATAAATTAACGAAACCTTTTCAAAAAAAAATGCAAAAAATAAATATTGCTTTTCCAATGTTTTACAATTTTAAACAATTGAGCATTCTTTAATAACTACATGAAAAATGATATATTTTCAATAAAATTGATTTTGAACACATTAATTTGTCATATATGTAGCATTAATTTTACAGTTCAGTAACATACCAATTATTCTATTCTATTGTATTTTTTTGAGTTAGACCACACTTCATTATACAGAAAAACTACTTGGACTATGTGATAACCATATTGGGGCATCCACATGATCTTATGCATAATATAGGATGTCATAACTAGATATAGTCTTGAAGAAATACTAGAACCATGAGAGAATTACTTAGTGTTATATGTACAAAAGGAAGCCACTAAGCAAAACCAGGCTATAATAAACCTACAACCAAATATATATATATATATATAGAACCAACCAATAACTCAATTCAATCAGAGATATATATATAGAAGGGGATTGGGAACCTAAGAAAAAATAATGCACAAATCAGAAAACATTAAAAAAAATCCTACATACCAAGCAAGTTAGCAATGCTAGCATAACCAGGGTCCTGGCATCAAATTTTGTTGTTCAACACTTGTCATGATAGCATACAAGTATTGGATGGAGGGGCAATGGAATCAAGCCTAATTCAACTGAAGCCTTGAAACTCACTGCATGTCTAAGTCTCAACAATCTGCATTTTAAATTGAACCAAAACACCAAAACAAGTTTATTAATGGATAGATTTGAGAAAGTTCTAGGTGTGAGTAAGTAAGGGCTCGTGGCTCTAGAATTTGTTATGTTTTGTACTAGTCCATAATTCAGTGAATAGGTAGTCACACATAAGAAATTTAAGTAATTTAATGAAATCAATTAATGTGTATACCTCTATGTCGAAACCATCTTCCATGCTGATGCAGGCCACTACCTTCCTTATTGTCTTACCAATAGGCATGATAATGAAGAATATGCCCTAAAATTATGGACTTCACCTTCAAATAATGCCTTGCAATCACATTGGTAAGGAGCGATAAGAATATCACAACAATCCAACGTGTCAAATCTCTGTTCAAAGTGTCAATTCAAGACTTATATAGTAAATTTAATATAAGACTTACTTACAGTTGTCTCTTACTCTTTGCATCTTGACATATTTGATATTTTATGGTTGTCTTTGCACCTTGACCTAATTGATACAACACTAAGCATATTTGAGAACACAACTTTAACTCAAGTTCTCATGGATGCCAAACATGATATTTTCACTTTGAAACCGTTATCCTTAAAAGGAAATCAATAGATATGGTTCATGATCTCTTTTTTTTACTTATTATTATGTGAATGGATATTGCAGGTAACAATGGGGTTCACAAGAGTGCAGAAACTAGTAAGGATGGACAAATCATACTGCCTCTACTCATTGAAGTACCTCAGATTCCTATAGAGGAATTGAAAGAAGCAACAGATAACTTTGGTCCAAAATCGTTGATTGGAGAGGGTTCCTATGGTCGGGTGTACTATTCAGTCTTAAGAAGTGGTCGTACTGCAGCCATTAAGTAGCTTGACACAAGCAAGCAACCCGATCAAGAATTCCTTGCACATGTAAGACATTCTAATGTTAAACTAAAAGGATTTTATTTTAAGCTCACCTATTTTGATATTTCTTTTAATTCTAATATGTCAACAAATAAATCTTAAGCCCAGATATCTACTTTTACTTTGTCACACGGCTTTTGTAATATTATTTTAAATATGCTTATAGGTGTCCATGGTCTCAAGATTAAAACATGAAAATGTATTGGAACTTGTTGGATATTGTGTTGAGGGCAGCCTTCGTGTGCTTGCATATGAGTTTGCAACAATGGGATCATTGCATGATATTCTTAATGGTATGTGGGAAAATGCCACACAGGTTTGTGGTGGTATTATTCTTTATTGCATCCATGAATTCTGTAGGGTCAATGGATAGTTTTCAATTTACAATCTGGTTCCATTTTTTTTTCATTACCCTAGCTGGAAATAATAAATATGCTATATGAAGAAAATTGTGTTTAATGAAAGTCTAGTTTTTTAGTTATGTTCTGACATGTAATCAATGCAATCTAAGTAACCAAGTGCTCACAGGTTTGTCAATCGTTTAAACTTTAAAAAGGTAGAGGGTGTGATAACTCCAATGTCACTTGTGCTGATATGTGAAAACTTGAAAAGTAATGGAAGAGTAGAAACATAATTTCAGACTGGGTAGCTCACTTTAGATTGAGGTAAAAATATCAATATGAACTAAATCTCTATTAGTTCTAACTTCTAGGCATTGAATTAAGGTTGGGATGGGGTACCGTTCCAGATGAGGATAATTTATGATCAGATCAACAAGAATACTGATGCTTGATTTGTTCTAGATGTTCAGAATGAAAATGGTTTACTTGAAGATTATCTAATCCTTTTCAAGCTAACATTTCATGCTTCTGATTGAAATTTCAATATTAAATTCTTGGGCTAAAAATTGAAATTAAATCTACCTTCAATACATTCTTTCCTTGACAATAAAGTCAATTCAATTATATTATGTGTTTTGCGTGATTGCAATGTATTCTATACTAGTGACAGTGTATACAGATGACTAGTCTTGGCCTTATTTGTGAGAAATATGATGATGAATGTGCATAGACTTGTTAGGATTTTGAAGGAAAGAAGTGGAACTACCTTGGTGTACAAACCTATGCATGTTTATATTTACGCAAATAATCTTGTTATTTTGTTTCAACACATTCTGTGCAAAGCCTTCCTTATTTTAAAAATTACTTTTATTTTTCTGTTTTACGAGGTGAGGGGTGGAGCTAGGCAAGGCTATTCATTTCTTACGTTCTCTTAGATGTAGAGTTGAAGTAACAGAGATCAATGTGAGAAGGTTAGATATTAAAGCTTGGATTTTTTTCTATTATGATTGATCTTCTTCTCATTGTACATGTTGGTAGGGCTTTATCCTCCAAAATTCTTATTAAGCAATGTATTACCGTTTAAACTTCTCAAGATGATCCTGCAAAGAGAAAATTTGAAAATGAAATGGGTGAGTGGAATAACACTACATGGATATTAATTACCTAGTCCCTTTGCTATACATTTCCTTGAATTTGTCACATTCTGATCATGCAACAACACCATTGCAAAGAAGTTGGATGGAAGGCAGCTGCGTATTCTTGTTGGTCTCTTCATTTCATGAATATTCTGCAAAGATTACTGTAAGTACTCAATTGTTCTATCTTTTGTGGAACATTAATCATCAATGTAGTATTTTGTGCTTTTATTAGTATATCTGGAACTTTTAAAAAAAACCAGTTTTACAAGGCAATGGGAATAATCTGGGAATGACTGGCAACAGTCTGATATGCATTAAGGTATCTAATATTTTCAGCCATGCATATAGAAGGTGAATTACCAGTTCTGTTTTTAGTTAGATGAAGATGTAGAACATGTAACTTTTCCAAGATTCCACTAGGGTTGTGCTAGTTTAGGCCAGGTTTAAGGAATATGAAGGTTGCTTGGCTGTGCATAAAAGTTGTGGTAAAGGTTACCCAGATCATGCATACTAGGAATCTCCAAATGTATAAAACTTCTTATTTGTGCTAGGAGTTGTGATTTAGAATTTGTGAACTTTTCTGATTTAACAAGTTCAAATGTGGCAATTTGACAATAACTAGTCTAGAGAGTAAAGACATCAACATAATTCCTGTTGCCATTTTCAATTGATCAGACATATATAATGTAATTTGTCTATGATTGCAGAGAATGATAGGGTTGTAGCAGAGAGTAATATTGAAAGTACTTCAGCTTCATCCTTATTGGATTCTATTTACTGAACACTTCGAAGTGGGTGACCAATAAATCGTTTGAGTAGATGGGTTGATGATAGTCAACAACTTAGAGGAATGAGTGGCACTACAATAGAATTAGGAATTGAGGATAATTTTGTTTCTTATTTATAGAGGGCTCAATTAGTTGATGACATTCGATCATATTAGGCCCATGATACCACCAGATCATAGGAAAAAGGTGATGTTACTGCCTCACAAGTTGCTGATGTTGGTACTGTAATGATAAAAACTTTACAATCATAGGAAAATGATATACAGAGAACCAAGGAACGCAATCAATCCCATGTTGAAGATAATACAATCTATCATCCTTTGTTGACCATTAGATACTCAAAGTTGTGTATTGATCCTTTTTACCATTATAGAGGAATCTGTAAGTTAGGTTCCTAAATTCTTAAAGGGTTCTAGCTCAATGGAAGAGCGCTTGCCTTACAAGCAGGAGGTTGGTGGTTCGATTCCTCCATGCCCTGATGATATTATAATATCGGTTAAATACTAGAAATGACTAAATTAGTGACCAAAACACGAGAGATGCGAAACTAGGCATTAAAAAGGATGCAACACATGGCGCTAATGATGAACCAAACATGGCGTTGATATGGTAGCAAAATAAGACGTTAATTTGGATGCAAAACATGGCGCTACATAGGAAGCAAAATTTGGTGCAACAATAGAATAAATATTTGGCGTCATTTTGGTAGCACAACACGATGCAAAAAAGGAAGCAAAAATTGGAGCAAATTTGGAAGCAACAATTGGCACATGTTTGGAAGTAAAACATGGTGCAAAATGGGATGCTAAAGTGGTAGAAAAAATGGATGCAATATTGGATGCTAATTTGGATGCTAACATGGTGTTATTAAGGATGAAAATATGGCGCTAACGGGGGTGTCTGTTACGGAGAGAAATTCCTATGGATTGGGGTACCACAACAGACAACTTAACTCCATAAATCAATCCTTTCCTATATGCAAGAGAAACCAAACAACTAACACTAAAGGATCTCAATTCGTACCTTATTCCGAATGGTTGGTGTAGATCCTCGTTGAGCTTTCCAACTTCAGCTTGAATTGGTGAATTGATTCCTCAACATTCAATAAACAAGAAAAGCATACTATATATAATTGTGTTAGCTCTACTGTAGCATATATAATCAATTACATATAAGCATTTGAAATCATCCATGGATAAAATATTCATTCAAACACACATTATTGGACAGGAAAATATATTTCTATTGATATAAAATCAGAGATTACAATGAATACAACCTATGTCGGCACGTCTGTGAATCGGAGGAACCGAGTCCCCCACTTGGGCCTCCACCACTTCAATCCTCCGTCTCTCGATAGAAAGCTCACAAGCAAAAGATAAGCTTGGGAAGAACACAAAAGTGCTCCAAGGGACAAAGGGGATGCATACTCAAGCATAAGTTCTGGCAACAATGGACTATAGTTCTCTTGCTCTCAATTCCTCATATGCCTTTAATGTATCCAAAGGGTTCCTTATATATCTCATCAATGGGGTAATGAAAGGTCGAATCCGAGCGATCTCAAGGCATAGGGAAGGCCAGGAGACAAGTAAGTTGGATCCACATCAAGGAAAACTCCAAAAGAATTTGGCCTTTTGCACACATCTCGATATACGCAGTTTTAGGGGTCAAACTCGCGTATATATGCAAGAAAGGGTTTAAAATTTGTGTACGACACTTTTTGCATGTTTTTAGGGATGATCTAGGAAACATCAAAGGAACAAAAATGGTCTATGGGGTCTAAGGAGTCTGCATAGGGACAGGAAAGGCCATAAAAGTGTGATTTACCATGTGTGGTAAAATCAGCTATAACAGATGCCCCCTAATGTGTGAGGTCAGAGGGGTCATACGATGGCCGAAATACATTATAAGTCCATCCCAGAAATGAAGTGATGAAGAGCCTAGTGGAAGAACCAGCCACCCAATTAGCACTATACAATGATACAACTTTAAATATAACTGTGAATACATATAGCAGTCCCGGATACATAAGAGTACAATGGCCATGAATAGGCATGATACAATATGACATATGTGGTCATTGCCACGTACAATATACATAGATCATAATTCCTTGATGAAGATATACAAAGGATCATGATCTCCATGAAGGCTGAAGATATACAATGGATCAAGATCTCCATAATGGCTGGAAATGTCTGACATATACTGGAATCAAGTCACGAGAGCTAAAATCTCGTGAAAACTGGCATGATCAAGGAGGTAGCATATATGAGATGCCACCAATCTGGAAGTTCTTCTACACACACCGCTACGAGTACATGTCCTACTATGTGAATAGAGGTGTCGAGGTCGAACATAGTAGTCCATCGTCTGATTACTGGTCATTGATGTATATCGTTAACAGACGCGAGATCACCCATCGATAATGAAAATGGGAATCAAGGTACTAGAGTACAAACTAACAAGTGTGAATAAATGTGTTGAGGTCGAACACTTGAGAGAATCCATCGATCAGGGGACATTGATGTATTCCCAAAGAATTGTCGATGGCAAGAGAACCTACCACTGATGACTGCAAGTCTCAAGGCACTCAAAGATGACTCTAGATTCCTATCCTAGAATAAATGATCTGAATTCGATGGGATGAAATCCGTTAGAAGGAGGGCATTAAGGAATCCCCCATCATCCAACACGAAGTACTCAGCAAAGCTGTATAATGTGGAAGGACTCGATCATAAAGTGCATGAACTAGTAACTGTACCGGGAATGGCTGACATGCAAAGTCAAGATAACTAAGGAATGGTCAACTCAGGTTCCAACTTCCTTCAAATAAGAGCATAACGACAAATGGTGACTGAATGTAGGAAGCATAGACTCGATATGCAAAACTGGGACATCTCTGCGACACAGGAGGCATCGACAGAGGCTCCATAGGGATTGGAAGCTTAACCAGTCAGTGGAGATAAACTTAGATAAATGAGCACAACTCCTAAAGTCAAACTATTAACCCAACCAATGGATGTGATATATAGTGCTCTGTTCGAAGGCGACACGACTCAACTGCTGCCAAAGATAACATCTTCCCTTGTCCAGCTTTTTGGTTTTTTAATTTTTTTTTTGACTTTTTCAAATATTTGAAAAGCTTGAAAAAGAATAAAATCGCTTTAAAGTTACAGACTAGGAGGAGACGAGTGTCAAATGGGAAAACAAACTAGTTCCAAGCAGTGGAACATACCTATGCTCAATGCGAGGACACATGTGTAGGATAGTGACACTCGGGGGAAAGTCCCCTCTCGATAAAAATAGGGAATCAAGCTGCAAAGGATATATATAAAATGGATCTGTGTGGCTAAACATGAGACAAGCTTGGGCTATATGTCTGATACTCAAAGTCAGGGGAGCCGGCATAAGGCTCAATGAGGCAGGAAAAGCTCATGATAATGCAATTACAACTTGACATAAGGGAGTTCGGGGGAAATAGTCCAGCAAAAGATTAAGAGGAGTATGAGGCTCTTGCGAAATGTCATGGAAATACTATACAACGGACTCCCACACCCTAAAGGGAAAAACTGTCAGCATGGGAACCAAATGCAAATAAGGCGCTAACTGGGGTACCCATGTAAGGTCAAGCTCTACCATTTAAGTCATGCCACTTCTAAAACAGCAAGAAGGTTCCGTGGCAAGATAGAATGGGTTCGTACCTATGGTTGAAATGGTCATAAGGTCATGCAAAATGCAAATGGTGGTGAAACCTAACCTATATGCCATTTTAGACATGATACCTAAAATCGACACGAACGGGTCAACCCAACGGTCGAAACAGCACTCAAAACAGTCTCCTACATCATATATTAGTCAAAAAACGGTCCAAAAGGATTAGAAATGGACCAAACTATAGAAAAGAGGGTAAAAATTTTCAAAAATTTGAAAAATTTCTATAAATAGTAAAAAATTCAAAACATTATATAACATTTGAAATTTTTACCCAATTGAGCTCAGAACTTCAACAACAAATTTCGGGAGATCCAGCCAGCGGAATCTACTACCGTTTTTTCCAGGTAATTACCCATGCCCTGCTCTTTCATTTTCATGCAAATTTTATAATTTTCCATGGTCAAATAAAGATTCTAGGTCATTCTAAAGTGTGCGCTACGGCCCATGCAAAAATCGAGGGTTTTTCTGCGTATAGGGCTAGATATACGCGAAAAATGCCCCCAAAGTCGTGTACATATGCGGTTGTTTAGAAAACAGTCACGTATGAGGTCGTGTTCAAGATTTTTTAAGTGTTCTAATGACTCAAACTTGAATTTAATGTGCAGGATGGTTCTAGAATGGAGAGAACATGAGCACGGGGACGTAGAAGAAGCAATTCATGGTGATATAATGGCACAATAGGCTCTTCGTGCATGCAGGCTCTACAAGTTTTGGTGTCTTGGTGGCTTAAGGGCCAAACCAAGACTGCTGCAGATGCTAGTTGATTACTGGGATCTAGACTCAGAGTCTTTCCAGATTAATGGGATGTCCCTCACCATAGAAGTGGAGGACATATAATTTATTATTAGACTTTCCCGACAGGGGGAAGTGGTGAACTTACGGTTTTTCGGGCCCGGATGTGGCGTCACCATTGATGAATACATAGCCATGTATTGTTATCCTGACATGGAGAAGGTCAAGAGTTAGATCCCAACTAACTCCATATAGGTGCTAGGCCTAAAGGCCATACTACCGACACTGGGCAGGATAGTAGGGCTAGCTTCACTCCACCAGGCCTCGCGGCCTCTGATGTTCTATGCAGTGGAGTGCATGAGACCCACTGTGTACGATTGGAGCACTGCACTACTGGGCAACATGAAACACCATCTCAGTGAGTGCAAGATGGGCAGAGTACGAAACTTCCGTTTCAGTAGCATACTAAGCACGTTTTTCTTCGAGCGTGTTCCGGGATTGAGCCCTAGAGTTAATGTTCCTCTTCACAGGGTTCAAGATCCAGCCCAACGACGTTGGGCAGATGCAATGCATAGACTGGGTGGAGGTAGGGTGTCCAACCCCTATCCCGCTGATTTCTTTCCATGGTGGCAACGACAGATAGTTTCCATCGATGATTACCCCTATGCGGGGATAGATTTTCGGGGAGGCCCCGACATGCCATTACCACCAGGATCAACATACAGTGACATTGGTAACGAATCCCAACCCTCTTTTTAATATTTTTTGAGTTATTAAATTTTTTGTGTTTTTTGATATATGGAATCAAAAAGATATGTTTTTTCGTGACAACACCTAGTGACATCTTATCATGTGTATGCAGATGTAGGACCATGATGTCCTGAAGGATTCCCTCATCATAAACAAAGGGGAAGAGGAGATGACATTACGGGTGTGGATGCGTAGCGGAAGCTCCAAGGCATTCATACCAACTTCGTGAGGCTGACACACAAGGTACCCATGGCGCAGGTCGAGGACCTTTCTGAGGCCATGCAGCGTCAGGTGGTGGGTGTGCCACGAGCATGGGTGCAGTTATTCAGATGGATGGCTATATCCATGGTGACATTCCACAATTAGAACCCCCCTCTTCCTCCCCAGGCTTAGATACATGGGAGTGATACATTTTGTACTACCGTGTATTTATATTTTGGTGGCTCGAGAGCCCCATTTTTGTATTATGACACTATGTATTATCACAATTTGGATGTTTTAATGAAAAACTTTTATGATGATCGGTTTATTTATTTACATGCGTAAAACTTTATGTTTTTCATGAGCTTACTGTCTATGAAACAAATGCCAATCTAACACATAGCTAGCATATGAGTCAGCAACTTGATTATTAATTCTTGGAACATGTATGTATGTTATGTTGTCAAATTGTTGTTCTAACAATCTCACACGTAAGAATCTCCGTAATAATGTTGAATCTCTAACATGATACAAACCATTAAGCTGTGACACTACTAACTCTGAATCAAGATGTACCTCAAGAGAGAGAACACCATGCGAAATGGCATCTCGTAGAAGCTCGATAACGACACTATATTCAGCAACATTGTTTGAAGAGGGCCGTAAACATACGCCTCCTGAAGACAATACCTGACCCGTAGGAGTATAAATCACCCAAGCAGCAGAGGCTAAGTGTTGAGTGTGACAGCTTGCACCATCCGCGAATCCTATATAGATGGAAGACTCCACTGACATCTGTCATAAGAACGGACGCTAATCAATAAACCCGATCACCATAAGAAAGACCTAACTATGCAAAATGCTGTACAATAATATACAATAGCCAGCCCTGGCTGAAAATCATGCATAGTACTTTTTAAGATAGAACCCATTTCTAGGCTCCGCCAAGCCCGTCCCCTTGTAATCTACTAGCTCATAAGTTCGCTTCTCTAACACACATTTAACCACGTAAGGACCATGCCACATAGGGTTGAATTTTCCTGCCCCCAAGGATTCTTTAGCTTGATCCCACAAAAGGACCAAATCTCCTTCACTAAACCTCCTTGGACGAACAGATTTATCGTACTAGACCTTAATGCGACGCTTATTCACTTCTAAATCCATTAAAGCATCTCGACGCTGCTCATCAAGCTGTTTTAAATGGACCAAACGTTCCTCAAATGGAGAAGTGTCCGGTAAGAGTTCTATGGCTAGCTTCGAAGAAGGGATCTCGCACTCAACCGAAAATACAGACTCCACTCCATGTACAAGCTGATATAGAGAAAAACCAGTGGCAGTCTTAACCGCGGTCCTATAAGCCCACAAAGCAGGATATAACATAACATGCCAATTGGTCTTGCTCTATGCGACGGTTCGTTGGAGAATAGACTTGAGTGATTTGTTCACTGCTTCAACTTGTCCATTTGCTTGAGGGTAATAAGAAGAATAATGCTCCTGCTTATACCCTAACTTTGAGGCCAACTCTTCCAGCATACAGTTCTGAAAGTGCCTACCATGGTCAGTGACCAACTCTTTCGGAATACCAAACCGATTAATAATCTGGTTGAATACGAAGTGTGCGGCTGTCTCACCATTAGATTTAACTGTAGGCATAGCCTCAGCCCATTTCATGAAGTAGTCAACAACCACGATAATATGATGATGCCCCCTAGCCGAAGCTGGGTTGCAATCCATGAAATCAAGCCCCCACTTAGTGAAGGGACTGACGGTGATAATGGGATGTAACAGGGCAGGACGCGAGCACATATTACGTGCGAACACCTGGCAAGGGTGGCACTTCTTGACTGCATTAACACAATCTTCAAAGATCGACGGCCAGAAATAACACACTCTCAAGATTTTTTGGGCTATAGAAATCCCAGATAAATGACCACCACACACCCCTCCATGGAAATCATTCAGCACAAGCTCAGCCTCCTCATGAGTTAAACAACGACGTAAAATGGAATCTACCCCACGGTGGTACAATGTGTTATCCACTATGAGGTAATTCTTAGAAATGTGATGTAATCGTCATCGTTCATGCCGTGAAAGGTGAGTAGGTACCTTCAACGTTTGTAAATATATGACAATGTCCCCATACCATGGATCAAAGTTGAGATCAAGAAGATGTGCTCATCGAAAAACGTATCTTCACAAGTTTCCTCCTCCTCCTCTCTCGGGAAATCAGATATAAGCTCTGGAAAAATAAATGATTTTTTCAATTTTTCCGAGACAAACTAAGATAGAATTCTTACAGGATGACAATCCACTTATTATACTTTCCCCCTATCATCCTTCTAGTGAGGACAAACTAAAACATATTTACATGGGCAACCACCAAGGTCTGGCGAAGGAGAATATAGTGTCTCAATCTTTGAACTGTGTGAACGGTAGCTAGGGAAAGCTTCTCCACATGGGAATAATGGATCTCAGCATCTATAAGGTTTTGGCTCAAATAATATATGACATGCTCTTGGAGGTCCTCATCCTCTTGAACCAAAACCATACCAATTGTCTCCATAGATGCGACCACATAAAGTAGAAAGTCACGGCTATAGTCGGGTGGACTAATCACCAGGGCCGATGCTAGGGCTCACTTAAGCGCATCAAAGGACTCTTGGGCTCGCTCATCCCAGTAAAAGGTAGTGTCCTTCTTCAAAAGACGCCTAAAACCTCTAGTCAAATTGGAAAAATTCACGACGAATCTCTGTAAGAAGTTTGCCATGCCTTGTAAACATTGAAGATGTCTAATGTTTTTCAGGGGAGACAATTGAAGTATTGCCTCAAACTTTAAGGGGTCGACTCTTATACCCTCCTTGGAGACAATGAACCCTAATAAGTGACCAGACTTCACACAAAAGATGCACTTGGGAGGATTTAACCTTACCAAATAATGGTGGCACCTTTCAAACGCTAATCTCAAATGGTAAGAATGACGCATTCTCATGCGAGAATGAGCAGCAAGGTCATCCAAAAAGACTTCAATAATTGATTTGAGATCATGGAAGATCAAGGTCATAGCCCGCTGAAAAGTGGCTCCGGCATTTTTAAGGCTGAAGGGCATCTTCCGATATGCAAAGGTACCCCAAGGACAAATGAAAGCAGTCCTATGTTGGTCCTCGGGTTTAATCTGTATCTGATTGTATTCGGAAAATCTGTCCATAAAAGAAAATACCTCGCTTCTCGCACACTCATCCAAGATCTGATCGATAAATGGTGTGGGAAAATTATCTTTAGGACAGGCACGATTTAAGTCACGGAAATCAGTGCATATGCGGATCGTTCCTTGCTTCTTATCAATTGGAACGGGGTTTGAAACCCACTCCGTCAAGGGAACGTGATAGATAAAATTGGCATTCAACAGTTTTTCTATCTCATCCTTAATCATGGGTGCTTTCCTAGGATTCACCGCATGCAAGCGTTGTCGAACAGGCTTAGCATTAGGATAAGTTTTAAGCTCATGCTCAATAATGCGAGGGTCGATACCTGGCATTTCCTCGTATGACTAAGCAAATACATCATGAAATTCTTTGAACAACTCAGTATACTCTTGAATCTCAGCATGGGAACATTCTGCCCCAATATAGACATTCTCAACCTTGCCAGGATCGTGAGAGATATTTATAGGAATGGTAGGAGATACATTTGCCATATTTCCATCAGCCATTGGACTAAGAGAGCGTAATGGAATCATGGAACTACCAATTCTCTCACTAAGAATATCCCTATAGTCTTCACACTCCAAACGGTCAAGCTCGGGAAGAAAATAAGATCTATGATGCAACTCTTCCCAAGGTGGCTCAACCCCAGACATAGCCTCAATAATAGCCTCATCTGAAGGAAAAATACTATCAAGGTAGTCCTGTGTGAGAAGACTGCACTGCCCATGTAGGCAGTACATAAGGGTCCTCCACCTCTGTCCGTGAAGAGGAAGAACTAGGCTCTGCAACAGATCCAAGATTAGTTTGATATGCTATCATAGTTGCAGGCAATGGCATGTCTGTTTCGATGAGCTCACATGAAGGATTCGGTGTAGGAAAAATCTAAGGATCCTCCATATAGTTTGTGTGAAAAGACACCGATCTTACAGACAATGAAGCCTCACCGGAACTAGATCCTATCATAAGGACAAGTGCAGCATAACTAAAGCTTCCCATGAGGGATGGATACATGCCAACACCCACACTCCCAGTTGCCGGCTGAGAGTGCTGGACAATCGGGATAGAAGCTCCCGAAGATGCAGTAATAGGCGGATTCTTGAATGACGTTTGATCAATCGTAACTATCTTCCCATTAAACGAAAAGCATACCACTCGAAATAGAGAAGAAGCTACGGCTTGCATACTGTACATCCAATTCCTTCCTAGCAACAAATTGTAGTCAAGGGGCGCATCAACCACCTCGACCTCTATCGCAACGGTCTTCCCTCCCAAATGGACTTTAAGAGAAGGAAGAATGCCATGCGGTCGAAACGATCTACCATCAAACGCAATCAACATGATAGCGGATTTAGACAACTCGGGGGAACCCAAAGCCTTCCAACATGCCAAAGACATTACGGAAGCAGCAGCGCCTTCGTCAATCACAGTGCGTTTGATGGTCATGTTAAGACATTCTACATTAATCAAGAGAGACACATAGTAAGGCAAGTGAGGCTAAAGTCCCGCAGTTTCAAATTTGATGACAAAGGAAGAATTATCATCATGAACACCAAGAGCAGAAAGCAAAGCTTTCCTTTGCAAAGGGCAACTCTAAAGTACTTCGAGTGCAGACATCGCACAAGGAGTGTGACCCAAATCCTCGACAACAGAATAGTTCTGGGCAGCTCGGGAATTAGGATTGTGCCCCGAATGCTTAAGGACTCCCTTAGGAATGCGAGGAGCAACTTCAGGTTTATCCATAGGTTTTTCAATACGCAAAGGGCTCTCGGGTGGAGCAGGTTCCTTTCCAAGGTCCTGTTGTGATGAACCATAGTCCTTCGCACGAGTCACAACCTTAGCAGCATGCACCATATTGATTCAACCATGACCATTGCAAGCCTCCGATGGATCTTCATCCTCACCAGAATGATCATGGGTCCTCGAGTTCATGTTTTGATTATGAGGTAAAGGGTTGGTTAGCACAACTGGGCCCTGTGCTATGAATCTCGAGGCTTCTTCTATTTGAGGGCACAAGTGAGTGAGGTGATCATCCTTACATAACTTGCAAGGAAACTTAACCTTACGTTTAGTTGCTTGTCCCCCCCAGCATTTCGGTCATTCTTGTCATTAGAGTTGGCATTTTCATTCCTATTCCCACCCTTCTGATTATTTTTACCCTTCTTTTTGTTCCTTCCGGGTTGCTAGTTACCCTTCTGGTCCGACGATTGTACCGCAAGCACACTCACCATTTGGGTGAGTTGAGACGAAGTCAAGGCTTGTCCCAAGGTAGATTGGTTGATAAATAATTGAATGACCTTTTTCACAACCGAATCCGCAGGCTTCGTACTCGTACAACCAACAATGCCATCGGCATGTGGTCCAGGTTTGACCTTAGTGCCGAAACTAGAATGTGGAGCATTAGGGATGATTTCATATAACAAACCAAATTGAGCATAAATCAAGTCCAATTCCTGTGCCCTAAAAATGGTTTATTCTTTGTTTTGAACTCCGGATGTAGAAACATCCTTCGCTATATAAGGTAGTAACGATTTAAGGAACCACTCGAGGAGAAACTTCGGTGGTATGAAGGCTTTAATCAATCTCTTCTGTCTACGCCACTCTTGGATATGGTCTGAGATATGTGTGGCTTTATCTTGTCGGAATGTTGACAAGAGTTTAGTACCAACATCGTAACGCACCGGTAGCTGGAAGTGGTTGAGAAAAGTCATAGCTAGGTCATCGAACAAAGCGAATGCCCCCTAGGTAGCTCTATGTACCATTTTGTGGTAGGCCCGGTGAGGGTGTGTTGAAATAGCCTTAAATGGATCGAATCTTCATGTAAAGAATTAGAAGAGCACCATAGGTGAAATGTAGTAACATGTTCACTCGGATCTTCTCCTGGTTTTCCCTCGAACTTGGGAATGTCCGAGGGAAGCTTATTAGGGACAGTCGGCCAAGCTAGGTTATAAGATACTGGATCGTTCATTATTCTCGACAAGTCAGGCAAATTTAACGTTGTGAGGAAAGGGAGCCTAGGTTGAGTAGGTCTAAGAAGCGCTCCCTGATAATTTTGATTCATATAAGACTGATGACCGTAACCAGCATGGCCATGGCCATAGTATCCTCCTCCCTTTTGGCCCGTATAGGGTGGCATGGAAGCACCATAATGTGGTGTACCTTAACTATGTGGAGCTACAAAGCCATAATTCAGAGAGTAAGCGGGTTGTTGATACCCGTACCCATAAGGTGAATAAATCTGTGCATACTGCGGTCTATAATAAGGTCCATAAGACATCCCATGAGATGTCCCATGAGACACTCCGTAAGTAGGAATATACGCTCTGGAATTAATAACATGACCTCTAGAAGTAGGGATATGACCTCTCGACACAACAGGAGGTACTTGAGTGTAAGACACGACTGAGCGAGTAGCAGCAGTATAGACATGACTCGTAGCAACGTTCCAACCCGAAGGACCACATGAATGAGGGGGAGGAAAAGCATTCAAAGAACAAGGAATAGAGGATGAAGGGAAATGTGAAACTATGTACATGGTATTCCCAACAATCACTCGTGTTGGTTCTGGTATCCGAATAGGATTACTAACACCAGGTCTAGGACGAATGTGAGATGTGGCCTCCACCGTTGGGATGGAGGGTGTAATATGACTCGTGCTCCAAAATCTCTCCGCATGGAAAGAAATGGGAATGCCCCCAGGCATAGTGTTAGGATCAAATTCCATTTTGGCAAAAAATGTTGTATCGTGTATAGGGTTACCAAACATGCCATAACTAACATAACTAGTGCTTACAGGTTCATGGTGAGTCTCGTCGCCCGGCATCCCATACCGGTGACCTGTGAATGAGGGATCATAGCTAGAGTGAGTATGTCTTTCATGTGAAGGATCAAACTCAGAATGTACAACCACATCCGGTGAAGGATCAAATGAAGGAGTAAACTCTCCGTCGTCCACGCGAAGTGGAGAAGACAACTCAGGAATACCATCTTCATGATCTCCCATCGTGTGTGAATCAATGTGGGTATGAGTCCGCTTGGACCATCTGCTTCTCTCTCCCAAAGGAGGAGGAGATGTAGAAGGCAGAAGTCCCGCTAAACAACGAGAACGACGGGGAGCCGCACCCGTATCCACAAAGACTCAAAAAATGAAAAAGACTCTCTAAATTACGCAAACTCTAGGCAAGCTAACATGCATAGAGCATACACCAATAAAATCTAAAGCCAACCACAAGAAAACAAGGTCAGGATATGTGAGCTCCCGAATGAAGCAGGTATGTCTCTCCTAGGAGAGGCTTGAGACTCCCATACACAATAAGTGGAGGTTCGTAACCAATTATTGTGGCTCTTAGCTTCAACGCATAAAGCGACTGTGCTGTTAGACCCCAACCTGGCCGGGAGACTCGCAGAATAACCCCTGCAAAGTACCCCCTCGATAACCTAGGTAAGGTAACTAAGGTCACCTCAATATAATCAATGCTTAGGCGGACAGTCGCAGGCAGGATTGACCGTATGGGCAGGGTAGCAAGGCCCAAAACTCTCGAAAGAGCCCCCAGATATGAATACAATCCTGAAAATATCTCCGGTGCTACTCAGTTATGACTAGGGGTCATCCCAATCAATAACCTCTCACACTGCCTCGTGCTTAACTCCCTTTTGAGAGGAGGATCCTGAGAAACACTAATTATACCAAGGAATTTCACACTCTCACTTGGACAGACACATACATGTTGTTGTTTAGTGGTCTTGGAGAATTTACTCACAATGAACTATTCCAAGACCCTAAAGCCTAATCTTGTTGGTGTACCCTATCAAAGAAAATAGTGTAATCCATTTTAATTAAGTGTTGATTTTATTTGGCTTTAATACTGAAAAGAGGTAGATGGCCGTGCAACCAATGGTGTTATGATGCAACATGAAGTAAAATGCACACCTAACAATCAATGCAAATGCATTGTGTCAAATGAAAAATAGGGCATGCTACTACATGAAATGCAAAAAATTTTCTTCAAATGACAAATGCAGTCATTCCTATATGAAGTCCTGACTAATACTCTAAGGAAATCTAGTGCAAGTACCATGCGAACTGCAAAGTGCAATGCATAATGATGCAAAAAAACAAATATTTTGGATTTTTTGAATAAAAATGAGATGCTAAAGCAAAAGAATGATTCTACTACCCCCAGACTCGACAAGCACCATCAAACAACACTCACACATAGTACTAAGGTAAAAGAAATCTAATGCACTAATCCCAAAACAAAAAATCGAAAATGCAATGACAAGAACCTTTTTAAAAAACAAAATTACCCTAAAAAAAAATGTCTCTAGTCAGAAACAGAGGTGTATACAGACTCTAGCGGTATCAAAGGAGACTCAACAATCATCAAAATTCACCCAACAACAATCAATCTTCCTCTAGGAGGCAAAACTAAGAGCATATGTGACTGTTTGCAGTAAACCTGCGTATGTACGTGGATATAGCAGTCAAAGCCGCGTGTATACGCGACTGTGAGTAAAAAACTCGCGTACAGGAAGAGAAATGTATAAAAATAAAGGCAAATAGATGAACTAATACAAAATTCACACCAATTCAGACACTACCAGGAAAACATGCCCCCATACCCGACACAAAAACAGAGAAATAAGAGCAATTCAAGAACATTGAATGCCGATAAAAACCCCCAAAGGACAACTACTAGGAACTCCCCAGTGGAGTCGCCAATTCTGTTATTGAGAGAAATTCCTATGGCTTGGGGTACTACAACAGACAACTTAACTCCAGAAATCAATCCTTTCCTATATGCAAGAGAAACCAAACAACTAACACTAAATGATCTCGATTCGTACGTTATTCCGGACGGTTGGTGTAGATCCCCATTGAGCTTTCCAACTTCAGCTTGAATTGGTGAATTGCTTCCTCAATATTCAATAAACAAGACAAGCATACTATATATAATTGTGTTAGCTCTACTCGAGCATATATAATCAATGACATATAAGCATTTGAAATCATCCATGGATAAAATATTCATTAAAACACACATTATTGGACAGGAAAAGATATTTCTATTGATATAAAATCAGAGATTACAATGAATACAACCTCTGTCAGCACGTCTACGAATCGGAGAAACCGAGTCCCCCACTTCAATCCTCCATCTCTCGATAGCAAGCTCACAAGCAAAATATAAGCTTGGGAAGAACACAAAAGTGCTCCAAGGGACAAAGGGGATGCAGACTCAAGCACAAGTTCCGACAACAATAGACTATAGTTCTCTTGCTCTCAATTCCTCATATGCCTTCAATGTATCCAAAGGGTTCCTTATATAGCTCATCAATGGGGTAATGAAAGGTTGAATCCGAGTGATCTCAAGGCATAGCGAAGGCTAGGAGACAAGTAAGTCAGATCCACATCAAGGAAAACTCCAAAAGAATTTGGCCTTTTGCACACATCCCGATGTACGCGGTTTTAGGGGTCAAACCCGTGTATATACGTGAGAAAGGGTTTAAAATTCGTGTACGACACTTTTTGCATGTTTTTAGGGATGATCTAGAAAACATCAAAGGAACAAAAATGGTCCATGGGGTCTAAGGAGTCTGCATAGTGACAGATAAGGCCATAAAAGTGTGATTTACCATGTGTAGTAAAATCAGCTATAGCAGTGTCATTTAAGAAGCAAAAGCGGACACTCGCTAGGAAGAAAAGTAGGACGTTATTTAGGAAGCAAACCTCGACGTTGTTTAGGAAGCAAAGTTATACGCTATTCTGGAAGCAAATCTTGACATTGTTTAGGAAGCAAAGTTGGACGCTATTCTGGAGCGAAAAAAGAGACGCTATTTTAGACATCATAAATGATGCTATTTAGGAAGCAAAAAAAGACAGTTTTTGAGACGCTTTAAGTTTTGTCCATGACGCGTCCCATTTAGCGTCTAGTTTGACCACTCAATGTAAAAAAAATTACACTAAAAAGGGACGCTAATTCCAGGATTTGTTATAGTGAATCAAGAAGGATCCAACCAAACAAACAAATTTAAGTATTTGAATTTCCATTTCCTATATATCCAATTGTTTGAATGATATTGTTTAGTTGAACATATTTATGTTCCTAGAATTAGGAAGTGTATTATGCATGTTAGAGTGAATGCATTGATGAAAAATATACTACTAATATGCATGTGATGGGTAAGTATCCTATGGTGATGCACACCATTCCATGAGGCTTTAGTTCTTATCTATAATAAAACCTCTTTGCTAACATTATTGAGAGCAGTGCACACTCCTAATATTATGTTTTGGTAGAGATGGAAGGCATATATAAATCTACCATGTGTATACCGGATATGGATGAGTGTTGTGTTGAAGCATTGGCTAAAGTGGTTGTGTAACTATTTGATTTATGCATTGTCATTGAAATATCGACATGTTTTTATGATTATGAAATGTTACTTATAAAATGATTGAATTTGACTTGTAGAAAAGATCATGTGTTGTGACATGCAAGAGAAAGATGATGAGACTTTCCCTGAAGAACAAGTGATGACTATTCATCAACAACCTTCATTTACAAGATCAAGCATTACATAAGTACAAATCAAGGTTCATGGTTTCTATCAGAAAGAGGGAGTCGATTATGACGAGACGTTTTCTCGAGAAGCCAGCCACACTTCTATCAAATCTTCAGTGACAAGTAATACACTAGATAGATGGTGTAACTGAAGTAGAAGTGTATATTGAAAAATCCCCAGGATTCAGGACTCCCTACAGAGAACCACATGTGTGTAGATTGAAATAGGATTTATACGGGCTTAGAAGGAACCCAATGCATTGCACGCTAGGACATACAGTTACAAGAGTGATATAGATTTCAACCTTTGTTACAAGGTTGAAAGATGGCTTCTTACAAAGGACAAGGAGATGATAGATGGGTGCATGAGCAAACCTACAACAAAATTCGAGATGGATAATCTTGGTATCCAGTGACTTTGAGACAAAGAATATCATATCGATAAACTCATATGATGGAGATGACATAGATGGATACATAGAAAATAAATGACAGAGAAGGCTACCTATCACTCTAGTGAAAAATGTCTCAATGCAAAGAGTACAACATGTTAACATGCAAAGGCCGGATAGTGCTAAGTTACACAGGGAGGAGGAAAGCTCCATTTCAGAGGGAGTGACTATAACACATATTTCAGAATACGATTGAGAGACATTATAACTTATTCTCTATCAATGGCAAGGTTTGTTTTCCTTCGTTTCTCATGGATATCCTCAGAGTGATATCGGATGTCTCCCGTAATGAAGAGGAAATATATGTGGAGAAACCATTGGGATTTGAGTCACATGAGAGGCACAAACATATGTGCAAGTTAAAAGAAATTCCTTGTATATATCAAAATAGGTACCCAGGACATGGTACGATAGGATAGATGGATTTATTACAAGCTTGAGATTTACCAATATTAAAGAAGATTCCAAACTTTACTTCAAGGTTGAGGATGGAAAACCAATGATACTACTATTATACGACCTTTTCTTGATAGGTGACGAGAATCTCATTGCAGAAACAAAGAAGAATTTTTCCGCATAGTTCAAGAATAAATACCTGAGCATGATGCAATACTTATTAGGTCTTTAGGTGAGGCATAATCTAGATTATATTTTTCTTAGCCTTGAATTTTTAATTCCAAACTCGATAATTTATGTAGAAGAATCAAAATGACTATGGATATCCAACCTGTACAACCATTGGATTTTGAAAATGTAAGAATGTGGAGTAAACCATTAAATATTGTGGATAAAAATAATTTTGGATCACTTATTTTTTTAAAATCAATAGGATATTAAAAATATGGTACATACTAAATATACCAATATACATATCCTTTAGGCTTCCCTCAAGTCAACCAAAACCCATCAAGTTAACCATAAGAATTCAAATCAAACCTTAAGACTTTTTTTTCACTATGGGAACAACAACCTCCCAAGAATATATCCAACAGCGGACAAACCAAATATACCAAAGCCCACCGGGATGAGCTTCTATAGGAGGGGTCGCCTACCCTTCGAGCCTTGTCACAACATGCCAATGAACAACCCTACCCCAAATCCTAAGACTTAACCATAACCATAAGACTTCAAATCAACCCTAAGACTTGTAGCTAGACTTATAGCTAGCTACGATAGGCACATGACTTAAACAAACCAGAGTGAATGCCCTTGAGGAATCGAAAGGGAAACCAGAGACAAAGAACTAAAGAGGAAATTACGCGAACAGTTTAATCAAAGTCCAATATTTTAACTGCGGATGGATCCTCGTTTCTTGTCGTCCGTTAGTGAGTTGTGGTTTCTGCCGAGGTCGAGGAGACCAGCTACCGTTTCCTGAAGAAAGCTGGCGAATAATAGTCTTATGTGAGTGAAAGGAGAGGGCACTACATGTACAATAAAAAAATACCACTTATATCCATCGGTCTCTTCGGGGCACCCTCCCTTAGTTGGGGTTGAATAGACGTTACAACAGTAAATGCCATATATGCCATGCAAAAGCAAGATGCAGAAACTGCCCTGTCATTCGCAAGCACTGCACTGCGATTCCTGCTACCGTAAATAATTGCACTTCCATAAAAATACGCCCATTTCTTTTCGTGGTAATGGACCCGTTATGGTCGCACATCAGAGACAACATGTTTGTCAATCAATCAGAGGTGATTAGTAATACGAAAGGACTGCACTGTGGTTCCTGCTACCGTAAATAATTACACTCCCATTGTGGTTCCTGCTATTGTAAATAATTACACTTCCATATGCCCATTTCATTCTATCAACTTCGTGGTTTGTGAGAAACAACAAGTCTGTCAATCACTGAGAGGTGACAACTCGGTGACAACTCGAGGGGAATAGGTTTACTTGCAAATTGTGTTTCTAATAGTAAGCCTAGTAAGCCCTGTAAATGAAACTTCCAAGAGAGTTTTGATTTGTTCTAAAACTAGATTGAGTTGTGTATGTATTAATGGAATTTTAAGGGTTGAAAGTAAGTCTAGCGAATTTATGGTAAGCATAATAGTACATGAAATTGAAATGAAAACTTTGTTGCAAGTGTTAATAAGCAATAAATAAAATATAATGGATGGAAATTGATTTGTGACACTAGAAAATATAAATATGTAAGTACAACAATAAAGGGTTGGAAGTTTGACTCTGGTTATATATGAAATGTGAATCTAAAAACTCTAAGAAGTGTCTAGTTTGATATACATGGTGGGCATCACCCTATGTTAAATTTCTTAACAATTTATTTAATTCTCTATAGTAATCATTGTTAATTAAAAATATGAAAAAACGCATGATAACAAGAGCCATGAGGTGGTAATGTACCTGACGTTGCTACTTGATATTGCAACTTTCTATTGTGAGAGAAAGCATGTTGTAGGAGGAATGACAAGAAGCCAATACTGAAGGGAACAACTATTTGCTCAGGCCATGAGCAATTGCTAGTAGTCTACATGAATGGATTAATCCAAAGCCATGTTTTATGTTATTGGAACAAACATAAAAAACTAATGACTTTGAATGTGTTACGATTATATAACCCTCCGTTGCCCATATATAGCCTATTTGATCATTTTCCTAACTTAGGAGTCATTTGCTAAAGTTTGGTGCCACCATGATATTGGTGCCACTGGTGCCACTGGTTCCAATCCCTATAGTTTAGGAGACACTATAAGTGCCACTATCAGCCTCTATCAGTTGGTTGTAGTTGGTAGGTATTTATGCTAAGTTGATCTTTCGTTACATTTAGTTAGATCACATTCAGTGAGTCTATCGTCAGTTATGCATGGCTACATGGGGAAGTGGCACCTTTGTTCACCTACCTTCTCAGTTTAACTGGTTTAACTGATTGTCAGACCGATTTAGTTATCATGAGTTAGACTAGTGGCTCCCATGCAGTGATTTAGACACTCCTAGTTATCCAGTCAGTCAGGATTGAGTTGGTAGATTCAAATATTATCCACATGATTTGAATTCTCTTTTATGTAACACTATTGTATACTGCTAGAATTAATGAATATTGTTGTTGTAATTTACTGAGCAATTTTTATCAGTTTCTTGTGAAATTTGTCTTGTTCAGTGTACATTTTTCATTCCATTCAACTGCACAAATTATACTTTCAATTGCACTCATTACCTACAAATCAATGGTTCAATAATTAAAACATGGTATCAAAGCCTTGTTCAGGCTAGCAGCAACTCTGTCCAATCTCCATTGTACACCAGAAGCAGCTAAGTTTCCACATAAATCCTGCAAAGTGTGCATTGCTAACTCTAGATTCATCCAGAGAAGTATCTGTAGTTGTGACAAACCCTGAGAAAGTGTACATGTAGATATGGAAGGCTTGATTATGAAATAATTGCAAATTGATTGTGTTTTTGCAGTGTTACTTACAAGTACTACGTAGCTTGATTGAAGAATTGATTGTTCTAAAGAAAAATTGATGGATTCTACAGCTCTTGTACCCCAAATCCTTACACCCTTCAACTAAGTTGATTGGAGGGAAGATATGCAGGTCTCCTTGCACAAGCATGGCCTGTTTAGGATGACTATGGGCAGAGATACATAACCTCATCATCCTACTGAGAAAAATAAGTTCTTGAAACAGTTGGATGAAGCATTTGGCTTCCTTCACTCACATCTCTCGGGATCTCCTCTTTCATATTGAGGGATTGAATACTCCTAAAGAAGATTGGGAGAAGGCTAAATTCTTGTTTGGAAAGCAAGATGAGCTTCGAGGGAACATATTGGAGAATGAGCTAATTGCATTGCATCCCAATAGTTTCGAAACTTTACAAGAGTTTTTCACAAAACTTAAGTCTCTAGCACTATAGTGTAAGAAATGCGGAACAGAGAGGAAGGATGAGAATCTTATGCTCTATGTGATCAGCAAACTTGGTTATGAGTACTCTTTCTTCATCTCTACCTTCCATTCTGGAAGAGATTCCATCCCTAGTTGGAAGATGCCTTCCCTAGACATGTTTGATGAGTCTTTAATACAGGAGCATGATAAGTTGGTTAAATCGGAGTCCTCCAAACTTCCAAGAATAAAGCTCTTATGATGTTAGACTCTACCAATGTGCAAGATAAAAGGAAGCATAAGGGGAAGGAGCCTAAAGCCTCTGATTCGAAGCCAAAAGAGAATCAGAACCATTCTAAAGGATCCTCGGGTTTGAAGAAGAACAAATTTTTTGAAAATACTAGATGTTCATATTGTATGAGAGGCTTTCATCCAGAAAGCCAATGCATGAAGAATACCCTCTACCAGTTGAAAACACTCCTTGAACATAACAATATTTCCCTTCCACAAGGTGCAGATATGTTTGATGTTGGAGAACAGACTAAAGAATTTGAGAGGTGCCATGCCTTAAAGGAGGCCCTCACTCCATTGAAGGGTTACTTGATAGATTCTAGAGCATCCAACCACATGGTTTGAGGAATCCTTCACCACTCTCGCTCTATTAGGAGGACCTAACACTCATATGGGATGTGACTCCCAAATCCCAGTTGATGGGGGAGTTTCTATTAAAATCCATCATGATGAGTTCATGAAGGTACTCAATGTGCCCTCTTCTGCAGTGAAGCAAGTTGTTCAAGATGAAGAAGAAGCAAAATCTTCCATACAGTCAATTCAAATTGAATAAAGTATCCTTGGAGTGACTCCTTCTCCTTCTACTCCGGAAGTTGATGAGATCTATGATATCTCATCTTCTCATATAGTTGATCCAGAAGAAGACATTTGAATCTGTTATTGAGGAAAAAACTCTCATTCCATTCTATGAAAACATTCTCCAGTGATTCTTTCATTTTAAATTTTGTGCAAAGTTTGTCAGTGATTGTTTCAGAAAATGAAGAGTAATTTGATTTCTCTATATCTAATGTTGTTGTTGCTATGCAGAAAAGTAATACTTTTTATTTTTTGGAAGAAATATCAAATTTTAGGAGTAATCCATTCACTATCTTTGATCTATAGCTTCCAGCATATTCCTACATGATTGCATGCACCAATACTCAGAATTTTATTGAAGAAGGAGAAAACTGTGCATCTACCATTTCGGTGGGGAACTTGGAACCTCTGTTCCATACACTTGGATATGATATGACCTTATTTGGTTCAATTTTTAAGTTTCAAGAGCCTCCAATCATTCTTGTAGTTGTTCTCATCAATTTTGGTGTGGAAAATCGAGTACCGCAAGTCTCTTTCAAAATTGCTGCTGGGGATTTGATGTTAGTTTTCTCTCATGAGTTTGTCGATATTATATTTTGTGGATCATTAATTATTTTTTAAGCTATACTAGATTATGGATCTCAATCATTCACTCTCCATAGTCCTAGTGCTTCTCTACCTTTCTATTTGATCACATGCTCATTTCCTCAAACAACTAGTAAAGATGGAGACATTATGCATTCACCTGGACACTTTCTCCTAACACTTGGAGCTGATTTTACCTCACATGGTTTTATGTTCAAGGATGCAATATATCGGTTGATTGGGTTTTCCTCACATGGTTCTAATTCTCAAGCACTTTTTATCTCTCATCAATTGATCTCAGTTGCTCTACATGGGTCCAGTTTTCATCTTGCAGTTGTCTATGTTTCGGATTCAGTTGAGCATATTTTTCTTCTTCCAAAGAGGAAAATTCCTCCAGACATAATAATTTAGTTTGGATAGGTTCACATGCATAGTTCTAGGATGTTGTTGCACAGAAGAACCAAACTACTACATTGTTGCCGCAAAGTGTTGTAGATTGCAGCAAAATTTTCACAAAGTTTTATTCAAAACTTGGTTTCATGTTTCACTGCTTATGTTGAGGGGGGGTGGGGGCTCCCACGAGGTTTTCCCCATTTTCCTTGGTTTATTAATCATCTTTTAATTATTTTAGATTTTAATGGGTGACTTTTTTCCTAGTTTCCATAGCCCAAGTTATCCAAGTTAGGATTGTATAATCCTCCCTTTCCCATATATAGTCTATTAGATCATTTTCCTAACTTAGGATTCATTTGCTAGAGTTTAGTGCCACCATGATATTGGTGCCACTGGTTCCATTGATTCCACGAGTGTGTTATTTTGTGCCACCGATTCCAATCCCTGCACTTTAGGAGCCACTGTCAGCCTCCATCAGTTGGTTGTAGTTGGTAGGTAGTTAAGCTAAGTTTATCTTCAATTACACTCAGTTAGATCACATTCAGTCCGTCTAGCGCCAGTTATGCATGGTTGCATGGGGAAGTGGCTCCTTTGTTCACCTACCTTGTCAATTTAACTGGTTTAACTAGTTTAACTGATTGTTAGACTGATTTAGTTATCATGAGTTAGACTAGTGGCTCCCTTGTAGTGATTTAGGCACTCCTAGTTAGCCAGTCAGTCATGATTGAGTTGGTAGATTCGAATGTTATCCACATGAGTTGAATTCTCCTTTATGTAACACTATTGTATACTGCTGGAATTAATGAATATTATTGGTTTAATTTATTGAGCAATTTTTATCAGTTTCGTGTGAAATTTGTCTTGTTCAGTGTACAATTTTCATTCCATTCAAATAGACAAATTATACTTTCAATTGCACTCATTGTATGTAGATCAATGGTTCAATAATTCAAACAAAATCAATCCTAAAATACTGTTAGGGAATACAGTGTGGGGAATCAATCTCATAAGAATCTTGAATCAATCTTACAATAATGATGAACAAAATATTTTCACTTCTAAATACCATGAGATGGATTCCCATGAAAATAACAATGAATTCAAGCAAAAAAATTAAACATATATGATATATATATAAATGTTTCCTAGTGCTTTTCTTATGCAAATAATACTACTCGTGAAAACATATATCACTGAGGTTCATATATGATAAAAATCCATATATCACCAAAGTTCATATATGATAAAAATCCACTTGTGACTATAATTAAGAGGGAAATAGAATTGATTACATAAAGTTCAACTAAGTATCATAAATAATGTCCAACTTTCCTCAAATAGTTACCATGTAACATTAGATAATAGAGAAAGGAGCATTCAACATTTTATGTTAACTTAAAAATCTCAAATTTTATTGTGAATTGATAAGATAATTGTGGTTCTAGATACTAAATGGGAATTTATATGGCGAAGTCAACACCTTATGAGTTAAAAACACAAACTTTACTTCAAGAATCCAAGTCATAGTGGTAAAATCATAAAATAATGTTAATAAAATTAAAAATTATTTAAAGCATAGAATAATGATTTATAATTCTTGTGCTTAGTTGCAAACTTTAATGCTTAATTTTTGAA
Organism: Pseudotsuga menziesii; assembly: GCA_001517045.1. NCBI lineage: Eukaryota > Viridiplantae > Streptophyta > Pinopsida > Pinales > Pinaceae > Pseudotsuga > Pseudotsuga menziesii. The sequence goes on along the minus strand of LPNX010903981.1, from coordinate 1,063,455 downwards.
GACAAGTAAACACTATTTAACTTTTTTATATCAAAATATTAAAAATAAGATATAAGAAACAACTAAACATTATGTCAAAGCCATCTTAAATTTTTTCCAAAATCATTGGTTTAAATTAAATAGGTTAGACATCTTAAATTTTTTCCAAAATCATTGGTTTAAATTAAATAAGTTAGACTTTCCACCACCTTTTCTTAGTTTAATTTCTTTTATGAATAACTACAACATTGGTTAATATGCATCCAAAAGTAAATTAAACCAAAAAAATTATTTAAAAACAAAAACATTTATACATAAAAACGACTTTTGGAATATTGGGTAAGTAAAAGTGGTTTGATAGGTGTTTTTTTTCCCTTTTCAGATTTACATGGAAACCAACACTTCTCTCATCTTGTTCTGGTTCATGAGATCAAGAATATCGTTCCATATACAAACGTTGTGTTCCCATCTTGTTCTTGTCAATGAGATAAAAATATCGTTCCATATACAAAAAAACAACGTGGAAGTAAAGTATACATGTCCATCATATCACAAAAATTGGCCACCAAATAAGACAAAAGGAAGAGAGGCTTAAGTGACCGGTATTAGTTTATGAAGTTATTACAAAAAAATTGTTTATGAAGTTATTACAAAAAAATTGAAAGAAGCCTCGGTTAAAATTCAAAATCCTAAAAAAAAAAAAAAGCCAAGAATTGAGACTTACTGAGTTTATCACTAATATTGAAGGTCATGGCCTTGACCCAGTCGTTGCAGAGCTTGGTATTCCTCCATGAAAGGAATGGCCCATCCTGTGCTTCTACTATAAAGTTGCAACCACGAAGTGGAGAACATCTAGGGTGATGCATGCCCCAAAATATACAAGACCTTGCAACTTTATAGCAACCATTACGGATAGAGACCAAGGTTGTCATCCGTTTCCTTGTCAAAACCCAACTGAGAAATATTAATAAAACAAAATGTTGCAATGAGAACTATAATAATTCTTGAATCACATTCAAATAGATACTATGAAGTACCTACAGGTTATGCTCAGAGGAGAGAAAGAAGCCATGAATCCACTCCACTTTAGAATCTCAGTCTAAAAACTTTTCCATGGCACAAAACCTGTAGAAGCAAATCGAGTCATCAATAAAGTTTAACCAGCAACACAGAGAGGTTCCATGTAACTACAAAAAAAGTATCAAAGCGTGCCTTACCCTGTATAAAGAACCAAGGACAAAACCAACCTTTTCCTGTTGATTCTAGCCTATTCAATGATGAAAGCCAGTGTGTTATAACCCTTATGAGTCAGTTCCTAGGGTTTCCTGTTGCCTTAAATTTGATGAGTTTCTAGCTGAAAATATTCATTCGCAGCTAGTTGAATTCCACGTAACCAAATGTTTCCGGTTCCAATCATATTTGCTCAAGATGTTCTTATATTTTAATGAGAAAAACTTGCAATTTCCTGAGATGGTTCTTACAGAAGAGATGAACAAAGATTTTAGCATATTCATGAATTTTCTCATGTGTGAGATTTACAATGCATTTTTCCAGAAGAAATTGCCTAGATTCTTTCCCCTTACGAAAGAAATGTTGCAATTTTATCCTAAAAAGAGAATAGGTTTTTATTGGAACAAGGTACAATGATCAGATTGTATGGGTTTATTTACCAACCTTACATTTTTCCTGCTTTCTTAACTCCTAGGGTATTTGCTTTAGAATTAATTAGACATAAACTTATTGTGCAGAATGAACATTTCCTCAACTTCAAAAAGTATTATGAAATCAAATTCCCATGGGAAGTAGGCCCATTCATCATAAAGAACAAAGCTGCCTTGCCAATGGTAGAGAATTTATTGAAAGAAACGGGGTTTCAAATAGATGTTGTTGTTAACTATGATCCCCATCACGTTATATCTATCAGGAGACAAATTAACAAGAACAATACTTTTGAGCATAATGAGATTGCAGGTATGACAGAAAGTGTAAATTGGTTAGATTACCATCATGAGACTCAGAAGGATGTAGATATGCAAGAGGATTTTAATTCTTCAGTGAAGGAAGTTAGTTCCACACATCCTTACCCTTCAAGCATAGTTCTAGCAACTGAAAGAATCACACCAATAGCCATTTGTTCTGAAAGAACAAACAAAATAGATTTTTCAGATGCCATGAACACATAGGAAGAAGATACAACAAAAACACATAAAAATCAGAAAATTGAAGAAACATGGCAGCTAGTTCAAGTGACAGATAATAAAGGTAAAAAAAGAAGCAAATGAAGGTTAAAGGACCTACATTTGAGGTTAATGAATATGATTTTTCTTAAACACCTACAGACTCCACTTCCTAATTGAAAAATAGATATGAACTATTTGATAATTATAGAGATGATAAGGAGGTGGCCACAGATGAAGCTTTGAAGTTATATGCAGGTGTTAGGAAGATATCAAGTAAGGATGTATCCCTAGTGACTGTCATGGATCATACCCAAAATACACTAAACCTAGCAGTAGCAGCTAAGAATAAAGTTGTTGAAATGAAGATGAGTTTGGAGAATAGTCCTATTCCTGACATGATCCACCTACACAAATAGACTGGATATATATTATATACTTATCTATTGAATGAAACATTGAAGGTATCCAGGCTGCAGTCTAGCAAAAGTAAAATTGAGAACCAAATCAGGCAGGAAAAAGTAGAAAACAAGACTCACCAACAACATATTAAAAATTTGCAAACATACTTGTTGGCTATGGACAGTCAAGAAGACAAAGGGGCTGCAACACAAAAGTTGTTGAATGAGAAGGAAAACACCATCCAATTGTTATAGAAGGATCTAAAGATTCCATCCACTCAGTCAATATGGGCTTCTGAGCTAACAGAGATTGAAAAGGAGAAAGAAACATTGTCTGGTGAGTTAAATGATTGCAAAGAAAAACTGTTGAAATTTGTTGAGGAGAAGAAACAATGGGAAAGATACATGTCTCTTTTGGTTGAAAGTGAGAACGTTGTTAAGAAGAAACATGATGAATTGGAGAAGAAGTTGCAAGAAAAGGAAAAGGAACTTGAAGACAGAATAATTGCACCTTCTGCAGAATCCAATGAACAATCTATTGTTCATCCCATGTCACAAGTCAGAAGAATTGGAGCTTGTTGGTTTGAGAAATCAGAACAAGAATTTAGAAAATTTGGCTTTGAAAAGGGAGAAGGAAAGAAAATCTTGGGAAGCTAAGTGTAAAGATTTACAGGATAAGAATGATAAGCTATCAAAATAGGTTATAGGAAAATTTCCTATACAAGGGGCCAAGCACATAATCTGGGATGTGCTTATATCTGAGGCAACTAAATTGAGTCCCTGTTTGGACTACATTTTAGATAAATAAATTGTGATAAAATCAGCCAAACAAAGTGTAATAGCTGTGAAGGAAAGATTGAACAAAAACCCCATTGAGACTGCTAATAACACCATTGATTTTCTGAATGGTCTAATAGAAGATGAGTTGAAAGAAGCCAACATCAAAGATAGAATATCCATTATTACACGGGCAAGGAAGGTTGTAAATAAAAATCAGCACTTGGACATTGTTCAAGCAAAGATAGATATCATGGAACATGAGGTGAAGATGTTTTTAGATATGTTTGATTTGTTGTTTAAAAAGGGACTACCTTTCTTCTAGGAAGAGAAAGGTAGCATGTTGTCTCAAAAGGATTATCAGGATCGGTTGATTGAATGCAAGTCAGACCACACCAATTTCACAGACATGCAATAGTCGCTATCATGGAAGACAATAGCGGACAAGCTTGCAGATGATTTTGAGATGATATTTGCTTTTTAAAGCCACGTGTGCATGTTTACTAGACTTTTCATACAGAGACCACGTGGAGATGCATGTGCTAGAAAAAGAAATGTCCACCGTGGACTTACCATCTGTGGATCAGTGGAAATTAGTCGAGAAGTATGGAAGATCTAAATATACACTACATGCTTGAAGATGCTTGAAGATCATTGATGCTTGAAGATCATTGAAGAGTTTTTTCTGAAGATTAGTTAATTAGGGGTTTTTTTCTTTCAAAAAATGGTTATTAGTTAATAAATGCAATTGACAAATGTAAAGGCAATTATTTCCTATTTTTAGCAGTTTGTTATTTCAGCTCACGGAAATTTGTATAAGAACCAGTTATTGTAACGAAAAAAGGGTTGGAACCCATGCGAATTCACTTTGTATTTGAGATCTAACTTTCTAATAAAATCATAGAGCTGAAGCTGACATTTTGCAAAGATTATTGTGTTGTTTATGTTGCATTATATATTTCCCTTTCTTATGTGAATGTATTTCCTATTATTTACTTCCACATTGTTTTCCTTTCATGTCTGAAATAAGTTTTTAATTGCACAGAATTCATACTTATGTGCTCTGTTTATTGGTTTAAGATATTCACAAAAACCTATTCAACTAAATTTAATGTTGGATTCATCCTTGTTAGATGCCCACGTTAATGGGATGTTCTTTATTTCTTCTATGATCACCAGAACATGGCATTTCAGCTGTAACTGGATTGCTACCTTGCCTTTATTATAAATTTCCAGGCACCAGCACTGTGATTGATATCATTATTATGACTACATTGGCCAATGTGCACTTTCCTTACTTCAACCAACAAAAATTCATAATTTATTTCCTTGTTCATATAGCTGGCCTTGTGAAAACAATCATTGAGAGATCCCTCTCTAGGAAGAAAGAAGCCAACTTTCTTTCCCAAATCTTGGTTTTGTGGTTACCTTGAGATTACCTTTTTTCAACCGGAGGTACATTTTGAGTGCTAACATCTTGACGTCGTTGCCGGGGAACGAGAGTTCAAATATGCCCTAGGAGGAACAACACAATTTTCAAGATTTCAAGAAAGATAGGATTTTTGTGGGAAAACAAAAATTGTTGTAGTTGAAGATGGTTGTGCATTTGCCCTGGCGACTCCACGTTGATTTCCAAAGAAGATTTCAGAAGACACCCTGGCTTCCAGGATAGCACACACACGAGGTAATCCTGATTATGAAATTTTGCATAGTTTGGAAAACCCAGAGAGTTTGTTTAGACGTAGAAGTGGAAAAGAAAAAGTCAATGCTTCTCTTTGTTTCAAGAAGAAATCTATATTTTTCAAGATTTGGATTTGGGAGTAAATGTTGGAAAGTATTTCTTAAGACCAAAATCAGAATCAAACTTCAATAAAACAAAAAATAATCCAAATAGATTTCAGTTATACTTGTTATATTCCTTGTGGCATAACTTGCAAAATACTGTAAAATCAGAAGGAAATAATTCTCCCCCTCAAACTTTTTAGTTTCAACCTAAAATCCCTATTCACAGTCCTCCTCAAATCCCTCATGCTGTTCAAAACTATCCTAGACCAATGGCAGGTAGGTTTGCACCTTCATCTTTTCCTGTTGTTTTACATGATCTCCCTCAAAAATATTCACAGAGAATATCTTTATATGATGGGGAAGGGAATTTTACAACAAGACAACACATGGATAGATTCGAATATTTTATTGATTTGGAGGAAGTGGACCATGATGATAATGAGGTTGTTTTCATAGTTTTTTCTAGAGAGACAAAAAGATGGTTTAAAGACTTGACAACACGCCCCATTTCCACTTTTGAAGCTTTTCAAACAATGTTTTTAGATAGGTGAGAAGCCAAGAAGAACCCTTTACAAATATTGTCTCAATACAATAATCTGAAAAAAGGGAAATTTGGTTTTGTACATGAGTTTTCCAGTAGATTCATGAGGGTATACAATTCCATTCCTATTGATATTAAACCCTTGGTAGGTGCTAATAAACTTCACTATGCATATTCCTTTGATAGTGATTTTGCCTTGTTATTAAGAGAAAGGAAATCTACAAGTTTGTCTGCTATGTTTAAAGATGCTTTAGAAGTAGAGGCAAATTTGATGGCCTCAAGGAAAATGAAAAATAGAGTGGATACAGATAGGAGAAGACAGGAAAATCAACCATCCACCTCTGCCCCTTCCTCTACAAGTGATCTCAAATTTGAAATGATGATAAAGACCATGGAGAGATTGATGGACAGGTTGGCTCTGGACATCAGACCACCTAATAGAGAGAAACTTGAAAATCAAATTAAAAATCCAAATTTTAGTAGACCTCCTCCTCCTCAAAGAAATCAAAGAAACCTTGAAGATCAACAAATTAGACCACCATTTCCTGAAAATTATGTTGATGAGGAGGGAGAAGAAGATCCAATGGACAACCAGATTCATCACTTTGATTATATTGATTATGAGACATACCTTGTTGAATAATAGCATAACTTATTTACTCAAGAAGATGATAATCATATTTCATGGATAGATTCATAGCAATATCAAAGAGGGTACCAAAACGCCATTGATGATTTTCTAAAAAAGTTGAAATCGAGAAGTTGTGATGTAATAATAAATAAAGGAAAGACCAATCCAAATCAGCTTTCCAGTAGCCAACAAAATTCAATAAAATAAAAATAAAAAGAAAAACAGAAAGATACTACTGTAAAAAAAAATTCAGAAAATAAAGAGCAAAAGTCAAAAGAAAATAAACAACCAGTGCCAATTGATGTAGATAGACGAACTTCATCCTTCAATTTGCGATTAGAACCATCAAATATTAAAATTTCTATCCCCTTTAATGAATTGTTGAGGAACAATGAATACAAAGAAAACATCACTAAAATGGTCAAGAATCAGGGTGATTATCAGCCATATATTTTAGAGGTAACAAATGATGCTCCCACTATTGTCCTTGGGCCTAAAATTGAAGACACGGATGACGAGGAAGTCCCTCCTTTTTATCTAAGTTTGAATGTTCATTATATGATTTTGCACAGTGCCATGCTAGATTCTGGCCCATCTCATAATATAATGCCAAGGGCGGTAGTGGAAAGTCTAGGATTCGAAATTAATAGGCCTTACAAAGATCTATATTATTTTCATTCTAGAAAGGTAAGATGTTTGGGATTGATAAAAGATATGGTGGTAACCCTTACACAACTTCCAGCTAAAAGCATTGTTATGGATGTTGTAGTAGCTAACATTCCTCCCAATTTTGGCATGTTGTTGTCAAGATATTGGGCATCAAAAATGAAAGGAACCTTGTAAATGGATATGTCATATGCCACCATTCATTTGTTTGGAGGAAACAGAAGACTATATAGATAGAAGAGATTAGCCTATGTGGTTAGGAGTCAAGACAAGACTAGAAATCATCCTATTTATGATGTTGGCACTGATTTAGGACCCTCTATATTTTTCAATGAATCCACTCATGCTAATACTGAAGTTCCTTTACAAATTGAGTTTACAGAGGATAAGGAATTTTCAAAAAGACAAGAAGCCTTAGAAAATAAAAAAAATGAAGAAGTATTGTGGGCTATGTATTTTGATGGGTCCATAAGTAAAAATGGGGCTGGTGCTAGTGTTTACATTATTTCTCCAATCATATATTTTAAAGCTTTATCTTATAAATTGACTTTTGAGTGTACTAATAATGTGGTCGAGTATGAAATTTTGTTGCTGGGTTTAAATGCTTTGAAGGATATGGGAGCAAAGAGAATATAAGTATTTGGGGATTCTAGACACATGTGGTGAATCAGGTAAATGATAGTTATCAGACAAGACATCCCAGAATGAGGGCCTACAGGAATGAAGTCTGGGACATGTTTGGAAACTATTTTACAAAACATAAAATGAGAGTGGTCCCTAGAATAGAAAATTAGGTAGCTAATTCTTTGGCTACAACTGTTAGTAATTTTAAAACTCCCATTTACTCTCAAAATAAATATAAAGTCGAAGCTGTAGATAGACCTTCAATACCCGATAATTCCAAATACTGGCAGGTTTTTGATGATGATATGCATATAAAAATATTTTTGGAGATGTTGGATGAGTTTGTAAATACTCAGATAGATACAAAGAATGATAATTTAGAAAAAATCCAAGATGATGTACAAACTAAAGAAGAAAAAGATGAAAATAAAAAATTGAAAAACATGATAGGGGGGAAAGATATAATTCAGTTGAAAAGCAATTTTATTCCAAGAGGTATGATTCCCCTAGAAAAACTATTTAACCAAAATTATGTTGCAATGTATCCCAAAGTTCAGCCTGCTGAAAATGCTGTTGAAGATCAGAATATAGGTACTGAAGAAACGCCCAGAATTATAAAGATGTCCAAAAATTTGCCTTCAAAAGAAAAAGAGGAATACATAAATTTGATGAAAATGTACACAGATGTATTTGCTTGGAGTTATGAACACCTGAAAGAGTATGATACCTCTATCATACAACACTCTATCCCAATTAAACCTGGAGAAAAGTTGTTCAGACAAAACCTGAGAAGAATAAATCCCATGTTGCTGCCAGTGATAGAAAAAGGAATCAAGAAATTGTTCAATGCCAAAGTTATTGTAACTTTGAGATTTTTTAAGTGGGTAGATAACTTAGTGTCTGTTAGAAAAAAGAATGGTGAGATCATACTTTGTGTGGATTTCAGAAATCTAAACAAAGTATCATTAAAAGATAACTATCCTCTACCTAAACTGGACCATGTTCTGTAGAAAGTGGTAGGAGCAGAAAGAATTTCCACCATGGATGGATTTTCAGGTTATAATCAAGTTAAGGTGCTTCCTAAGGACCAAGAGAAGACTGCTTTTACTACACCATGGGGTACATTTATATACGCCAAAATGCCATTTGGGTTGATGAATGCAGGAACCATGTTTTTGCTAGCCATGGATATTGATTTTGGAGAGGAGAAAAATAAGTTTGTAGTGGTTTACATGGATGATATAACTGTTTATTCCAACTCTAACAGGGACCATATTAAAAATTTGGAGAAGGTTTTTCTAAAGTGTGGAAAATATGGTATCTCGCTCAATCCTAGAAAGTCAAATTTTGCATTGAAATAAGGAAAATTGTTGGAATAGATTATTTCAAAAGATGGAATCAAAATTGATCCAGAAAGAGTCAATGTTATTTTGAAAGTTGAAGAGCCCAGGAGTAAGAAAGAGGCGAAGTCATTTATTGGATAGGTAAATTTTCTAAGGATATTTATCCCAAGTTTTTCTGAAATCCTGAGAAACCTTACCAATACGTTGAAGAAAGAAAATGAAATAAAATGGAAAGTGGATGCTAGGAAGTTCTTTAAAGATATTAAAAAGGCCATCATTGAAGCTCTAGTTTTAGTGAGTCTAGATTTTACTAAATATTTCCTAGTATTTTGTTATGCATCTGAGCATACTATAGCTAGAGTCCTACTACAGAAGAATAACCAGAATGTTGAGCAACCTATTTATTTCTTCAGTAAGGTGCTGAGGGATGGAGAGTTGAAATATGATATCATGGAAAAACAATCCTATGCTTTGGTGAAATCCTTAAAAGAATTCAAAGTGTATATTCTCCATTCACACATTGTTGCATATGTCCCAAGTAATGTCGTAAAGGGAATCCTCACTCAAACATATCCAGAATGTAAGAGGGAAAAGTGGATTGATGTGTTGTTCGAGTATGACCTTGAAATCAAGCCTACAAAGTTGATAAAGGGACAACGACTTGCCAAGTTAATGACATATTCTAATTTACAACTCAACTTCTTGTACAGTCATTCAATTCATCTTGATACAGGGTTACAGGTATTGCCATATTTTTCTCTTTCTCCACGGTATAGTGATATCATATATGTTTTTCAAAATTTACAAGATCCTGTAGGATTGAGTAAAACAAGAGCCAGATCTGTAAAGTTGACAGTTGCAAAGTTTTGCATTATGAATCAATATCTATACTGGAAGGATCCCGATGGTGTGTTATTGATTTGCCTATTGGAAAATGAACCTTAGCAAACAATGAAGGAATTTCATCAAGGAGATTGTGGAGGGAATCACTCTTGGAAGGTAACAACTAATAATATTTTGAGAGCTGGTTTTTACTAGCTTTCTTTTTTTTCTTTCTGATATTTACAAGGAAATTACTACATGTCATCAGCGTCAGATTTTTTATGGAAAGAGAAAGCTAGTTCCACTCCCTTTTAATCTGATTTCAGTTGAGGCACCCTTTCAGTAGTGGGGCTTAGATTTCATTGGGGAAATAAACCCAAATTATTCAAGACAACATAGGTGGATTTTGACAGCAACAGATTACTTTACAAAATGGATTGAAGCTATACCCACAAGGAGAGCCACTGATTTTGTGATCATGGGCTTTCTAGAAAACAATATCTTGTCTAGGTTTGGTTGTCCAAGGAGAATTGTGACAGAGAATACAGTTTCCTTCAAATAAAAAAAATATGATAATTTTTTTCCATTAATACCACATCAATTAGAATCATTCCATTGCTTATTATCCATAGGGAAATGGACAGGCAGAATCTTCCAACAAGAATTTGGTAAGGATAATTAAGAAGTTGCTCGAAGAAAACAAAAGAGCTTGGCATACAAAGCTGAAATATGCTTTGTGGGCAGATAGGATTAGAACAAAAAGAACAATTGGAATGTCACCATTTCAGTTAATTTATGGGGTCGAAGTAGTCTTTTCAGCATCTTTGGGTTTTCATGTCATGAAGTTGTTGCAAGAGCAGGAGGATGAGCCAAATCATATGCAAAGAAGATCAATCAGATAATAGGCCTGAATGAAATGAGAGATAAAGCCTATGACAAATTACAAATACATCAGGAAAATATGAAGAATACTTTTGACAAGAAAGTTAAAGAAGAACAGTTCCATATTGGTGATTAAGTCTTGAAGTGGGATGCACCTAGAAAGGACAAGCATGGAAAATTTGATCATATGTAGGTAGGTCCATACATCATTGCAGCATATAGGGGGGATAATTCATTTATTTTGCAGCATCAGAATGGGGTTCAATTGAAGGGAGGCCCTTTTAATGGAAGGTTTCTAAAACATTATATGTCATATAGGTAGAAGGTGATTTTTGTACCATAGATTGCATATATTTCTTTAAATTTGAATCAGTACAGATGGTGAGCCAAGAGATTTGAAGCCCATAGAGAAGGCCCTAAAATATTGAGGGGTAGCCATGGTTTTTATTTTATTTTTATATACAGAAAAAGAAAAAACAGATGTATGAGATTTGAAGTTTTTTAAGTCAGGAATTGGTCTGCGGGTTCTTTGTTGCCTCACACAGAGGATAACATCTCCAATTGGAGCCATCTGTTAGCACCATTTTGGGGATAAGGAGTTGGAAGGGGTTAGACCAAAGGAATTGAAAGGTAAGGTCTAAAACATTTGTATCATATGACCTAGGGGTATGTAGAAGGGATTCTAAAATGCTTTGGAGGACTTATTCCTAGGTCTAAAAGGAAAAATGTGAAGAAAATCCTAAGCACAACCTTGGAAATAAGTTGTGTATGAGAAATCCGCTTCAATGTTATGTCACGGCAAGAATCAATGGTGTAGATCAGTCGCAAAGGAGATCGATGGCTACAGATTAATCCACAGAGGTAAATTGCAAGGTATAAATAAATTTTATTTCCTGCAGAATGAGTTAACTTGCATCTAAAATATACCATCAGATCAAGGAAGGAAGATCTACAGACAGAAATATTTCCACTGGTTAAACTTGTAAGGAAGAATGCAATTCTTAAATTGGCGGAATAGGGTAGATCCCTCACCTTTCAACGCTCGAAGTCGGGGGACAGAAAAGATCTACGGTGGATATGGTTTCCGCTAGAATAACATGCGCGAAGAAACTAAGGTTAAAATTTTGCGAAATTCGGTAGGGCCATCATTGATCAATGGCGGAGATTTAAAAGGTGTTTTAGATCTACAGTTCAAATGGATTTTTCTATGTGAATAAGCGTGGGGAAAATCAAATTGCAAATCAACGGAATAGAGTAGAGGCCTTATGTTTCGATGGCCCAAACGAAGATTTGATCTTGATCAACGGTCGATGTTATTTCTGTAGGTGAAAGGTGTATGGGTGAATAAAATCTTGAAATTCGGCGAAATGTGGTAGGGACAGCGCCTTTCAACGGTCCATATGGAGGCTTAATTGATATCAAGGGCTGGTATCTTTTTCGCTGCTAGAAGGTGCATGGAAGAAGAGAATTTGTGGACTTGTAGAAGATTCGATGAGGAATATATATATGGTCAGTAATAGTTCCGCTGGTAGAACATGCACACTAGAAATTAAGAGGAAGATCAACGAAATTGGATAGACTGCAGCAGAATTGAACAGCTGAGATCAATAGGGATTTAGATCTACAGTGGATAATCCCTCCACAAAGGGAAGATATACACTTCTTAAGAAATTAAATCTAAGTGGAAAGGTTAAAGAGGTAAATTGATCAATGATCCATATTTATGAAAGGAAAAGATCAATGGTTGAGAATTTATTTGCTCAGATAAGTTGAGTTCCCATTCGTAATCTAAACGGGTGAATTAAAAGGTGAAAATGATCGACGGTGAGGAAGGATCAAAAGATAGATTTGTGGTTAGGGGTCAATCTGCAACTGAAAGCTACGAGAAGGATAAAGATGATAGAATAGCAAAGAATAAAGATAGATGGTTTAAACAGGAAAAAATATCAACGACTCAGGATGAAAGGTGCAAGATGGATGGATGGGAAATGTTTCCGTTGAGAAAGATACAGGCTTGATTGGAAAGAAAAAATAATATAAAAGTGATGGCGCATGGATTTAGGTTATTTTTTTGTTTGTACATCGGAAAGAGAAAGTCGAAGACTATGCAGAAACGTCCAGCTCAGACCAAACTTTGGACCACTTGTCAAGATACCAGGTAGACTATTTATCCCCAACAAGAAAGTATTTAAAATGGTTGAGGTAGAAGAAGTAGAGGTTTAGAATTTGCATTAGAGGAAATTTGAGGTCTAAATTGGGCCTCCTAGGGAAAATAATAAAATAATAGTTAAAATAATAAAATAATATTTATTAATTTTGGAGGAAGAAAGAAAAAAAATACTTTTTTTGTTCGTATTTTCAACATAGCTCCCTATGGTTTTTCAAAATTTGATCGGGAGGGCTCGTTGGATGCGGAATTAAATTATGCATCCAACGATCCCTCCCAATCGAAACTTGAGTAAAAACACAGGGAGATATGTTGAAAATAGGAACAAAAAGTTTTTTTTTTTTATGACAAATATGTCCATTCAACCATTATGGTTGACTCATTTTATTGAAATTCTATTGGTTCTTGAATTCCAACTCACAAGAATTTATTGTTGGCTCATTTTCTTGTAAGGCCCATTTTAGACCCCAAATTTCCTCTAATTCGGAATACTAGAGGATTGAGGAGGTTTTCGAAGATAAAGATTCAGATGTTTTTGATACTAAACTGTTAAATGGTCCTATAGATTATGTAAAAACTATGTTGAAACTTCTCAAATACCAGGGGACAGAAGTCCATGGTATTTTCAAGTCTGATTTCCATTATTTCTCCACCGAGAAAACCCTAAATTTTCCATAATTTTTCGACTGGTGCGCTTGTAATTACTCCTCTTCTGAGAGGGTAATTATGGATGCAACCAAGTCTAATATCTTGTGTCCAATCAACCCACTTTTTATTAGGAAAAACTTTCTTTGTTCCTGTTGATTTTACCCAAATGTCCAAAGATTTAAATGAAGAAAGCATAATCCATTTTTTTAGAGAGTCCACTATTGAACAAAAATGAGTTTTATTCAAAACTTGTTTCAATCTTGATGTCCTATTACAAATCCATCATTTTCCTGTTGATTATAACCTATTCAATAATGAAACCTAGTGTGTTATAGCCCTTATGAGTCAGTTCTTAGGGTTGGATATTGATAGGTATGCCAATGAGACCTTATTAACTCTTTTGTTCACAATTAGTACTATTTAGGTTGAGTCAAAAGGGTCGAGTTAGTTATTCCAATCCTGTTGCCTTAAATTTGATGAGTTTCTAGCTAAAAATATTCACTCTAAGCTAGTTGACTTCCACAAAACCAGATGTTTCAGGTTCCAATCATATTTGCTCAAGATTTTCTTATCTTTTAATGAGGAAAACTTGAAATTTCCTGAGATGGTTCTTATAGAAGAGATGAACAGTGATTTTAGCATATTCATGAATTTTCTCATGTCTAAGGTTTACAATGCATTTTTCTAGAAGAAATTTCCTATAGTCTTGCCCCTTATGAAAGTGCAATTTTCTCCTGAAAAGAGAATAGGAGATTGGCTTTTATTGGAACAAGGTACATTGATCAAATTGTATGGGTTTATTTACCAACCTTACATGTTTCCTTCTTTCTTAACTCCTAGGGTATTTTCCTTAGATTTAATTAGACATAAACTTATTGTGGAGAATGAACATTTCCTTGTCTGCAAAAAGTATTCTAAGATCAAATTCTCATGGGCAGTAGGCCCATTCATCATAAAGAACAAATCTTCCTTGCCAATGGCAGAGAATTTATAAAAAGAAATGGGGTTTTAGAAAGATGTTGTTGTTAACTATGATCCCCATCACATTATATCTATCAGGAGAGAGGTTAACAAGAACTGGCCTTCTAAGCATAATGAGATTGCAGGTATGGCAGAAAGTGTAAATTGGTTAGATTACCCTCATGAGATCCAGAAGGATGTAGATATGCAAGATGATTCTAAATCATCAGTGAAGGAATTTAGTTCCACACATTCTGACCCTTCAAGCATAGTTCCAGCAATTGAAAGAATCACACCAATAGCCATTTGTTCTGAAAGAACAAACAAAATATATATTTTCAGATGCCATGGACACATAGGAAGAAGATACATTAAAGACACCTAAAAAATAGAAAAATAAAGAAACATGACATCTATTTCAAGTGAAGGTTAAAGGACTCGCATTTGAGGTTAAGGAATATTTTTTCTTTCTTTCTGAAACACCTACATACTCCACTTCCCAATTCAAAAATAGATGTGAATTTTTTGACAAGTACAGAGATGATAAGGAGGTGGCCACATATGAAGCTTTGAAGTTATATGCAGATGTTAGGAAGATATCCAATAAGGATGTATCCCTAGTGACTGTCAGGGATCATACCCAAAATACACTAAACCTAGCAGTAGCAACTAAGAATAAAGTTGTTGAAATGAAGATGAGTTTGGAGATTATTCCTATTCCCGACATGATCCACCTACACAAACAGACTGGAGATATTATATATACTGATCTATTGAAGGAAACATTGAAGGTATCCAGGATGCAATCTAGAAAAAGTAAAATTGAGAACTAGCTCATGCAGGAAAAAGTAGAAAACAAGGCTCACCAACAACATATTAAAAAGTTGCAAACAGACTTGTTGGCTATGGATAGTCAAGCAGAAAAAAGGGTTGTAACACAAAATCTATTGAATGAGAAGGAAGACAACATCCAATTGTTAAAGAAGAAGCTAAACATTCCATCCACTCAGTTAATACAAGCTTATGAGCTAACAGATATTGAAAAGGAGAAAGAAAATTTGACTGGTAAGTTAAATGATTGCAAGGAAAAACTGTTGAAATTTGTTGAGGAGAAGAAACAATGGGATAGAGACATATGTCTTTTGGTTGAAAGTGAGAAGACTCTTAAGAAAAAACATGATGAATTGGATAAGAAGTTGCAAGAAAAGGAAAAGGAACTTGAAGACAGAATAATTCATTAGAGGAAATTTGAGGTCTAAAATGGGCCTCCTAAGGAAAATAATAAAATAATAGTTAAAATAATAATTATTAATTTTGGAGGAAGAATAAAAAAAACTACTTTTTGTGTTCGTATTTTTGACATATCTCCTTGTGTTTTTACTCAAATTCTAAGCGGGAGAGCTCGTTGGATGTGGAATTTAATTCCGCATCCAATGAGTACCCAAAATGCATACTTTTGACAGACCTCGCTACCCCAAAAATAAGAAATCCCTGAAAAAATGTGATGATGTCATCATCACATTTTTTCAGGTATTTCTTATTTTTGGGGTAGCGGGGTTCGTCAAAAGTATGCATTTTGGGCATCATCATCACGTTTTTTCAGGTATTTCTTATTTTTGGGGTAGGGAGGTCCATCAAAAGTATACATTTTGGGTACTCGTTGGATGCAGAATTTAATTCTGCATCCAACGAGCTCTCTTGCTTAAAATTTGAGTAAAAACACAGGGAGACATGTCGAAAATACGAACAAAAAAAGTAGTTTTCTTTTATGACAAATATGTTAATTCAACCATTATGGTTGACTCATTTTATTGAAATTCTATTGGTTCTTGAATTCCAACTCTCAAAATTTATTATTGGCACGTTTTCTTATAAGGCCCATTTTAGACCCCAAATTTCCTCTAATGTGCACCTTCTGCAAAATCTAGTGAAAAATCTATTGTTCAAGCCATGTCACAAGTTAGTTTAAAACAATTGGATCTTGTTGGTTTGAGAAATCAGAACAATAATTTAGAAAATATGGCTTTGAAAAGGGAGCAGGAAATAAAAGCTTGGGAAGTTAAGTGTAAAGAGTTATAGGATAAGAATGATAAGCTATCAAAACAGGTTACGGGACAATTTCCTATACCAGGGGCCAAGCACATAATCTGGGATGTGCTTATATCTCGGGAAACTTAATTGAGTCCCTATCTGAACTACATTTTAGATAAAGAAATTGTGATCAAATATGCCAAACAAAGTGTAACACTGTGAAGGAAATATTGAACAAAAAACCCATAGAGACTACTAATAACACCATTGATTTTATGATTGGTCTAACAGAATATGAGTTGAAAACATCCAATATAAAAGATAGAATATCCATTATTACATGGGAAAGGAAGGTTGTAAATAAACATAATCACTTGGACACTCTTCAAGCAAAGATAAATATCATGGCACATCAAGTGAAGATGTTTTTTGATATGTTTGATCCATTGTTTAAAAATGGACTACCTTTCTTCTGGGAAGAGAAAGGTAGCATGTTGTCCGAAAAGGAGAATTAGGATTGGTTGGTTGAATGCAGGTCAAACCACACCCAGTATGCATACATGCAGCAGCCACTATCAGGGAAGAAAATATTGGACAAGCTTGCAGATGATTTTGAGATGATATTTGCTTTTAAATCCATGTGTGCACATTTACCAGACTTTTCATAGAGAGACCACGTGGAGCTTTGTGTGCTAGCAAAATAAATGTCCATCCTAGACTTACCATCTGTGGATCAATGGAAATCAATTGAGAAGTATGGAATATCTAAATATACACTACATGCTTGAAGATGCTTGAATATCATTGATGATTTATTTATGAAGATTAGTTAATTAGGGGTTTAGTATGTTTTTCAAAAAACAGTTATTAGTTAATAAATTTAATTGACACATGTAAAGGAAGTTATTTCCTATTTTTAGCAGTTTGTTATTTCAGCTCATGCAACAATTTGAATAAGAACCATTTCTTGTAATGAAGAAAGGGTTGGAACCCATGAGAATTCACTTTGTATTTGAGATCTATTTTTTTAATAAAATCACAGTGTCGAAGATGGAATTTTGCAAAGATTCATGTGTTTTATATGTTGTAGTCTGTATTTCCCTTTCTTATGTGAATGTATCTCATGTTATTTACTTCCACAATGTTTTCTTTTCATGTTTGAAATAAATTTTAATAGCACATAATTCATACTGATATTCTATGTCTATTGGTTTTAGATATTCACAAAAACCTATTCAACTAAAATTAATGTTGGATTCATCCTTCTTAGATTCCCACGTTAATGGAATGTTCTTTATTTCTTCTATGATCACCAGACCAAAGCATTTCAACTGTAACTAGATTGCTACCTTGCCTTTGTTATAAATTTCCAAGCACCAACACTTTGATTGATATCATTATTCTGACTCCATTTCCCAATGTGCACTTGCCTTGTTTCAACCAACAACAAATCCTAATTTATTTACTTGTTCATATATCTGGCCTTGTGAAAACAATCATTGAGAGATCCCTCTTTGGGAAGAAAGAAGCTAACTTTCTTTCCTAAAGCTTGTTTTTGTGGTTACCTTGATATTACCTGTTTGCAACCGGAGGTACATTTTGAGTGATAACATTGTCGATCTGCACATAACCTAGATCGATTCTCTAGCTAAGCAACTCTATCCTTCTATCAACTTTCGATCTACACACAGACTGGATCGATTCTCGAGCTCAATAACTCTCTTTTCTCTCAACCTAGACCAATAATAACGACAACTACGATGAAACACCTAAAAAATAAACAACCCCCACACACCACTTGGGTTCTCACTTTTATAATATTTTACACATCTTAATCCAACCGACTCTTTTATGTTAGTCGACAGGGTTTCGTTTCTATTCTAGTCCATTTAGTTACAACTGAAAATAGGTACTATCGGCCCAAAATATAATTATGCTTTATTAGCAAAATCATGCTTTATTCTAACTAACTCTTTACCCACGATGAGTCGAACTTTCCTTTTCAACTACTTTATTCTTCTTCTATCGTGGTTCCTTTCATTGTAGATTCTCTCGTCGTCGATCCTTCTGTCACAACTCTTCTTCCATCACAACTTCATTTGTCGTGCTCTTCTTCTGTCGCAGTTTCCTTTGTCACACTCTTATTCCGTCGTAGCTTTTCTTTGTCGTGCGACTGGAATCTTCATCTTTCCAAGAATAATTTTGGTCGAATTCTACCTAACTTTTCCTAGGTCCAACAAGAACTTTTGTCAAGTATACATCTTCTTGGAAAAAAATTTCATGCTAAATATCTTGGAGAAGTAGTCTTCATCAAACGTGTCTTCTACTTGTATTCATTCTTAGGTGGAAGTTCATCAATATTGGTTTCATGTTTCCTTTCTTTCTTTTTCTTTTGAGGACATAGATATGCAAAGTGACCAATTGTAAGACTCTTGAAACATTTAATCCTTGAAGTATCCTTCTTATTATTTATCAAAGTTTATTTCCTATCTTTCTTCTCACCATTTCTTAATTTATATTCTTCTGAGAACATTGGAAATCATAGTGACCAGGATTCCAACAAGCATAATGTTTTATCTTTGAAATGTTCTTCTTGTTCATAAGCTTTCTTCTAGTTCATTTTTCTTTCTTTTGATCTTGGGTTGTTATCTCCTTGGAAGCACAATTGTCCAATAATGGGACATCATTGATATCTGAAGTAGTACTATTAAGATTATATAAAAAAGAATACTGGAGTTCTTCTACAATTTCAACATCATCCATCCTATCTTTCATTATAGACATCAATTGAAAAAATTTGAAAATATGACCTAGAAACCCTAATAAGAGCTAGGTAAAAATTGAAGTTTGAAAAAACTAAAAATGGCCTCCACAGATAGATGCTCCCTCCTAGGGTGATTTAAAGAACTCTAAGTTCAAACCCAACCCGTGGTCAAAAATGTTTGAAACTGGAATCCCTAGTTCTTAACCTTGGTAGAGATTAGGTCAAAATTGAAAATTCACCAAACTAAAATCTACTTATACATATAAGTGTGCCCTCCTAGGTAGAGTTCCAATGTGTTATTTCCAAGTCCAAACAGTGGAGAGAAGTATACAAAATTGGAATCCCTAGTTTCTATATTAGGGAAAAAACTATCTCTAGCAATGGAAACTATTAAGAACTGCTTTGATACCATGTTAGTGTTTTATAAATTTAGCAGCATAATTTCATCTGTTTCAATTTTATTCTATTATTTACTTCATCCCACAATCATATAATTATTCATTTTCAATAGAAGTAAAAGGAAAGGATCACTGAAAGATAGCCATGCACAAGAAAAACCAATATTTTACACTAGGAAACCCAAATGGGAGAAAACCCAACATAATTTTCTCAAAAGAAATAATCAATCCAATACAAGAAAAATATCAATAATGAATATTAATCCCAAGCACAAGCATGTGCTCTTCTTCCACAAGAAACCCTATTGAACCTTGAGAGAGAGAGAGAGAGATAATAAGATAAAACCCAAATTATGCTTCTTGTGATCTTCACTTCTCTTCCTTGAGAAGTTTGCACCACTTGAGAGAGAGAGAGAGAGAAAGAGAGAGAGAGAGAGAGAGAGAGAGAGAGAGATGAACTTGTGTGTTATGTTCAAAATGAAGTGCGGAAGCACTTTATTTATATTCTTCTTTTCACTAGAAGTTTCCATAATTAGGTGGGCTTGTACTTTTATTTATATGTTATTTATCTTTCAATCCAACTTGTCATTTTGTCTTCTATTGTTAATTTACCCCTTTTATTGGGGTAGTTGTGCTCTTCCTTTCTTTCCACTTTCTTTGGTACTTATTAAATGAATTATCTTGACTTCTTTGGATATTTATTCATCACAGAAAAGTTATCCATGTTGATGTATTGTCACATTCCATTCTCACATATAGAGATCTAATGTATATTTGATCGTACTCTAAGAAGTCCCAAAAAATTCTTAGAGCCAATGTCAAATACAACATTAGATTGGAATCTGTCTCACTATGAGGGATGAATGCCTTGCCACATAGACAAGTCAACTCACTCTACTAGAATGGATCAATTCTTCACGAAGCACTCCCACATGGAGTATGCACTGTGACGTCTAGCCTCCTATCACTCAAGCCACTTCACATAAAAAGACAAAGACTAAACATTCGAGTAGTAAGACACATTGACTAGTCATGTGATATAGTCAACTCACATTACTATATTAGAGAGGTATGAAAGGGACATTGTCTACCAACTATTGGTCAATTAACGCGACCAACATGGGAGAATGATCTGGATAATGTTTTCCTGATGCAACATCAACAACTATATCACATCAAATTTTGTACCTTCTAATTCAATGAAATGATATAGTGAATGATATTAGTCTATTTGGGATATGCACCATTGCATGAACTATGAACTCTTAAGGTTGTCACGTTGTGTTCCATTATCCATTCTTCAGGGGTTATATGTTTCCTTGTAGTTTCCTAGACACTTATAGGTTCTTTGCCAAGTACATCACTCATTTTGTTGCTTGTAAGTTCCCATAAGGTTTTACCAAAAACCATGAATGATGCTTCAATGTCTAAATCATGGTTTACTGAAGAAGTGGCAGCAAGGTATCCCATTTTCCCTGTGCTCATTTTATTCTTTCCATTTATTCTCTTCTAGATGTAGATTTTTGGATATGTGATTAGTCCTTGACCACCTACATGTTTGGCAGTTGATTGTTGTGTAAGGTAGAATGCATATCAGTCTTCTACTTCCACTTTCTAGATTATTTCACTGGTAAATTCCATAAGTTCTCAATTTGAAATTTTAATTTCTATCATACCTTCATTATATGTTTACATGGTCAATTATTGAGGTCATCCTTGAAGGATGGGGATTTGTTGCTTATGTTTTTTAGTTTGTGTTCGATAATTCTTCACATTTTTTTCAAAAGAATGCCACTAATGGTTTTACTTTGTTACAATATATGATAATGCTTAACAACCGTGCTTATATTTTGCAATGCTGGTTTAATTATTTAATAGGTACATTTGACAAGAATGGATATACTTTATAATGTTTCCCTAAATTACTTAAGTTAGAACATACATAAATTTTGGAGCAAGTTTTTTTTTATTTTTATAGCAATCATCACTCCATTTTATTTACCGTTATCTTAATTAGCAAATAATACAGTTTTATTGTTACCTATTTGATATGAATTTCTAATTACTTTGATTGAATAACTTAATTCCGAAGGAATCTCATACA
Organism: Pseudotsuga menziesii; assembly: GCA_001517045.1. Classification (NCBI taxonomy): domain Eukaryota; kingdom Viridiplantae; phylum Streptophyta; class Pinopsida; order Pinales; family Pinaceae; genus Pseudotsuga; species Pseudotsuga menziesii. Next base: position 1,041,755 of record LPNX010903981.1, on the reverse strand, counting down.
ATTTTTTTCATGTAAGCCCAATTTTTCATTCCTACATTCTATTGCTATTGAAAACTCCTTTTTCCCAACTGTGTATAACTACATGGATTCAATTTCGAAGGTATTAAGGTGAGTTGTTATATCCATATCTATGGTGAATATGGATCTACACTAGCTTAATTTAAATATGGTAAGATAAATAAGATGTTGATTCCTTTTTTCACGTTATAGTAACTAATGTCTGCGTTTGATTTCAATATTTTTAGTGTTGTGTTCAATGGTTTGTCCCTCATTGTGAAAGCATACCGATCATGATTCCTTATCACTAGATAATCGAAAGTGTTTGTTTTTAGTGGTTGATCATCGTGGTAATGTAAATAAAAGTGACATATTATCCAAACATAAAGGTTCATATTCAATGATTTTCTCCCCCCTACGTGAGCAAGGAACATGTAGTTCCCTAATCATAACAACTTAGGTAAACAAAAGTCCTTGTGTTTAAGGGTTTGTCTTCATGAAAACTTAACCAAACATAGGTTCTTGTGTTGAATCCTTGTCTATCACAACAACTTAGACAAGTAGAATTTCTTGCATTAAATGGTTTTCCACTCCCTATTCAAGTCGACCACTTTAGTTTCATGTTGCAACAAATTAGTGAAATATTGTACAAAAGTATGATAGTCTTAGTTACTTATTGCAATTAATTATCTAAGACATAATACATGGATTCAATTATTCAATTATACATGTCTCAAGATGTTTCACTGATGTGCGTTCACACGTATCAGTGGCATGGTTTGAACATCAACATCATAACTCTAACATCAATTACTTACAAGTTAACTGACGTGCATTCGATGGGACTTTGACTTCATGTCCACATTTTTTTCTAGTTCAAGACATTCCTAAACATGGCTTATTGAATATTTAACTGGAATTCGTCTGTTAAGGAATGTTTAGGAGCGTCTCTTAAGAGACACCCGAGAGTGTCACTTAAGCAACGTAAGGGAATGTCTCTTAAGTGATGTATGCAATGTCTCTTAAGTGACATATGCTATGTCTCTTAAGTGACATTAATAAAATGGATGTTAAACTAATGTCAGAAGTGACACCTATCCAATGCAAAAGTCCATCAAATAAAGCATATAAACTTAGTAGTGATTATTGGCTAATTGGTTTAGTCAAACCTAGATTTCAACATAAGTGACCAAAAGAATTCCACAGGCATCGTAATTTTCAACACTCTGCAAGCAGAGTAAGGTCTCACCCAAGACACGTGCAAGAAATTACATAGAGACCTAAATCAAGGATGCGCAAAGTGGGATGGATTCTCTTTCTTCAGCATTGTATTCATTACTTAACTAGATCATTTAACCATTAACAAGATAATATGCATATTTTGAGTACTAATCTTTCAACACACATTCATTCATCAAGAAACTATGCAAGGTAAATATGAGACAATAGTTGTATTATATTACTAGGAAAAGCTAGCTACAAACCATTACTGTAAGGTAAATATGAGACAATAGTTGTATTATATTACTGGAAAAAACTAGCTGCAAACCATTACTATAGATTTAGCTCAACAAATTAATGATCCTTTTTTAGTACAATATATCATAGCATAGACAAAGAAAAACTACATCACAGACCTCAATAATAAAAACATATATCATCACAATAACAATCCTTACCCTATCACCATTAACCAATTGAGCCCAACCCTTTACAAAATAGGATTTTTTATAGGTTGATCTTTCAAAACTGTAGGGTTGTTGGTGGTGTACAATCTCTAACTAAACTCAACGCGAAACTATAACGGTATTTTGTTGGAACACAACTGCATCTAACTATATGGATTGACGCACAGTTACTAATCAAAATTTGGAAACCAACATCGTACCAATGGTTGATTGTGCACTTCCTACCCCACTTTGATACAAAAGGGTGATAGATTTCACCTCTAGTAGTTTTGACAAACAACAAAGATAATCTCAAAATATTTGTTAGTTCTTTAAAAGTAAACTACGTAATGTTAATCCAATTTATAAATTAATAGATGGCCTAGTTTTCCACCTCAAATACACTCATTGGTTCATCTCAGTAACATCTTAGAACTTAGAGGATTGGCATGGTGGATTAGTTGGGTGATACAAGTGAGGGATGATAGGGTTTTACAATTAAGGTTTATAAGGGCTATGATTAAACAAAAATAGGTGTTTGCTTGAGGCATTTAACAATTAGGTATATTACTTGAGTTTTCATTAGTGATTTATAATTTTCAATCATCTACATGTTACTGGAGGATTGAAAAAATTTGATAACACTTTTTTTCCAGCACATCATTAAAAAGAAAGGTAGCGTTAATGCTAATGGTTGAAAATATTGAAATAAAAATTTTATATTTAAACTAAAATATGAAAAGTTTGATAGCATAACTACTTCTAGTGAACTAGTCAGCACTCTATCTTGAAGTTGAAGGATGAAGGGGTTGGGTTCATAAAAATATACACACATTTGGGACCTCTTTGGCAGCAAACTCACTCTGGAATTTGATCTCCAAGGGAAATCTATGGAACATGATTATAGAGAAAAAGTATATGACACCTAATCATAATATCCTCTCTTGGATCAAACAAGAGGTGAAGCCTTGGAAAAATGGATCTCTATATTGGAAGGCACCAATTTCCTCCTTCGACCTAATTGGTAGGTACTTGTCTTGGAATGTTGGAAATGGGATAAAGGTCCAGCTAGGAAAGGACACAGTCATAGAATGCAAGAATCAAACATTTCTTCCACAGTACTTGATTTAACACCTTCAACATCATAACCCACTTTCCCTTGCACATACCAAGGATGATGATTAAATGAGCTTGTCGATTCAAGGCTAAAAACTTTCTAAGTGGTTTGGATTGCAAGGGATTGGGCCAAATTGTGGGATGATTTTGTTATAAGGGAACTAGAATGGGATCACATTTGTATTAAAAAAGAAGAGGATTTCATTGTTTGGACTAGGAATTTGGAATGCAGATCCTATGAAGAAAAGTTGTGTTGCAAAATTTTGACTTCCACTATTTATGGTCCCTTGATCTAGTGGTGGAACAAAATCTGGAAGGTCAAGGATCCGAAAAAAATCAATATTTTCATGTGGATTTCGTTACAAAATAAGGTCCTCACTTGGGATGCCTTACAAAAGAGATTTGGTCAAGGCCCAAGGATATGTATGTTATGTTATAGGGCTGAGAAAACTCATGCCATCTCTTTGTGTAGTGTTCCTTTATCTCCCAAATATTGAAATATTTAGGCCAATGGTTGAAAATTAAGAACCTGTGGATTGTTCAAAGAAAATATAGAACATTGCTTCCATAGTTGGTTGAGACGCGAAGAACTTAATAAGTATAGTATTATTCCTTTCATGGTCTTATGGGGTCTTTGGTTAGCTTGTAATGCGAGGATATTTGGAGGTACCTAGACCCCTACCTTCCATATTACTTCTCAAGTCGTTGGCCTCTTTAAATTCTTCAAGCAACATCCAAGTCCGAAACCTTCATGAAAGATTAAAGATCTACTGGTGGGTAAGATCATTTGTTGGGGGTTATAATCGTTGTGACATGGGACGATAGGTGGTGCTCTCTATTTCTCTAAAACCCAATACATTTCCTTCAAATATAACCTAGATAGATGAACCAATAATAGACTAGAATTGTTAGCATTAAAAACTCTCTTGAAAACAACATATGACTTAGGAATATTAGAACTACAAGTCTATGGAGATTCCTCTCTAGCAATGAAATGGATGTGGGGCTCATTACAATTATTTAATACTAAGTTGTGGGATATTGTGGATCATTTAAAGGAGATTGCCTCAACTTTCATTAGTTTCACCAAATGCCATGTATATCGCGAGTTCAATGAGAAGACTGGCATCCTTTCCCAGGAAGGGCTTCAACTAACACCTGACAAGCTGCTTAATATCAAGATTAATGGAGGTAACTCTTTTGAAATAATAAATTCCGTTTGAACTAATTGTTGTGTGTTGTGGGTCAAAAAAGATTTGGAAGCAATCACGACCAAAGAGAACATGCAAACATCATGCCGCAATAATTCAGAGGTTTTGTACGCAACTATAACCAACACTAGTTACACACGCTATACAATAATAAGTATTCTTGTTTTGATGTGTATACAAGTCAAGTCAATAACAATTTTTAATCAGCTTTTTTTCTTCCAAAAAAAACTATCACCAACATTCTTGATCAAAAGATTTTGAGATTAAGGTTTCGAACAAATATTATGTAGAATTCCTATAGACTTATAACTACCCATACTAAAATACAAGTAGCTTATAGTAAATCGATTTGAGTAAATTTTATTAAACACCTTCAATTGAAACAAAAGAAGATCAGTTAATTTTCTCTTTTCTTAATTTTAATTGAGTTATAAAAAAGTGTATCAAATTAAAGTGCTAGTATATATTTTGTTGAAAAATACTTATTAGTAAATATCATGTACAATCCTTATTTATGTTTTTGCATACATGCTTCTCACCATTCATTCAATTAATGGTCTAAGAGCAGCAGTGTTCAGGGTAATAATTAAAATGTTGAAAAGTTAAGTTTCCCATTCTCCTCATTCATATTCGAATACCCATAAATAAAATAATGGTTTAATTGTGATAATGCTAAAAATAAAAATGACCCCTAAAGTTAACCCATGAGTCAATCTTCTTTAATACTCTATGATCTTTGAATAAAGGATTGGGGGGATAAGATGTTAACGATTATATACTTTCATGCGTTGTGAGCTTTGAATAAGGGATTGATTACGATACGATGTTGCAGATATTCGTTCAATCTTCTTTCGTTGTGAGATTTGAACAGGGAATTGATAATGATAGGAGGGTACAGATATTCGTTCAATCAGAGGATGCATATTTTTGTTTTAAAATAAAATGTAACACTTTATAGGAGATCGGATTCCGTCTGCTTCTCTCGCACAACATTCCGACATTCACCTTCTCTTTCCACTGGTTGCATATTGATTAACAACAAGATTGGTCAAGATCTTTATTTTTTTTATAAAATTTAAGGAGTAAATAGCTTTTTAGAAAAAAAAAAAAAATTATGAATGATAGATATGATCACTTTTGATTAATGGGTATAGTATGGATGATTGAGAGGAATGGTTACACCGAAGAGGTGTATTCTACATCTCAGTGTGGGAGAGATGTGTAACTCCTTTCGTGCTCATCCTAGAGTTGACACATGTCCGTTATAAAAAATAACATGTCGACTTCAATTAAATTTAAATTATTTAGAATTGCATATATTTAAAACAATATCAATTGGATAAACTAAAACTGTATTGGATTACACATTTCCTTAATACTTTCACTCTAAAAAACAAGTTTACACCTTAAAATATTTGATCCCTCTTGATGCTTGGTAGATCCTTTTTTAGATAGATCTATGCTGATTATTACCCTCTCACTTAAATAACTATATCATATTTAGATTAAAATACAATTCGAATCATATCTTAATTTTTTAGACATACAATTCTAGTCATAAGTTAATTCTTCAAAATAACAGGTGTTAAACCTATTTCCTATTAAAAAAAATTGATAATTTTTCCATTCTAGTAAATGCAGTATAATCCACGTGGCACGTGTACAATCCCGTGCACCATGAAGTTGAAGTGATAATTTTTTTTGTCATCCACTTTGCATTCTACTTAATGCAGTATGATCCACGTGGTAAGTGTACGGTCCTGTGCACCGTGAAGTTGAAAGGCGAAAAATACATTACATGCCATTGGGCATTAAATGCGATGGTCATCGTACTGTGCGCCGTCGGATCCTTTCCAGATTAAGATCCAACGACGCACAGTGCAACGGCCATTGCATTTAATGCCCAATAACATATAATATATTGTTCGCCTGAAAGATGAAAAATACATTACATGCCATTGGGCATTAAATGCGACGGCCGTCGTCAGCCATTGGGCATTGAAATGACCATACTTTTTCATTAAAAAATGTCGGTTGGTATTACGTAGGCCTAGCCAAGTGCCCATCGCTAACCAGCAACGGGACGGTATGGTGTGTGACGCGAAATAGAAAAATGTGAGGAGCATTGATAATACACAACATTAGAAAGCAATGTTGGGCTTCCTTACAACACCATTGTGGCATGCATTTTTGAATTGTGTCTTAAATCTTGGGCAATACATCAATAGTTAGAATTAACAATATTCAAATACGTGGCGTCAAGTATATAAGTATCAATTAAGCTTATAACTAATGGTATAAATCTAAATTATACCAACAAAGTAATTCAATAATGAACATGTTGCACAATGAGTTTTTTTTTTTAATCTTTAAATGTTATCTTAATTTTTATTTAGCAATGAGTGGGTGATGAATATTTGGATTGTTGCATAGAATTTAATGTGTTGCAGGTAGTTGGATCTCAAGCTGACAAGTAGTTGGATCTCAAATAGCTTGAGCTCCAATGATCTACTGGGCAACACAATCAATATTTGGTCTGCTGTAGTTGTCAACACGATCAATATCTCGCGTGTTGAGCAACATTTAATGCATCGACTTGAGATCCACGAGTTATGACACAATTCTTGTACATTAAATGCTACCCAACTCGTACAAATATTTTCACCCATTTTATTATTCTTCTTACAAATACCATTATAAATATTAGCACTATTATTAAAGATATCACCATAAATTTGGTAGACAACATACAAGTATTCTTAAAATAAAATTTGTTAACCTGATTTTCGTTGGATGGTTTCCAGCTTTGAGTATAAACTAATGGGGTGATTTAATGTTTAGATGATTTGCATCTTTTCGAGAGAGATGGTTGGAATTTGACAAGAAGATTTGTTGTTGAAATTGCAATTTTCATTGTTGAAACTACAATTTTTATAGCAACAATGTATTCATCTCCCTCCATTACCTCTGTGGTACCCCGAATATACAATTTCAACAACTGAAAACTGCTATTTCAAATATTTTCATGGGATTTTAACCAAAAAACCCACCAAAAACTAGGTACAAATCGTCTAAACTTTAACTTAATATTAAACTAATTATAATATATTTATATATTGAAACTATGATTTAGTAGATGACAAGTCATTAAACATATATATAGATGTATAACATTTAATATGAATTTAACTAAATCTAAATATTTTTTATTTTATTTTTAATATAGATTAACCAATTACATGTTTTAACCACATCACTATATAAGTTTTAATTAACAAAATCATTATATTATTTTTTATTTAAAATATGATATTAAACATGGTTCTCTACAGAATATACAACACATTCATGGCCCCTGCTTGATGAAAGACTCTAGATACAAGTTGTAAGGATCGATGCAATGCCGAAGTTATATTCCAAATCAAGATTATAGCAAGACATTAGGGGCAGATGTTAGTAGGTGTATGGGAATAAGTAGTGGAGATAAGAATTAGTTATTCTGCTTGATGAAAGATTTTAGATACAAGTTGTAAGGATCAATGCAATGCCGAAGTTCTATTCCAAATCAAGATTATAGCAAGACATTAAATCAAGATTATAGCAAGACATTAGGGGTAGATGTTAGTAGGTGTATGGGAATAAGTGTTGGAGTAAGATGATCTCCAATAGTTGTTCTCTCTCTTATTCCAGCTCCTTCTCACTCACTTATGTGCTACAACTGAGTGTGAATGACTGTGTGATAAATAGAGAGCCTCACTCTCTATTTATACTAGCTTCCGACTTGACAATAACTTACTAGGGCTGACTTCTCTAGGAGAGTCTAATAACCCTAGTGCCCTGAAACTGTGGGGACTTTGACCCCTGATCAACTAGGAGGGTTAACCTCTATGACTTTAGATGACTTGTTTACATTAATGATTCTCCCGATAGGAACATCGAGGATTAATGAAATACAATATATGAAATATACAAGTGAATACATTCCGAAGTTACAAATACATCAACAATCAACAATGTATTATTGGTTTTTTTTATGGTGTGAAGCAACGTGGCATTTGTGGGGTAGGAATGGTGATGAGAATTAGGCACAATCTCTCTTATAAGTTGAAGGTGGAGATTGGTAAAGGATCAAATACTAAGGCAGAGCTCTTAGTGTTCTAGGGCTTGTTGTTTTCTACTCGTGAGAAGGAACTGCTATCCATCTTGATCTTTAGGGACTTGAAAGTGATAGTGGACTAGGCAAAGGATATTCATCATTTACACACTATTGAGCTTCATCACTGAATCCGACAGGTAAAAGATCTCTTTAAGTGTTTCCACCAGATTTCTTTTAGTCATATTTATCGTGAGTTGAATACAGAGGTAGGTAACTTATCCAAGCAAGCTTTAGGTGATGGAATGAAGTCCAAGGAGTTGGTTCAAGAGGGAACCAGAATTGAGCATGGTCTTTTAAGTATTGTGTAGTTTGTTTTAGTATTTTGATCTTGTATGCACATTAGTGGACTATTGGTATTGCATAAAGCTATATCTTTGTCATTATAGGGATTAGTAGTACCGATATATTTGGAATTATGGATTTATGTGGAGATATGAACATTAAGAACAATTAAAGATTTTGTATGTATGACATAATTTTTTGATAATATATAAAGTTGTTTATAAAAAAAAAAAAAAAAACTGAAAATTTTAATAATATTTTGAATGCTTCCTTATCTTACATACACTTTTTAAATATCTTTTTATTTTTTTTGGTATCTAGCGGAATCGGTAACTAGCCGGTTTCGTACTCACGTGACACGAGGTCGATTTTGACTACTACCACTATAACCTCCAGGAGAGTACACTGACCCCCACAACGCATCCTCAAGGCTGCAACAAGGTTTGAACCTGTGACTTGCTTAACAGCCCGTACACCTTAACAAGTGCACGGTTGCCAACTAGTCTACACCTCGGGGGTAATATCTAGTTTATTTTTATTTAGTAATTAAATATTCATATATTATGAAATTTTAGTATTTATATATTTATTAATATCAAGAGGAAACATAATTTTATATGCAAATTGGGAAGTATTACAACGATGTGTTATATATAATAATTAAATTATAAAGTATGATAAGTTGAAAAGATTGTAGCTAATAGAATGGAAGCAAGTTTGAGACGTTAAAAGTTGTCAATTAGTTTATATCATTTTTAAGGAAGCATATTTTTTTAAAAACATAATTTTTTATTAAAAACGATTATATTTTTGAGATGTTTTATATTTTATGTTGTATTTTTATAAAAGTAGTTCTTAATACAAAATAGTTCTCAATACTCTATAAATACTTTTCTTACTTATCATAATAAGTACTTTTATTTAGAAGCATTTATGTCTTACACGTAACTAGAAATTATCACATTATTTTCTTACTTATCATAATAAGTACTTTTAGTGTGTGGAGGGCATTGATTCACCTTGATCTATGGGGTTCTATCATAAAATCCAAATACATGGTAAGAATGCTTTTGGATATTTGGATTCGGAGAGCAAATTTCAAGACTGCCAGCGCTTTTCCATTGTGGCACAGTCTTATTTCTACGTTGCATATCATTTTGCCCAACCTTAGGTGGTTAGTAGGTTGGGGAAACCTCATTTATATTGGCAAAGATATGATCTCAGGTTTGAAGCACACCACCCTCTCGGAATCCTTGCTGTCTAGGCTTCATGAACAGAATTTGATTCTTCTTAAACAGGTATTTATGCCGACTAATAATGCTCTTTCATGCTGGAAGACTTCGTCGAATTTGGGTATGTCTGGAGATTTGGCTCTTGAATGGGACCTATATGTAGATGATCTTTCCGTGAGTGGTATTACTCTTTCTTCGGAGCATGATCGTCTCATTTGGAAGGCCAATAAGAAGATAGGGGGAGGTTAAAGCTAATTTGGCCTATTTTGTTTCTCTCATTAGCGCAGAGATTCCTGAAGGTCAGCGCTGGCACTCTACTCTATGGAAGCTTAAGTTAGTAGGTAAGATAAAAAAAAATTTGCTGGCTTGTTGTTAACTCAAAAATTATTTTATGGTACACACTACAGCACCAGGGATATTCAGGCCCAAGTTGGTGTGCCTTTTGCCACTCGCTGGAGGAGATGACTGGTCATATCTTTGGGAACTGTCTTTTCTTCAGACAGACTGGTATAGAGCTTTGTAGGAGGCTCGGGGGTCTTTGGCAGTGGGAGGACCCAATCTTTGCTGTGAATATGGAGCAGTTGCAGAAGCGGTCCGGGTTATATATGGTGGTCCTCTGTCTGTACTTGTGGGAGATATGGAATATGCGCAACTACAACATTTTTTTGGATATACCGATATCTAAGCACTGGATTATTTCTCGCGTATGCTCTTCTCCTTACCTATCTTTGACCTCCAATTTATCGGTACCTTACAGACAACCATTCCCTCCTTCTGAGTTGAGTGATGGGTCTGTGGGCTACTTTGATGGCGCAGCTAATGGGGGAGCCTGCGGGGCAGGCATGGTGTTATTGGTGGACAGTTCTCAGTCTTTCAGACTCATGATGGATGTGGGGGATGGGTCTAACACTAGATCAGAGTTGTTGGCTTTGTGGGGGATCCTCTTTTTTTCCATCCATAATGGTGTTGTGGCCATTTATATTAGAGGTGACTCTAAAGTCATAATCGATTGGTCCAAGGACAAACATGAGATACATTCCATCGATTTTACTCATTGGCTTCGACGAACAAAAGACCTCTTTAGTTGTTTCAGCTTCCTCAGTTTTCAACATGTTTACAGGGAATACAACGTCTTGGCGGATGAACTCTCGAAAAAGGCTATTGGTTTGGGACTCAAAGTTATTCATTGGAAGAAATTTTATTTGGGTAATATGACAGAATCTGGTATGATAGATCTCATATGAGGCCTAGTAGTATCACCTTTTTGGTTTTTTTAGGACTTTTTTGTCTTATGATAAGGAAGGAGCAGGACCCGTCATTAAGCAGTTTTATCCACTTAGTTTTTTGAATTTTCAGACTAAAGTCAGCTACGACATGTGATGGACTCGACTTTATGATATGGATTTTAAGTCAACTGTAATCTGGATGGTGTCGTTTATTAAGATAGTTTTATAAAAGTTAAAGCTATTTTTTCGTGTGAAAAAAAAATTAGAAGCATTTATGTCTTACACATAACTAGAAATTATCACATTACATTTCGGCATGAGTAACCATTTTACATTTTATATATTTGTAGACAGTTGATATGATATTCGAATAAGTATAAGTAATTGAAAATTAAATTAGCAATAGCCTCAAAAGGTGTAATAAAAAGTTGAAGAAAAATTGAATAGTTATATAAATTGAATTGAAGAGTAATATCTCATCCTAGAATAAGTGCATAATGGACAAATCAACCTAAGAAAAACAATTCTCTGTTGAAAAATAATATCTAACTAAACTACAAACCAACCTAGAAGTGTTTTTACAATGTTTCTTTGATGTTTGAATATAGATGATTATCATACTTAATGTCATAAATATTGTAAATTTATATTTACAATAATATTTGCAGACAATGTTCTCTTAGTTTATAAGAACATAGAGTAATGAACCAAAGCTAACGAAATGAATAGATAAATGTTCTTGTATATTTATTGACAGTGAGAGAAACAAAAATAAATGTTAAATTTCAACATGTTCACACTTCACACTGTATGGTAATTTATGCGATGTGCAAATGAAGTTGTTATCTATGCTACTTGGTAATAGATTTTTTTCTCATTCAGACAAATTGAGTAATATATGAGTTTTGACTACTCTTCTTGTATGTAGCTAGTGCTTTTTTCCAATTTTGAGCAAAATCTTTGGATCTGATGGTTAGTAGTTGTGACTTTTGAGGGTAGCTCATTTTTCAAGACATTTGGGTCTTTAGCTTTCTTGAGATGTTTTAGTTTAGATGAGATAGCTAGGTGAAGGTGGAATCTTTTTGGAAAATTGTAATTATGTATGACAGAACTTTTTATAATATAAAGTTATCTTTTTAGCTTTGAAAAAAATAGACATTAAAATTCAACACTTTTGATACATTACAATACTTTATAAATATTACATGGTAACATTACTTTAAAAATGTAAGTATATTTGGTTTTGTATATTCATATTGAAAATTTACATCATCCTCAACACGTTTTAAAGACTAAAAACTTTCTAAATAATACATGGTAGACTTAAAAATTGTAATTCTATTTGATTTGATTTTGAAGTCTACATAGAAGTAGAGTATTTGATTTTAAATTCCCTAATATTAAAGTGTTATTCTATTTTGTAATGAGCATCTATGACCATTCTTACATACTTTTCACTTCAAAGTGTAATTTGTATTTTAGAGGAGGAATGCACATGTTTTGACCATTATATGAATTTACCTTAATCACTTTTTGTTGAAGTTATTGCAATTGTTACTTTGTTTATCATTAGTAGTAGGAATGGAACAATCATGATATCTGCTTAGGATGTACCTGAATTCTTTTTGAAGAATGGATCAATTTCTCCAATCTTTGCAAAGCTCCCTTTTGGACTCGTTATCTAAACCCGAACAAACCATTATAATTGCATAGATGCAACAATCTCCCCTCCCACTTTTAATTGAAAAGATCCATCTCCTCCTAATAATGGCCAAATATATTCCCTTCATAATCCATTCTTAATAGTTCTTTAAAGCCTTTAACTAATCTTTTAATGGTCTTAACGGTTGTTCAACCGCTTCTTTATTATTTCCTAAAAACATTCTACTTGTTACATAACCTTTATATATGGAATAACACATTCATAATATAAGGTAAACTATAATANTAACTATTAAGATAACCTTTAAGTAGGAATATCTCTCTCACTTAATACCCAAGATGATTATAGTAAAAAGAAGAAAACCTTAGCTTCTTTCCTTTGGGAGCTCTAGAATTAATTTCTCAACGTCCCATGCCTAAATTAAGATAATTATTTATAGTGAACGATCACTTAATTTAACTTAGGTTTAACACCAAGATGGCATCCGTTATTGATATCCTTGGCTTTCCAACCATGTCCAACTTCCCTTAGTGGATTTCTTCTGTAAATGAGTCAAGCCCTTCTATTTCCTAAGTCTACCAATGCTATTTTGTACAATAAAGAATATCACCCAATGAAGTGGTTTCCACTACCTCACATTTCCTCCACCAAACAACAAATGTTAAAAAATAGAAAAAAAGGTTGGCATGTGATCAATGACTCTTTTACAGTCACCGTCCTCCTCTTCAGCACGAGAGTATTTCACTGACTTCTCTGCAAAAGCTCTGGAGTGCACGCGGGCTTTCATTTAATGTATGTTGGCGAGCAGAGGACTCGATCCATGCATCTATCAGAGCCACATAAGCTCAAAAATCCCAAAATTTTGAGGTTTTCACGTCGATAAAAGAGCGTGCAAAGTTCAATCTTTTGCGGTTCAAATGCAAATGCTCTGTTGTTTTCTTGGATTTCAAAATAATCTGCAAAAAAAACCAATATCTTGAAGTTGATAGCCATAGTGAGGGATTGAGAAAAGGAAAGAGAAATGAAGATGAAATGGCCATGTTATCTGTACTGGTGTTTTGTGGTTCCTTTTACGACCATTATAGTTGCAGCCAATGATACAATAACTCCAAGTTCTGAGCTTTCTGGAAACCAGAGAATTATCTCCAAGAATGAAAAATTTGAGCTGGGGTTTTTCAACCTGAATGACGCAGATAAATGGTAAGTGGGAATCTGGTATGCTAGATTCCCACTAAAATCCTATGCCTGGGTTGCCAACCGGGAAACCTTCGTTGGCACTTCCGCAACTCTGAAATTCAAGGAAGACAACCGACTAGTTGTGGTGGATGCCAACAATGCCTCCGTCTAGGATATGGGAAACCGCCATAGCTCGACTTCTCGGGCGATAATTCTAGACTCCGATAATCTGGTTTTGATGGAGAGTCGTAATGGCAGTGTTGTGTGGGAGAGCTTCAAGAATCCGGCGGACATGTGGATTCCAGATGAAGATCCGGTACCGGCAAAGCCTCGTGTCGTGGAAAACACCAACCGATCCGACACCAGATGATTTCAGCCTGCAATTGACTCTAACTTCTGGTATCTCTAATTCAATAGAGTAATAAACTCATGAACAAACGTCAGAATAACATGTCCGAACAAAAATGCGTTTAGCGTAAAAATATACATGTCACGTTTTTATTTCATCAATGGATGACAAAAAGAGGTACATGGTTTTTCAAACCCGACCTCAGAGAAAGAAGGCCTTCGGTCTAAAAATAAAATTAAAACTAGCAATTGTACCTAGGGGTGCAATAAAAGAACGCCATGTTGTAAGCTAAGCAAGGAGATGTGGGCATATACAACAAGAAAGACAATTTGAAGTGTTGAACCACAAATTTTAGTAAATAAAATCTTATGGTTGATACAATAATTTAAAACATTATATTCTTCACATAATTGGCCATTACATTATCAGAATTTCAAAAATAATCATGAAAATTATTTTTCTCTCATCGAAATGACAATGACTTGTTAGTTTTTGTAGTTCATTGTAGATGCAAAATTTTTATGGATCTATCTACTAAATAAATAAAAATAATTCATTATTGATAAAGGTTAGGGAGTAAAATATTATTTCAAGATTAACTTTGCACAAATTATGATAATTGATTTTGATAAAAGTTGCTTGCAGTCAAAGGTGGAGTAAGAGATTTTCCGTTATAATTGAACATGCAGTCTATGGTTATGATGAAAAATAAGGCTTGTGTTTGTCCACCTATCGGGTGTAACCATTGTTAGCACTCAGAATGTACCCAGGTTGTAAAAGGTAAACTCCAAGGTAACCGCAAAACCACTTTAGAAAGAAACTGGCATTTTCTTCCAGAGAGGGATCTCTCAATAAAGATTTAACGGGACCAGATATAAAACAATATTTAAAGATTGGTATGTATGGCTGAAACAATCACATAACCATTGGGCGTGGAGTCACACACATATAAAGATATCACAAAGACATATACACGGGATTCATCAAAGGCAAGATAATCACATCATCACAGTCGTTCAATTTAATCTAGGTGAAACAGAAGAGACGAGGAAACAGTCCATTAACACAGAGCATCAAACATGAATTCTATGTCAACTTTAGCAGAAAATGTATAAAATATCTGAAATGATGACTAGAGCATAATCATATGAATTCCAATCACCCAATGCTGTATTTCAGATATGAAGAAGAAACAAAATGAAGTGTTACACTGGGAAAGTACGATCACATAAAGAAAGAAGCACAGACTGTAATATCAATGACACAGGAATCTCTGATAAACCTTCATGCTTTCACTTTGTTATTCAAAAATAGATATGTTCTCCAAAAATAATTCCACAACATGATGGGTTCCCACCCCCATCTCATAAAAAGATGCCAATATATACAAAAAATAATAGATCTTCCAAGAAGATTTCCAATTGAATGATCGGCTTAATTTAGAGTCTTGTAACTAAATCCCTAACTTCTAGGAATAAATTACTGCTCCAATCCTAACAGATCATAAAGTAAAAATCAGCTTGGTAAAACGCCTTCATTCAGTCAGCTCCTTGTCTTCATCCAATCAGCTCCATGTTGTATAACACCTGTCTTTATGCATGTACGATATACTTGGTCTTTCCAAATATCTCCACAGCTTTCCACTGTTCTGCGCTTGGGGTGTCACACTCCATCATCTCTCGGATAGATACTTCAAGCTCCATGTACGCTTCATAGGATACCTTGGGCAATCTTCTTCTGATAAGTAGAAACTTTTGAAAAATCTCGAAATCTTCTGTCAATTTGTCTACAATAGCCTTCCCTGTTAAGCCTTTTTCCAAGTCATCAAACTTGGAATGGTCCATGCGGCTCTGAACTAGCAAGTTATGATAGTGCTCTTGAGAAAATAGCCGCCCCTCTGCGTCCCAAAAGGAAGGCAATCCGTCTTCAAACAGCTCCTTGAAATCCTGCTTGAAATTGTCAACCTGTGCAGCCATTTCATCAGCTCGGTCTTGGATTGTCTTCATTAAATTATGTTTATGGATAAATTTCTTAGCCCACAGCACTATGGATATTCTGTCTTTTATCCCCATATCATGTAGTTTTTGATATGTCAATGAGTTTAAAAAATTCAGCGCATTTTGAGTTGTGGAGAGAGGTCTTTTTCCCATGTGTTCATTCACTAGCTTTAACCTTTGGTGGGCCAAATTGATTAG
>LPNX010903981.1:966728-1025276 GCA_001517045.1 Pseudotsuga menziesii | reverse complement strand
GCTTCTCGATATTCACAATGGACAAGTCTTCACCTGTGGGAGTCTGACTCATTAACTCCTCCATAATTTCCTTCTCATCAATTTGATCTTTTTTCATCAACGAAATTTGAGATAACAGTTCATTTCTTTCGGCCTCCCACTTGTCCTTTTCTTCCTGCAACTCGACAGCTCTCCCTTTATACTCCATCATCTCTTGATGGATCTTATCTTTTTCTTCTTGCAGAGCCAAGAGCTCAGAGGACTGAACATGCCCAGAACCTGGGATTTTCAATTTTTTCTTCAACACTTGGAGTGCATTATCTTTCTCCTCTAGCATTCTTCTGACTGCCTGGGTGTTGTATGAACTGACAATATCTGTTTGGAGTTTCTTGATCTGGATGGCATTTTCCTTGTTCTCAACTCTTTCATGTTTTAATTGGATTTCTAACTTATCTATCAGAATTTGTAATTTGTTTATTCTTATCATGGCTTGTAACAGGTCTGAGTAAATGATATCACTGGTTTGTTTATGAAGTTGTATCTTATCCGTAATACTAATCTTATCCAACCGAATCTCCATTTCTGACATCTTTTTGTCATTCACCATGGCTAACTTGAATGTATTTCTTTCGGCATCTCTAGCAGAAACCAGGGAAGTTTTTGGGCTGTGTAAACTTCTCACTTGCGGCAACAAATTTCTTGTCTCTTCCAGAGACTGTTTTCTTTTCTCCATGTAAATACTCTTGAGTTCCTCCTTTGACTTAAAGATTGGACTTGATTCTGAACCATCTACATTTTTAAAAGAGAGCTGATTTACTTGCACAGCCTTTATTGGAACTAGAGCAACCTTTTTGAAACCATCATAAATTTCTTCTTTTAAAAATTCACCACCCTGCAACAACTTTGCCTTTTTATGTGATCCATCTTCGTCAATTTCCATACTTTCGATTTCAGATAGACTTCTCTTAATCACAATACTAGTACCCTCTGCTATTTGGGATGATGTGATAGGTACAGCATGTGCATCTTCATTAGACTTTGATATCTCAGTAAACTGCAACCAATTTGCTGTTTCAGCCAATCCCTCAATAGACTGGTGATCAAACGGTTTATTCTTATTGGCCTGCTTCCTCAAGGAGATTACATGGTGGGGATCGTAGTTTATCTTCGGCTCCTTTTGGAAATCCATACTCTCTAGAAATTTCTCTATGAATGCTAAAGCACCTTTACTTTTGAAGATGAAAGAACCGACCTTCAGGGGGAATTTAATATTTGAAGACTTCTTGAAAGCTCCAAAATGCTCCTCTTCAGACTGTAGCCTTTGTCTCATGAATTCCAAAGCAAAAATCCTTGGGGTTAAGAAGGCAGGTAACTTATAAGGATTTCCTATAAAACCATATATCCTTAACACAGTGGAGTCTTTATGCAGGAACCAGTCTCCAATTCGGTCCTCGGGTGAAGACTACATCAAACACTTCATCTCGTCCAAAACACGGGGCAATTCCTCATCAAACAACATTTTGTACATTTCCGACATGATCGAATTAGCAAACTCGAACATGTTGATTTACTTGGGCAAATCAGAAGAACAGATAGTATTCAAAAACTGGAGTTCAGTGACATTGGAGCATAACAACATGTTGAATAGGTAGGTCTGAAATCTAAAAAACTGAACCTTTTGGAACTCACTCAGCTGAAGGTGGATTGCCTCAGCTACGTATTCATCTAGACTAAACACTGGAATTGACTGAGATTCAGAGTCTAAGGAACTTATTCTCAACAAAAAACTGAGAATGACCTCGTCCACGTGGCAATCATCGTCCAGACCCAGTATTTGACAAACCAAAGAAATAACTAATTGGACTTCACTTTTAAAAATGTGCATAGGGTAAGGTAAGAAAAAACCATCCAAATATTGACCGTCTTTAAGAACACTTGATAGGAATAGGCAACGGGTTTCAGTTTCACATTTCTTGTAAAATTCGGCCAGGGTTGACTCATTCACTGACTCACGACTATCAGGGTAATTTTCAGGTAAACTGAGGTTCTCACGGATGACTGTAGCATTGAATTTACAAAGAATTCGGGAGGTGGACTGACAGATGATAATTCTCTGAGACGGGGAGTAGTTAATAGCACACCATTCTGCGAACTCAGGGAAATGGAGGGTTTGTTCGAGGGTGAAGTAATACAGAAAGGACTTGCATACATTCAATACATCGTTTCCCTGTGAGTGGTAATACCACAATCTTTCCTTACTAACGGACACGCTTCCAATTGACAGGAAGGGGTCACATACACCTCTGTCTCTGTCAACTATATAATCTTCTTTATCATCTATAACACGACCACTCTGTAATTCCTCTCCCTTATCCATAAATTGACTGACAATAGCAATTCAGATGAACGAACTACAGGGTTCAAGATTTACCTGTTTAACTGTAGAGGCGTGTGTTTGGTGTGCTCGAAACTGATAGTTTAAAGTTGATGAATCCGCGAGTCCTTTTCACCCGCTGGAGCCAATCAACACAATACCCACGGGACAAGTCAACCTTCCTTTTATAAGGCCCCACTCCAGAGCGTTCCGTCGGTGGTTTGCATGAAACCACTTTAGCCTCCGAAGTATGCCACAATTCGACGCGTGGACAACGGTTTATATTTCGCGACCACTTTCTACCTTTATCTGCCATGCGTTTCCACATTTCAGACTCATTTGTAACCGTTGATCCAATTCACTTTTGATTTTTAACCATCCGATTAAGCACCATATAATTAATTCCGCCCGGGGTCCTGGTCTTATTCATCATGCACATTTCCTTTCCAGAGCTATCTACAACCATTGATGTGATCTTCCTGTGTTTTTCCACCGTTGGATCAAAAGGCATGTACCTGATTCCGCCGAGCGCTTGGGTCTTAACTATCATGCAAGTCTTTGCTCCGGAGGCATCCCCATCCGTTGAGGTGATCGAATTTATTTCTCCGCTGTCGGATTAGGAGACGCGTAATCAATTCCGCTGGGATTTCTAAACTTATCCCCCGTGCAACTTTGTGTTCCGGAATTGTCTACGACCATTGATCCACCTCACCTTTAATTCTCAACTGTAAGATCGATCACCATGTAACTAATTTCGCTGGGCGCATGGGCGTTATCTACCGTGCAAGTCTAGGCTCCAGAATTATCTACGATCGTTGATGCGATAAGCCTTTATCTTGCTGCCATCAGATCGAGGAGCCTATACTTGATTCTGCTAAGCACTGTTATTTTAACCATTGTGTGACTTCACAAGGTGGAGCAAATATAAACCGTAGATCTCTTTGAGCCAGATCAACAGCTGTTGATCTGTGTATCTTGTTAAACGCCCGGACATACTTTATCTTCCTCGCGCCTCTTAGAAAGAGGAAATAGTATAGACCGTTGATCTTCGATTCTTCACTTCCGCGCCATTAGATATTTTGACACTTCATCATTTTTCATTTGCTCATCATACTCGTATATCATACCATTTAACCAAATTTTGAGAAGCCACTATTGTTTCTCCTTCCTTATAGTATTTTCATCCTCCTGCTAAATAGATGTGTTAACAACTGGCTCCATATGGGGATGATATCCTCCTTGTGAGGTATCAAAGAACTCGTAGACCAGGTGCCTTCTTCTGATTTTGCATAATAACTTGTATAAAACTCATCTCTTGCTTTTTGTAAATATATCATTTTTATATATTTTCGGAAAAGAAATGGTATGCCTCCTAAATCTTAGGGCTTTCACTGCGAGCTTCAAAAACACTCGGCTTACCATTCTTATTGACTTGTAAAGAAAAATAAGTATGTACAGTCTATGATACAGATTTTTTCCTTCCTCCTCAGGATAGGTAGTGCTTCAGATACCGTCCATTTACAGGGTTTCTCTCCAAAAGAACCCCATTTGTATATTCCAGCAAAAATGCATTTTGCCCTCTGTATCCAGCCACAATGTAAGGTCCTACCCACATAGGATCAAATTTTCCATGCTTGTCTTCATTAGGAGCATCCCACTTTAAAACTAGGTCATCAATTTGAAACTGCTCTTCTTTGGTTCTTCTGCCAAAGGTATTTTTCATTTTCTCCGGATGTGACTGTACTTTGTCATAAGCCTTATTTCTTCGTTCTTCCAGGTCAATAATCTGATTTATCCTTCGCTGTATGTGATTTGGTTCTTCTTACTGATCTTGGAAATATCTCATAATTGGTACCCCTAATGATGCTGGAAAAACCACTTCAGCCCCATACACCAGTTGGAACGGAGACATGCCGATTTCTCTTTTAGTGCTAATCCTGTCGGCCCAGAGAGCATATTTTAGTTTGGTGTGCCAGGACCTCTTATTATCCTGCAACAGCTTCTTGATGATCCTTACTAAGCTCTTATTTGAAGATTCAACTAACCCATTTCCTTGAGGATAATAGGCAGTTGAATGATTGAGACTTATGTGATACTTATGACAAAAATTGATCATTTTCCTGGATTTGAAAGAAGCTGCATTATCTGTTACTATCCTTTTTGGGCACCTGAATCGAGCCAATATATTTTCTTCAAGAAAATCCATGATCACATTTTCAGTGGCTCTCCTGGTAGGAATTGCTTCTATCCATTTAGTAAAATAATCTGTAGCCGTCAAAATCCACTTGTGCTGACCTGATGAATTGGGGTTTATTTCACCAATAAAATCCAAACCCCATTGCTGGAAAGGAGCCTCAACTGTTATTGGATTTAAAGGGAGAGGCAATACTTTTCTTTTACCATCAAAAATTTGGCATTGATGACATTTACTGATTTCTTTATACACATCTGAAAATAACGTAGGCCAATAATAACCAGCCCTTAGGATTTTGTTTGCAGTCACTTTCCAAGAATGATGTCCGCCACAGTCTCCCTGATGAAATTCTTTGGCAATCTGTTGAGCTTCATCTTCCAAAAGACAATTCAGCAACACTCCTCCATGGTCTTTCCAATAAAGATATTGATTTATGATACAGAATTTGGCAGATTTTAACTTTACATATCTCGCTCTTGATTTACTTAATCCTTTTGGTGCTTGCAAATTACGGAGGACATATACAATATCATAATACCATGGAGATGCCACAAAATCAGCCATGACTTCTACCTCTGTGTCTAACTGATTAGCCTGATGAGAAAGGAAATTAATTTGCAAAGCTTCACAATTGGAATTAGCCATCATTTTAGCTAATCCTTGCCCTTTAATCAATTTGGTAGGCTTTATCTCAATATCATACTCCAACAATGTAGCAATCCATTTTTCTCTTCTGCCTTCTAGATTTGGTTGAGTCAGGATTCCTTTTACTGCAGCAGATGGAACATGGGCAATTATATGTGAATGTAAAATATATATTCTGAAATATTTCAATGCTTTAATTAAAGCATAGGCTTGTTTCTCCATAATGTCATATTTCAATTCACCATCTCTCAACATCTTGCTGAAGAATGCTATGGGCTGCTCCATATTCTCATCATTTTTCTGCAATAAAACAGCTACTATAGTATATTCTGAAGCATATGAAAACACTGAGAAATCTTTAGTGAAATCTGGACTCACTAACACAGGAGCCTCCGAAATTGCCTTCTTGATTTCCCAAAAGGATTGTCTAGCTTCAGTATTCCATTTTATTTCATGCCCCTTTTTCAACATATTAGTGATGTTCATTAGGATCTCAGCAAAACTGGGTACAAACCTTCTTAGAAAATTCACTTGCCCCAAGAAAGATTGTATCTCCTTTTTGCTTCTAGGCTCTCCTACCTTCAGAATTGCACTTACCCTCTTAGGATCAATCTTTATGCCATCTTTTGATATTATATGGCCCAACAGCTTACCTTCTTCTAGAGCAAAATTTGACTTCTTGGGATTCAACGATATACCAAACTTCCTACATTTGATGAACACTTTCTCCAGATGACGTAGATGCTCCCTGTCAGACTTCGAGTAGACTGTGATATCATCCATGTAGATCACTACAAAATTTCCAATTTCCTCTGCAAAAGCGATGTCCATAGCTTGTTGGAAAGTGGCCCCTGCGTTCATCAAACCAAAAGGCATCTTCGCATACATGAAAGTGCCCCATGGTGTAGTAAAGGTAGTCTTCTCCTGATATTCTGGTAACACCTTGATCTGATTATACCCGAAAAAACCATCCAGCATTGAAATTCTTTCAGCTCTCACCACTTATTGCAGTATATGGTCCATCTTGGGAAGAGGATAGTTATCCTTCATGGAAACTTTATTCAAGTTGCAGAAATCTATGCACAATCTTATCTCTCCGTTCTTTTTCCTAACAGGAACCAAGTTTGCAACCCATTTTGAAAACCTCAGTGTTACAATGATCTTAGCATCAAATAGCTTTTTGATTTCTTTCTCAATAATAGGCAGCAACTTAGGATTTATTCTTCTGAGCTTCTGTTTAAAAGGCCTTTCCCCAGGCTTTATAGGAATATTATGTTGTATGATTGAAGTATCATACTCTTTGAGATCCTCATAACTCCAAGCGAAAACATCTGTATAATTCTTCATTAATTTTACGTACTCTTCTTTCTCTTTTTCAGGTAATTTCTTGGACAACTTCACAATCTTAGGATTTTCTGCGTTACCAATATTTTTGTCTTCGATAGCATCATCAATAGGTTTCACTTTTGGATTTTTAGCCACGTCATTTTGGTTAAAAATCTTTTCCAAAGGAATTAGTCCCCTTGGTATGAAATTATTTTTTAATTGGATGATATCCTTACCTCCTAAGGTCCCTTTCAATTTTTCAGTGCTATTCCCTTCTTCTTCAAGGTCTTCATTTTCTTGAGTGCTCTCATCATTATCATTCTCAGTGTCAATAGGAGTATTCACAAATTCTTCTGAGAGTTCCAGGAATCTTCGGATCTGCATATCGTCTTCAAACACTTGCCAATATTTAGAGTTGTCAGGAATAGATGGTCTATTCACAATTTCCACCTGGTACTCCCTCTGACCAGCAACAAGTGTTTCAAATTTTCCAGCGGCCACAGCTAAAGAATCAGCTACTAAATTTTCATGTCTAGGAATCACCTGAATTGTATGCTCCGTAAAGAAGTTACCAAGCATATCCCACACTTCATTTCTGTAAGCCCTCATTCGAGGATGCCTGGTTTGATAGCTTTCATTTATTTGGTTTATTACCAACTCAGAATCTCCTAAGATCCTTATCTTTTGAGCTCCTAAATCTTTCAAAGCATGCAGTTCCAATAATAGAGCTTCATATTTTGCCACATTATTTGTACACTCAAATCTCAACTTGTATGATAGTGCTTTGAAATCCCCCTGAATAGGAGAAATTATGTATACACCTGCTCCAGCACCTATTTTCGCAGCAGACCCATCAAAATACATAATCCACTGGCCTTCTCTTTTTTGCTTTGCTTTCTAAAGCATCTTGTTCTCTCACTTCCTTTTCTTTATTCTCCTCAGACTTCTTCTGCAAAACCTCTTCTACATCATGTGGAACAACATCATTAAAGAAAATGGAGGACCCCAAATCAGTGTCAACAGCATAAATGTGATGAATCTCAGGTTTATCCTGACTGCTTAATACATATGGAGTTATTTTTTCACTATATAATCTTCTGTCCCCATCTCGAACAGGAATTGTGGCATACGACATATCCATCTGCAAACTGCCTTTCAATTTGGAAGTCCAGGATCTTGACAACAAGACCCCGAATTTTGGTGGGATATCCGCCACTACCACATCCATAACTATAGTTTTAGAAGGCAATTTGTTTAGGGTTACCACCATGTCTTTAATTAATCCAATGCATTTTACTCTTTTAGAGTCAAAAGAATACAGGTCTTTATAAGGCCTTGTTACCTCCAATCCTAGACTTTCTACCACCCCCTTGGGCATTAGATTGTGTGATGCCCCAGAATCCAACATAGCATTATGGACCACTTTGTCATGCACATTTAGGCTTAAATAGAAAGGAGGAACTTCTTCACCTTCCATATTCTCAACTTTTGGTCCAAATGAAATAGCTGGATTGTCATCATTCAGTTCTAAAATGTCAGACTGCCCTTCGCCTTGATTCTTGACCATTTTTGTGATGGTATCCCTGTATTCAGTGTTTCTCAACAATTCATTGAACGGAACAGATATTTTTAGCTTTGAAAGCTCATTCTGTAAATTAAAACCAGCACCAATCTTTCCACATCATGGTTGAAATGCATAATGATGGGGAAACATGCTCATATCTATCATTAAGAATGTCAGCCTTGTTGATTTGTTGAGTGTGCATTTGAAACATATAGATTCCAAACTTACTTATAGAGGGGAAAACAAAGGCAATCACACAAGAATGTGTTTACTATTGATGATAGGTCCCAAGGAACAGAGGCACCAGACTTTGTAAAGTAAAGGGGGTTTATCTCTCTAAAACAGAAACAGAATAGGAGACTTAGATCTAGGCCTTTCGGGCAGGCGATCCCAACATATGATAGACCAGGGCTTCAGCTGAGGTTAGGGATCTTGCCATTGGATTTAATGCAGTTAGGGATCTTGCCATTGTCTAAAATAGGTTGTTTTGGGACTTTCAAAGGCAACAAGCAGTAGATATGTGTTTACGAGACCAAGGTCAATGCATGAAAAACAAAAATGGGCCACTTGCTGGTTCATCCAATTGCAAGACGAAAGAAGATGTATAGTTTTCCAACCGGAAGAAGAATTCGTGCAGAGGCAGCTAAAGAGCTCTAAAGCATGCATGCAGTTCATGTGGCATCCACACGAGCACCTGGCATCCATCCACGAGCTCTCCTCTTGCATGACTGCCTCCCAGCATGCATGTAGTTCACGTGCCATCCACACGTGCACCTGGCATCCATCCACGAGCACCTGTGGGAGGTAAAGATACACTACAAGAGACAACCTACCTCTGGCATTCAATTTTTCCACCCATTTCTTTAATCGATAGTTTGGAGTGGTGGTTGCTCAATGCCCCCTCCTCACTCCCCAACCTGAGCAGCCCTCTGGAGTGATGGATACACAACCCACCCTTTTGCCCTTCTCTTTGCGCAAGCAAGTCATTAGTGGAAGGTGATTTGCAGTTTTCTCATCACCATGAATACACAGCTCACACCATGAATACGGTTTTGTGAGGTGATTTGCAGTTTTCTCATCAATTTTGTGTAGTTACAATTTTGGGGTGTTGAAGATATGTTTGCCAGATCCAGCACTCGTTCATAGAGGGTAGATGATGACGAAGAAGCTCTCAGATGGGAAGCTCTGGAGAAGCCGCCCACCTATGATAGGCTGAGGACCAGTATCATGCAAACTTTTGTACTGGATACTCAGACGAATATCGATGATAATAATAATAAGATGGTTCACACTGAAGTGGTTGTTCGGAAGCTTGGAATGATGGAGAAGCAGGCTTTCATTGAACGTATCTTTAAGGTGGCAGAAGAAGATAATGAGAAGTTCTTGACGAAGCTCAGGAATCGTATAGACAGGTGAGTTTATGTGTTTCTGTATTTGACACCCATACTGAGTTTCCAATTTCAATTCCCAAGGTAGCAACAGCTCATATGGTGATTTCATTGAAAACTTTCATTGAAGCTTTTGCAATGCAGAGCTCACATAAATTATGTTTGGACATTGTTTGCAGAGTTGGTATCCAGCTTCCAACTGTAGAAGTCCGATTCGAACACTTGACAGTTGATGCAGAGTGGTTTCAATAATACCCATATGCTTGTTTTTTTTTCATTTTAGGAATGTCCATGTGATTGCCATAGTTGTTTTGGTATATGTCTGGTTTACTATCGGTGTCCATCGTACTGATTGTTGTTGTCTTGAAACTGTCTATCAGATCTTTGGATGGCCCATATGTTGTCTGTTATGCTTGTTTTGGGAATGCCCATATGATTTTTGGATTGTTGTTATGACTGATTGTGGTGGTTCTGGGAATGTTCATAAGATTGCTTATGATGGTTATAGGAATGCTTATAAGATTGATTATGATGGTTTTTAGAATTTTGTAAATGCAGATGTAGTTGTGTGACTGGGTTTTGTGATAGCCCACACGGTCTTTTTTGGTTGTTTTGTGAATCCCCATGTGACCGTTGTTGGCAGTTTTTTGAATGAGCACATGACGGATTTTGGCGATTCTGTGAATGAGCATGACTGATTTTGGCATATAATTTGTGAATGTCCATATGACTGAGTCTTGGCTTGTGAATACGCATATGATTTATTCTGGTGGTTTTGTGAATGCCCATATGTCTGATTTTGGTGGCTTTATGATTGTAGGAGTGTGCATTTTGATACAGTGAAAAGTAAAAGGGAAGTATATTCTAGGATATGCAGCATTTGATGGGATGAGTTGCGAAAGCTTTTATCAGGGTTTCTAATCAAGGTGTTATTGCATTATTGTACATAGAGCAGGTAGGATTTACTAAAGCCTCAAAGAAAGATAAGCCATGACAAGACCTGAGCTAAAACTGCAGACGATGGTTGATGTGTTCAAGCAGGCTCTGATATCTTTTAGGGCCAATATACGGGTTCTTCTTGTTATAGAAGCACTATCCTTGATGTATAATAATGCAATCGAGAGTTCTATAGGCTTGGTTGGTTTACCTTTCAATGTATCGCATGGAAATTTTTCACTTGAATTTGATCACCATTGTAAACAAAATCACAATTGGAAACGCAACGAACTAGCTAGCCATCGAATTCAACACCTACAAGAACGAATGGGATCCGAATGACAACCATGTCGGTGTAGACATCAACAACATAATATCCAACGTGACTGCTGAATTCAGTCAGAACAACATCGAGCTCAAATCGGGGTAGCCGATAAGGGTTCAAATCCATTACGATGTCTGGAACAAAACCCTGCAAATATATGCCGCCTATGCAGATCGACCAATTCGCTACGCGGTCATCTTGAATACCACAATCGAGCTATCAAGCAATCCGAGATCAGCCTACCTGGGATTCTCAGCTTCAACGAGGAATTCTTTGATGGTCAGAAAAAGATAGTACATAAGGAGGAGCAGGTTCCAGATCGCGCATTTAAGAAGGAGCAGGTGTCAGATCGCCACATCAGCAAGCAGCACATCAAATTCAACGAAACAGATTAACCCAATCGTTGGACGAAAGCATCCTACGGCTGGAAAAAAAAACGCATTAACTTGGGGAGTCGAATCCCACTTGTTGAACGCCTTACGGCGTAATTAAAGTTTCTATGTTATTTTTTTTCAGTTAGTTGGTAATAGGTGTTGGTAATAAGTGTTATTAGTTCATATCAAAGCATAGATTATTTTTTCATTTGTAAGTTGAAGTTCTTTAATTTAGTATTACTTCAATTTCATTTTAACTGTTTTTGGAAAATTTTCCAATGTTTATAAAATACAATCTATTAAATTGATTTTTTTGCAAATTTAAATCATTTCATTTTTTCATTGGTTATCCATAAAACATAAATTGTGAAAAATAGGCACAAATTTTAAAACGTAAAAATCAAACTTAAAACATTTAATATGAAATTTTATAAAAGTGACATATAGAAAACTTCATTGTGATTATTAACATTTTGTTGTTAAAAATGATCAACATTTAGATTAAATTAATATAATAAAATTATACATAATATCAATATCATTGTATTGATATAAGAAATTAAATATCAATATCAGTATTTAAGTTTAAAATTCAGGTTTCATCTATAAATAATGAATCAAATAATAATGTTGATAAAAGTAAGTGTACATTGGTTATTGGTTATGAGAGTTTAGCTTGGAGTACTTATTAGCATAGATTCATTTTAAAAGGGGATTTATCAAAGGTCGAGAGAGAGATCAAAACTTTAAGTCTATTTTTAAAGTAATAATGTTGAGGAAGTATGCAATGCAATGTTTATGATTTTAATTTATCTATATTGTGTATATATATATGCTTTTAAATTTAATTTGAGTCGACATGATAAATTTTATGATATTTTATTATTATTTTTATATTGGACATTTTTCACTTTTAAGATGAGCATAGAAAGAGTTACACATCTTTCTCCTAATAAATTGTAAAATGTGCCTCATCAACCTAATTAACAGTGCATTATTATACTAAACATTTAGATCATACCATTTATAATATAATAAACTTATAACTCTCTCTATATTTTATGAACAATATTATACCTCACAGAATTGTTCAAAAAGTGATTATTGTATAAACTATATTTCAAATTGGCTTATACTATTAGACCACACTTTTTGGCTTATACTATTAGACCACACTTGGTTAGAAATGTCACTTTAATTTTGATTGAAAAACTGTCAATACTTTTTCACTTATTTTATTCCCACGAACACTTATTTTATTCCTAGGAACTTCTTTGCCATGACTAGGAAAAGATTCCCAAAATAATGTAATAGTGGAAGGGACTTCCTCTTTGAATTGCGGTGGATTTCCTTTTTGGAGAGTGGTGGAGAGAGGTGTTTAAATATTATAATTAAAATAATTTTTTAACATTGATATTTGTTAGATTATATGGTAATTTATTCATATATGTTGTTATATTAATTTTTATAATGATTATAGATGTTATTTTGAAAAAAAGTTTGACAAATTAAGTTAACTTTGTTATACTAAAAATATCAACAATTTAATAAAAAGGTTATGTTGAAATAAGATAACTTGTTGAAATAATATATATATATATATATAAAACGGAGTTGAATTTAATTATTTTCTCTTGTTAATGCTTAAAACATTGAAATAATAGTGATAATGATATCATATGAGTCATTTTTTTATTTAGACTTATTATTTACTATTTACTATTATTTTTTATTTATTTAGACTTATATTTATTATTTAATATTAAATATATGGGACATTTTCTGTGAGAAGGGCGTTGGAGGAGATTGCCCTCGAGGAATTGTGAGGGATATAGTTTACTATGTCTATGACCTATTTTTTATAAGAGATTTTTTTGTTTTGTAAATAAAACATTATAACTTCACCTAGTCGAAACCGAAATTACATAGCAAACATAACAGAGCGTCCATGGCTTCCCCGAGACAGCCAGCTCCACTCTTAAGCTCCCTTCCCAAAAGTACACATAAGTTCGCATCCCCCATATAGTCCAAACTACTGCATTTGTTTCTTACTAACCCCTTACAACCAAACTTGGTCATCCCCAACTCGAATACAATTAGGCCAAAACATAACCAAGAGACCCTTATACAATTTGCATTAGGAAAAACTATAAGCATAGGCCAGAAGAGAGAGAAAAACCAGTTCTCAAGCCAGACCCTAGGGGTCGGTTCCCATTCTAAGACCAGTAACAGAGGTCGAAGTAGTTGAGGTTACCTAGGTGGTGGCCGCACCTTGGCATCTAGAGAGCACGTTGCAATGATGGCTACCCTTCTCCCTAGGGCGAGCAAACTCCTCCAGCCCCCTTCTCGCTGAATAGAAGGGGATATTCAGCTTTGCCGTAATGACATCAATTTTTTGGTGCATCAGATGGCATTTGTTGTTGTGCTCCTTCCAGGACTTCACTGGTTCTACATCCCCCTCATATTTGGCTTCCCTTGCGATACAGGAGTGGCCAACCAGGCGCATATTCACCCAGTACAGCATTAACAGATGGTCATAGGACGAGGCTCTGCCTGCCATGGTACCAGGGTCGAGGACCTAGTCCGCCACCTCCTTATGGAAGTCTTCCGAAGACATAGTTTTTACCTTTTCCCACAAATCACCAACCACCTTCTCCACTTCCAATTGAATGCCCAGAGGCACATGCTCCTTGTACAAATACATGGCTTCTTGAGCTTGAACCTGCAACCTTGTCGCCGTCTTCACTCGTAGTATTATGCCCTTCCCCTTTCTGTCCCAACAATCAGTAGCATCATCCTGGATTTGGACATTTTTTAGAGGACGCTTGGGAGCCATACTACTGGGAAAAGGGATACGAGCCACACACAGAGAATTGGGGAGCAGTTCAACTTGAGAGGCCAGAGTCTTGGAGAGAAACAAAGACAACGCGGAAGAGTAAAATACACAGACCTCGCTCTGAAGAAAAATGAAGGGTGGTGAAATCCGCCCATAATAAAAGGAGGTAGGAGACATGATTGTCTTCCCGGACCAGTACTGCCCTTGCGTCACTCCAATCATACTAACGACTGCCCTCGTACCTTCGCTTGCCTCAAAGATCTTGACGGTAATTAAGACCCAATCCTTTCGACAATCCTACTCTTCCTTGCCCGTCCCATCCATCCCTGCAACACAAACCGGTATGATGGTAAAGGACAACCACCTCATGGTCTAGCCTGTTGGCCATGTCACCTCGCGTTTCATTTAAGAATGGTCTGGCAAGGCGTGCTCGCACCCCATGTCATCTCGCACGCCTTGATCATCCAGATGCTCCACCTGTGGTCTGCCGTCATAGTCCCTAGATGCCACCTTCCTGCACTATTGGGTCCATGCTTCTGCACTAAATTCCTCCAAGCTACCAATTTAGATCCCCACGCCCCCTTCCACGCTAGCATTAGCTAACAATTTCGCTGCCTTGTTAGCAGTGCGTCTGATGTGACAAAAAGAGACTTTCAAGTGGGCGCGAAGCAAAGATCTCAAGGAGTCCATTCTGCTAGTTAGGCGCCAGCTCGTGGCAATCTTTGCACAATCCTGCCTGTTTGCCATCTGGGATCTGTCAAGCCCCCAACTCTCTGCTATGTGAGCTTCCTCTGGTGGGATTATCTTATCCTGATCCTGCCATGGCATACTTCGGATTGTGGATAGCAGATTGTCCTTCACCGTTGTCTAGACCGAGTTTGTATCGCTACATTTATCTCGGAAGATCCTGCCATTCCTCTCTTTCCATATACACCACATCGCCATGCCTGGGAAGGCTTCCCAAACCATCTGAATGATTCGATTTTTGAATGCTTTTGGGCTCCATTCAATCAGCATTTGGGTCAGGTGTCCTCTCCTGCTGTCACTCCATCTGAACCTTATTGCGCCTTTATCCCATATGACAGAAGCGAAGGGGCAACTATCAAGGAGATGGCCCATGGTTTCCTCGTCCTGATAACAAAGGCAGCACTGCGACGACCCCTGTATTCTGCGATATCGGAGGTTTTCAATGGTAATAATTCTTCCTTTAACCACCAACCAGGTAAAGAGGGAAACTTTTGGCCATTGGTTCACTGTCCAGATCTTCTTTCATATTCCTTCTTCGTCCCTCTACTGGACAATCTTGAGATTACAGGCTTCCTTTATGCTAAAGGAGTCTTTCTCCTTGTAACCCCACCTTAGAATGTACGGAACTTACTTAACCCTTATGAATCTCTGGTGGATTTCCTCCTGGAAAGATCTCCAATCCTCTTCACTCGTTAGGTCAGGTTTTGTTGTAAAATTCCACTGTCGCTGCCCTTCCAAGTTTTGGACAACCCAAAATTGGCCCACCTTCTCCTTGCCCTCCTCGGTAGCTTTTCCCCTGATATGTTTCCATATTGGGTCCATCCCTAATTTGGGGAATTGGTTCCAAGAGTCCTCTTAGAACTTGGCTACCCCCCCCCCCATCTCCCAGAACCTATGGTCTTGCACAATATGCCGTCCGATTAAAACCTTCAACCAAATGGGAGAACCATTCAGCTCCTCGTTGTATCTTATCAATTGTTGATTGGGCCTGTCCTAAGCATATTTGATGTGACAGAGTCTTGCCCAAGGTTTCATTGAGTGATTAGCCCATCTCCACCATATTTTCGCTCCTTGAACCTCCACCATGAGTTCCAGATCCCTCAGCCCTAGACCCTCCTGCTCCTTTGGTCTACAAATCCCATCCCAGCTGACCAGGGAAAATTTCGCTTTTGCCTCCCTGCTACCCCATAGGAAGTTCCTTTGCATACCTTGAATAGACCGCAAAACTGACTTCGGGGCTGAGAGTATCTAGAAGAGATATATGGGCATAGCCTGCATAACAACTTTTACCAAGATCAGTCTGCTTGGTAGATTTAGTGGACGAAGAACCCAGCTAGAGAGCTTTTGTTTCATTTTATCTAGAAGATCCTGCCAGGAGGCTTTCTTCAACTGACCCACCCCAAGGGTATTCCAAGATATTTGGACGGCATTGTCCTTTTCAAAAACCATAGGATCCTGATGATATTCCTCTAGTTGATTCTGTCCATCTTCATAAAACAAATTTGGGATTTATTGGGATTGACCGCGAGGGCTGACGCCTTGGCAAAGAGATTCAGGATCCTTTTGAAGCTTCTCGCTTCTTGGATTGAAGGGTGCCCCATAAGCATGGTATCATCAACAAATTTCTAATGGGTTTGAGGATCCATGCCTTCATGGATTTTTATTCCCCTCAGCTCTCCATTCTCAGCTTGAGTCTTAATAAGGCGACTCAGGCCCTCTACCATTAGAATGAAGAGGAAGGGGTATAGGGGATCCCCTTGTCTGATACCTCTTGATGGCTGGAAAACACGGGTAGGAGTACCATTTAAGAGGATGCTAAAGAATGAAGTTGTGACCAAGTTCATGACCCATTCAAACCATCCCTGGAAAAAGCTATAGGCTTCCAGCTTCTTCTCCATAAATTTCCAGCTTAATTTTTCTTAAGCCTTTTCTATATCCAGCTTGATCATCATGCTTGGCCTTTAGGTGCTTTTCAACGAGTGGATCACCTCATGAACTAGAATGACTCCATCCAGGATCTTTTGACCTTCCACAAACCCAAAATTTCTCAGAGCATATGAGGCTGGGTAGGAGAGGTTTTTTCCGGTTGGATATCACTTTAGATATAATCTTGTAAATTACATTGCAAAGGGAAATTGGACAAAATTTGTCTGGACTGTTAGCCCCAGCCTCCTTGGGAATTAAAGTAAGGAAATTTACGTTAAAGGATTTTAGAACTCCCTTCTTGTCTCTAGATTCTTCTATTATCTCAAAGAGCTACTCTTTGATAATATCCCAAAAGTGGTGAAAGAAATTTGAGGTGAAGCCATCTAGGCTAGGAGATTTCCCCAAGGCCATCTGGTTGACGACTTCCTCAACCTCCTGCATGGTCACTGGCTTGGTCAACATCTCATTATTTTCTCTAGTAACAGACATGGGAATCAAGTGGGTAATCCTTTCCATGGCTCTCCCTCTATCATCCACATCTTCACTAAGGATCTTGGAGAAGTGCTGCGTGAGTTCCTCCTCTATCTCTCGTCTAGTCTCCATCCTACTGCCATTAGCCTTTCGTAGCTTCCGGATTCTCGAACTACTCCTGTTTTGAATAACTGAGTTATGGAAAAACTTTTTGTTCCTCTCGCCCTCCTGAAGCCATTTTACCCTTGCCTTTTTCTTCCAAAAGATTCCTTCCTATCTCTCCCTCACTTCGAGTTGACCCCATAGGTATTTTTCTTTTACCTTCATGTCCTCATTCCAACCATTCTCCATTCCCTCTCTATTTAGAAGCTCCATTTCACTTATCAACCTCTTTTTATCTTCAAAGATATTTCCAAACTCTTCCCTATTCCATGTGCGAATTTTGGCTTTTAAGGCTTTAAGCTTCTGCTGGAAATGGTACATATTGGTTCCAGGAGGGGGAACCAACTCCTGCCACCATTGTGTGACTCGTTCCTTAAAGTATTTATGTTCCAACTAGAACTGCTCAAATCTAAACGGTTTGCTCAGATTGGTACTGGACCAATCCCAGTTGAGACAGATGGGCCAATGATCAGAGCTAGCCGCCGGAAGCACTCCTGCCATTATTTCCCCCGTACTGTGAACAATATTTTTCGAAACTAGGAATCTGTCCATTTGAGAGGCCACCAGATGATCCCCTCCTCTCTTATTGTTCCAAGTAAACCATCCATTTCCCATCTCCAGGTCTACTAGGGGGCTTTGAGCCAAGAAATCACAGAAATTTTCTTGGTTCTTATCCAGGAATCATCTCCCCCCCTTCTTCTCCCCCAAGTTAGCTATGAGGTTAAAATCCCCTCCTATTACCCAAATCCCCACCTCATCTTGACCCTTGACCCAACCAAGAAAATATATGAAGGCCTGTTTCTCCGGGTAGCTACTAGGGCCATAGACATTCCCCAGCGATCCTCTCACACCGGAGTCTAGAAGATGAAAGTCACCCATCAGTGAGAATTTATTAGCACGCCAGCCGGAGAGTTCCACCACTCCGGGTTGCCAGAGGATTGCAATACCACCTTCTTGTCCCACAACATTTAGGGCCATTAGCTGACAGCCCTTCCAGATCATGTTTCTGATTTTTGTCAGTCCCTCAAAGCTACACTTCGTTTCTTGAAGGAACATGATGTCGAGTTTTTCCTGCATTGTCTTCCTATTTAGAGTCTTCCACTTCCTGGGGTTGCTACACCCCCTTATATTCCAGGATATAAGCTTCATTGACTCACCTTACTGACTTTAGAGAAGGCCGCCCGGATTGTAGGGTACTGACTTGATTTTATAAGTTTAACTCCAACTGCAGCTATGCGTTGCTTGTTTGTTTTCCTTCCCCTTCGGATTTCATCTTCCGGTGATTTCCTTTTATTTCCTTTTTTTAGGTCTGGGTCAATCCCCAGGTCCTGATGAGCCCTCGTTCTGATGATAGCTTCCTGGAGAAGCTTGATCTAGAGTCGAGGCACATATCCCTTTCCCTTCTTTCCACATTCTTCCTCGATCACGTCCAGATCCATCTCTCCTAGTTCCATTTCTTCTCCCTCGTCCTCCTCCATGACTTCCATCTACTTAATCCCATCTCCTTCTAATTCCTTTACCTTTTCCCCTTGTGGCTCCACTGAGCCATTCTCCTTGCGATTGTCGACTTCAAGCGTTTCCTCCCCCAACACCACGAAGGGGTTGGTGGAACGAGGGATTTTTGTCACATGCTCCTTCTTGGCTTTGGAGGTCCCCCCTCCCTTGTTCCTTCGCCTGGAATTTACTTGAGTGAAGCCACTGTCTTCTCAGCTTCGAAGCCACTGTCTTCTCAGCTCCGCCTTCAGGCTTAGGGCCAATATTTCTTTCAGCTGATTTCAGTTTAGGAAAATCCCTTCACAGGTGGCCATATTCATGACAATGCCTACATCGAAAAGGTAATTGTTCATAATCGATGGGTTGAATCCATTCCTCGTCCTCCCGGTTTAGACTGATGGCTTCTGGGAGTTCTTTGGAGAGGTCCAGGTAAACACAAATCCGTGCAAAAGACATATATCTTTGAACCCTAGTTTTCTCAGCCACCTTTATGAATTCCCCCAGGGTGTTCCCAATATCCTTCAGGGTCTCCAGATCCCAATATTCTCCTGGTAATGAGAATAGGCGGATCCATATTGGGGAAACCGTCATATCTTTTGTTTCTGGGTTAAAACGCTCTTTCCAATACCTCAAGTATAGACCAACCGAAAAGAAAAAATATGGACTCCCCTCTAGGATTCGGTCCCTGTCTTTATGGTTAAAAAAGATTATGGTGAAAAAGACCTTGGATCCAAGCTGTAAGTCATCGTGACCATTCGGGTTCCACACGCTGCTAATCCACTGAACCAGATCTCTTTCTTTGGGCCAAACTCCCACAAATTTACCAATAAGGGCCTTTTCCTTCCACACTTTGATCTTGCCTCTCACCTATTCTGATCTGATCTGAATCATTGGGATCACTGAGGCCATCGGCAGACAACCCCCCAGACTAGATATTTTACTTTTCTGTTCTCCCTCCTTCCTCTCGCTTTCGATCCCCACTCCTCCTTTCCCTGAGACTGGGTTCTGGGGGTCCGGATCCGCCATATCCAACCACAGAGGGGCTTGTAGAATGCCCAGCCCTGCAACCTTCCCATCAATCTATGCTGCCACACTTCACGCTGCTAGGTCTGGAACCCTAGAACACGCTCCTCCTCTTAACGGTCCTGATTTTTTATAAGAGATTTATTACGTACATTACTTTCAAATGAATATTCATTGTAATTTCAAAAGAATAGATTATGATATTACCTTTCTATATGAGTAATCCATAATAGTGCACCTTTAAATAAATGAAATTCTATATTTCTTATAGATATGTAAACTATATTTGCATTTTTATGCAATGAATAAAAAATAAATATTCCCAATGAGGTGGCTAAGTTGAATACATTTTTATTGTTATGTTATATTCTATAATGAACTAAGTTTTTAGTTATTTTATTTCTATAACACGTATCCTTATGTTAAAAGTTAACTAAAATTAATAATGTGCAAGCATTTTTGTTTCTTTCCTAGTAAAAATAGTTATTATGGAAACCATGAAAAATTAGATAAGAGATTATAAACCGGGAAACAAATTCCCTCAATTCCTATTCATCTAGATTTCTTTAAACAACTAAAAGTGAAGAGCACACTTTGATGTGGGTTATGTTTTAGGTACTTTAATGTGTGCACAATTTTCGTGATAACAAAATTGACAATATGTATCAAGTAGATTTTAAACTAGCAATTTCCCCAAGGAAGGTGCAATAATACGCCGTTAAGGTAGTTGTTAGTGGGTAAGTGAGAAAAAAAAGTGTAACATTGAAGTGAGCAAAAAAAAATGGAGAATAAATATATATTCTGTGCCAATATTGAGAGAGGTCACTTGTTGCAAACGAGAATTAATGGAGATATGAGAATAGGTCTCTGAGACTGCTAATTTGGCAAACATACAAATGTTACGAGGAAAATGATTTCATATACTCAAAACAGATCCAGAAATAGAAACTTACAATCAAAGTTGGTCCAGCCTATCCGCTGATTTTCTAGGTCATGCACAAAAACTTTGTCTTTTAGAACAAGATCTGCAAGGTAAAAGAAATATTTCAGTTCATGATACTATCAAGAAAATTATAGGAATTTAAGCCAGTTAATATTAAGATTTAAGTTTTAATGAAATCATCTCATGTAATCATTGTTCCACCAAGTTTAAGGGATGCAGAGACATGAGGACATGGGGATGCATCAATGGGACATGTGGAGAGATCCCCCAAATTTTAGGGGATGTTAGGATCCCCAGCATAGGGGTTTCCCCAAAATATCAAATATATAAAAAAGCTAGAACACAACAAATCCTAAATTTAAAACATAACAGAACTTTTTATGCATAGGAGAATCATTGTATTTCTCATTTTAAATCAAAATGAAATATAATAATCCATCATCATTTAAAAAGAAAAGAGTCAGTTCAATTAATTATGTCAACAGCTAGGTTGGTCCAGAAGGTGTATACAGATGTGAAGAGCTAGGTTTCATTCTAGGCATAACAAAAGTTTAGACCAGCCATAACTGATCCGTCCAAAAGGTGTATACAGATGTGAAGAGCTAGGTTGTATTCTAGGCATAGCAAAAGTTTAGATTAGTCATAACTGATCATTCCTTCACTAGCTTCCTGAGAAAGTGTTTGCAAATCCTAAAGGCTTTGAAATTGGTTAAGATGGTAGATATAGATGTGAAGAGAGAGATTTTATTGCATGCATAGCAAAAGTTTAGATTCGTCATAACTGATCATTCCTTCACTTAATTTTAGTCCCGTGTTATGATGGAGAGGCTGAGAATACAAAGATCTAGAATGTTAATGATATCATTGTAATGCGATATAAATTGTCTGCTTCTATGGCTGCTTTAGTTTAATTGGGGAAAATCTATCAATATGGATTGCTCTTTACCTTTTTAAATGCTACATTTGTTAGTTTGTACTTCTTGTTGATTAATTCTTAGTGATTTGTGGGGGAGAGTTCTATACAAAATCATTGTTGTGGGATCTTTTTCCATGTAGTTAGGTTGGACTTCAAGTGCCTTTCCTACAAGAATGGTGTTCTGTATAGTTTGCTGGTTTATCTCATTTCTTAGTATGTTTTTTCCATCATTGGAATTCCAAAAGTTAATGCTCTTCAAAGGTTAATGCTTGCAACCAAACAACCCTTTCCAGCAAATTCTATGATTAACAGTTTTTGAGAATTCTATATCTAATTGGATACTAGCCATTTACATTTTCTCTTATCTTTTGTATTGCACAATGAGTTATTTGTATGATTTATGCCCGAGATAACGTTTTCTAGTAAACTATGCAATCAAAAGAACTGAATATTGCATATCATTTTGCACATCAGATTGTCAACATGATTCTGGGATACAAAGTGGCATGCACAAGTCCTCATATATAACAGTTAATAAATGTAATTGATTGGGGATTTCTATGAACATTATGCCATGGAATTTATTCATCTTTGGTTGGGACTTCATGAGTCATATAATACAACAAGAATTCTTATATTCACCTTTCTTATTTCAAGATTAACGGTCTCTTTCAGTATTGACTTGGCCATTGTCTCTTTCAATATTGACTTGGCCATTGTGTAAAATGGAGACTTTTTAATGCTTGCAGCAACTGAGGGATTACCTGACTTAGGACTGATTTTATTTTTGTGAGATACTTTGGTTGGTGAGATGTATACTATCATATACTGGACTAGGATCTCCATCTAATTAACTTATTAGTACTCATATAAGTCAAGTATTTGAATAGATTTTTAGGAAATTGTAAGTCAATCCTGCCACTATACTATTTAATATGCGTGCTTTCAAAAGAAAAGTAATATACAGAATGTGACAGCAGGAATGTCCCAAATAAGAGAAGTGAACCCCACTACTAAACAATGGGAATTGACGCTTAAGCATATGAATAAAACAACAGTTTCTGTGGTTCTACATCTGTGACCCAAAATATTATACCACAATGGTATTGAATTCAGAGGTAAGTTGAATGAATGGTATTTGGTGACATTTTCCTTAATTATCTTGAGCCCATTTTCATTTGGTTTCCATAGTTTTATGTCTCTATGATCTTAGAAAAGGACGGGCTTCCTTTTCATCCCTCATTTATAAGTTGAGTCGGTTGTTGAACGTTGGCGAGCTTGTTGTTGGGCTAACTGGGCAGACCTGGGTTTTACCTTTAACTTTGCACCAACAAAAGACCCACAGTGTTGGCCCTTTCGGCAGCAGCCTGCGAACAGGCTACAGTCTCACCCGAAACAGCTATGGGGTGCCGCAGAATCAGGTTTCTGCAAGCATAAGAGAGAATCTTACTGTACCTTTAGTCTTTAACTATTAATAATCACTTAACACAATGCTTCTATTATCAAATATGTAGCTTCGCGGTTAGATAAACAAACAGTTACTTGCACAGCCCTTATCTGGGAATTCACAGCGAAGCTAGTTATTAACAACAATCTTACTTTATCAGTTATTTACTTAGCAGTGCATAAAATATAATAACAAATCAACACAAATGAACCACAACACCAGATGTAACGTGGTTCACCCCCAATGTAGGGGTTACATCCACAGAACTGCATTTTATTCAACTCTTTACAACTAAAACAACAGTTCTGATCTGCGCACTCAGCTGCAGATCCTTTCAGTCCTCAAAGCCGCGCACACAGTAGCAGGCCTCTGCGCACACAGCTGCAGATCTTCCTTTTCACCAAAAACCCCTCTGCGCACACAGCTGCAGAGGTCGTCCACGCACGCAGCTGGGACTTAACCTTCTTACAAAAACCCTTATACAATCTCTTATCTTCGCATTACAATAGCTTCGTAAGATAATCATTAAATACCTAACCCTACTTCTTTACATAAGTGCCTATTTATATAGCGCATTGTTACAAAACCATGGCCTTAAACCATGGGCGCCCAAAACCCTAACCCTGGATTTATACCAAGGGTTAATTACAAAAAGAGGTTTCGACCCACCCGCAACACCCCTAAGACTATTTTGGGTCGTAACTCCGCTTACACTTCCATAAAAACCACGGAGTTACCAAAACTAAGGACCCTTAGGGTCGGAGCCCCAACAGGCCGCTAAGACTCACTTGTGGCCTGTCCTGGGGCACCCTGCGACTCTTCTAGTGGGAGAATATTGCTGGTGATACGTAGTGTGTAGTGTGCTGAAGCCATTCATATGGTCGTTGGCTGTTTGTGCATTTCCTTTGGACTTTTTATGCTGGTAACAACCTTCTGAATCTGTTAGCAGCCCCCCTCTTTCAATCTACTTGCCGAGCACTTGACCATCCACAACTTCGGGTCCCCCAGAATTACGTGTCAAGGTGCATAAGACAAACAGCCGCCCTGGTTCTGATAACCCAGGAGGTTACAGCTTGGGATGTTGCAGAATTTTCCCATGCAGATCGGGGCTTTTCTTTGTGCGACGTAGGGCGCACTTCTGCCTTTCTTCGGATCTCTTAGAGTGAACTTATGCCTTTCTTTGTGCCTTGGTCAGGCATGTCTGCTCCGGCGGATTGTTCAGAAGGTTCTACAGACTTCTCTCTCTGACCGCTTGTAACAGCTTCTTGGTTTTACAGTCATTCGACATGGTATGAACTGCAGAACTATAGACGACGAACTGTGGGAGCTGGATGTCTTTTTAAGGACTCCGGCGATTAGGATTTGTGATAATGGGTCATGATGGATAGTGGATCTGACCCAAGTGTTGTGGATATCATACATGCGCCGCTAGATTTCGTAAAATCTCATCATTGAGGACGGTCAATGTAGAGCACGTGCCAGTGCCGCCAAATCTGATCTTCCCGGGCAGTCCTAATTTTAATCTGTGACTCAACTTTTAGCTGCGCCATGCTAAGGACCTTTGACTTTACATGTGATGCACGACCCACGACCTTTTGACATCTTAATTATAGTCTAGTACCCACTTTCAACTGTTCTTGGTACTTAGACTCTTGTTTCTTGTATTATTTCTAATTAGAGGGTCCCGGTTTGTCCCTGTACTTCTTCAACCGACTTCCGTTCACCATGGAAGGAAAATTTTCTCCGTTTAATTTGGCTAACTGGACTGCGCCACCATCACTAACTTTCTGAACTATGTAAGGTCCTTTCCAATGGGTCTTAAACTTTCCGGGGAACTTCATGAATTTGTTGTCATACAAGAGTACAAGATCACCACTCTGGAATTGCTTCTTTTTGATATGCCTATCATGCCATGCTTTTTCTCTAGCCTTCTGCACTTGCTACAGGAACCCTGCAATGAATTTGTCTTCTTCTAGTTCTGTTATCTGGGCTAGCATTTTATTCAACATACCTGGGTCATCCATCTCTGTGAAAGCAGCTATTCTGAGACTAGGAACAATATAATCCATTGGCATAACTGCTTCTTGCCCATAAACCAGCCTAAAAGGTGTGTGACCTGTTAACTTCTTGCAAGTGGTTCTATAAGCCCATAACACTGCCGGGATTCTGAGATCCCAATCATTTCTATTAATATTACAAACCTTGGTCAGAGCCTGCTCAAGAATCTTATTGAAGGCTTCCACAGTTCCATTTGCTTGAGGATGGTACGCAGTACTCTTCTGGTGATATACCTGAAATTCTTCAGTCAATGCTTCAATAGTTTTATTCAAAAAGTGTGACCCTTGGTCACTCATAAGAATTCTAGGACATCCAAACCTTGTTAAGATATTGTCGAAGATGAACTTCGTAGCTATAGCAGCGCTACAATCCTTGACTGGTTGAGCTTCAGCCCAACGAGTAAGGTATTCAGTTGCTGTAATAATATACCTTGCTCTTGATTTCTTTGCAGGGGGGTTTATGGGTCCAACAAAATCAATAGCCCATTTCTCAAAAGCCTGTAAAGTTACCTGCGGAACGAGGGGCATCTCATCCCTCCTGGATGGTTTTCCCGTCCTTTGACAGATATCACAATTGTGGCAGTACTCCCTATCATCCTTATGAAGTGTAGGCCACCACAAGCCGGCTGCCAAAATCTTCTGCGCTGTAGCTTTCCCTGCATAATGACCTCCTGCTGCTCCAGAATGTGCTTCAGCCAAGATCAATGGTTTTTCATGCTCGAGGACACATCTGCGTAGTATTTCATCTGGTCCCATCTTGTATAGTTGTCCTGCTATTAAAGTAAAATCAGCAGCTCGAACCACCAACTGCTTCTTCTGCTGAGTTGTCATCTCCGACGGTGCATATCCTGTAGCCAAATACTGAACAATATCATGAAAGTAATCATCAACCATCTGGATGGTACATAACTGGACGTCAGGAAGACCTTTATCCAGGCTAGTGGGCTCTTCCCTTGACTCAAGCCTCGACAGATGGTCAGGTCCCAGGTTAAGTCTGCCTGGCTTAACTATGATCTCAAAGTCGTACTCCTGAAACAAGATGAGCCATCTACATATCCTTCCACCTAACACAGGTTTGTTAACCAAATATTTCAAAGCAGAGTGGTCAGTGAACATCTTAAAATGAGAGCCTAACAGATAATGTCGAAACTTTTGCAAAGCATATACCATGGCTAAACCTTCCCTTTCGGTCGTGGTATAGTTCTTCTCTGCTGTTGATAGTTTGTGACTTGCAAAGGCAATAGGGTGATCAATGTTACCTGCACCTGTCTGAGCCAATACTATACCTAGAGCGATGGAGGATGCATCGACATGCACATGAAACTCCTTATTCCAATCAGGAAATACTAAAATAGGGGTAGTCACCATCTTCTCTTTTAAAATGTCTAAACTTGCTTGACATTCAGGTGTCCATTCAAACTTAATCTCTTTCTTCAGCTGTCTCTCCATCGGGGCTGTGATCTGGGCATATCCTTTAATAAATTTCCTGTAGTATCTAGTGTGACCAAGGGTAGTACGAAGTTGCTTAACAGACTTCGGAGGAGGCAAATTCACAATGATTGCTATCTTCGCAGGGTCTACCATCAATCCTTTCTTACAAACAATATGACCTAGCAAAATTCCAAAGGGTGCACAAAAGATACACTTTTTCAAATTCAAGGAGATCTGGTGCTGTCTACACTTGTCCAGCATAAGTCTTAAACTAGCAATGTGATCTTTTAGTAACCCGAAGATAGTCCAATCATCAAAATAAACTTCTAAGAATTTATGTATAAATTATTTAAATGCACAAATGACTACTCGAGAAAACATAGCAGGTGCATTCTTCAATCCGAAGGGCATAACTGTATACTGAAAGGATCCCATTTCTGTAGCAAAAGTTGTCTTATGTCGATCTTCTGGAGCAATTCTGATCTGATGGTAG
Organism: Pseudotsuga menziesii; assembly: GCA_001517045.1. Classification (NCBI taxonomy): domain Eukaryota; kingdom Viridiplantae; phylum Streptophyta; class Pinopsida; order Pinales; family Pinaceae; genus Pseudotsuga; species Pseudotsuga menziesii. Next base: position 998,225 of record LPNX010903981.1, on the reverse strand, counting down.
CCTGAAAATCCATCAGTAAAAGAGTATACTTCTTGACTTCCGATATTGTCGAGGACTTCATCTGTAAAAGGAGTGGGAAAGGGATCATGCAGACACGCATCGTTCAGCTTCCTCAGATCAACACATATTCGGATTTCGCCCATAGTCTTCTTTTCTTGTACTACCATCGGACTGACCCATTCGGACTCTTCGACAGGCTCTATAATTCTTGCGGCAAGCATCTTATCGAGCTCCAGTCTAACTTTTTCTTTATACTTATGGTTTAGCCTATAGGGACGCTGTTTCACAGGCCTCGCATCAGGTTTCAGAGGGATCTTTACTACTCCTATATCACCAAGGATACCTTTCATCTCGGAAAACTTCATCGAAAATAGGTCCTGATATTCGTGGAGAAGTTGGGTCACTTTTCTCACCATTTCATCATCCCAATAATCTCCAATTGTAGCATACTTGGGATTTTCCTCTGACCCAATGTTTACGGTCCGCGTCTTTAGAGGTTGAGTCACTTCAGGTGCTTCGACCACTGGTCCGCGTACTTCATAGTTTCCTTCTGACTCAGGAATGTTAATGTTACGCGGATTGTCATCCTAGTCAATTGCGAGGTTGTAACATTCAACTGCATTAGCTTCTTGTGCTTCCCAATCTGTTTGGTATTCCCCTATTTCTTGGTCATCAAATATCTTAGTACGGATCAATCTAACAGCTGCATCTAAAGCAGGACAAACTTTGTTAATAGAAAATGTAAGCATAAAACTATCAACAAGATCATCCCAACTTACAGTACCGTGTCAGAGTTCAACCTCCGTATACCAGTTTTTTGCTATAGGTTCCAAAGTGTGCACAAACTTATGCACCCATTCCTCACGAGGTACATGTTCCCATGCTGCATAACATTGCTTCAAATGTTCTTGAGGACTATTCTGCCCATTGAAATTGCTTCGCACCTCTTGAGATTGGTTTATGAATCTGAGGCGTAGAAATTTCTGGCAAGCTTCCCAACTGTGAATATACTTCCTATGGCCATTCCACCATCTCACTGCTGTAGCTCTTAATGTTGCTTCCAGAGTCTGCATTCTCTGTGATTCTGGCACTTGTTCTAAGAACTGCGCAATAAATTTTCCTGGTTCTGTCAACCCATCATATGTAGGCAAATATCTGGCCTGTGCACTAAGGCATCTAAGAGATTTGGTAATCCGTGCGCATCGATGGCCATGTAGCTCATATAGACGATTCTGCCAATTCTCTAGACCATCATCTGAATCAGACATGCAGGAGCTATCACATTGCCAATCCATTACACCTTCGGCATTAGGCTTGACATAATCTTCTTCTTTAGCTGTGATATTATAGATGTGGTCCAGAATATCCTGATCTTCCTCTTTGACTGGCTCCGTATATCTTTCTCCTTGAGAAGGATCCAATGGTAGTATAGCTCTCAATCCCTTCCCTTCAAAAGTCATTTGTCTCTTTTTAAGATTGATAACTGCATCACTATCTATTGCCCACTCAATTCCTAGCAAAGCTAGATAAGGGTTATTGTCATCAATGATCTCAATAACTTCAAAATCTGCTAGAGTGCTAACTCCATATATATCCACTGGTACTCTAGGGAATCTTCCTAAAGGCAGAATCCTCTGCTGATTGGCTAATCTAAATTGGATAGGGGACCAGTCAAGGGTGGGCTTTCCCATTTGTTCCCATGTTTGTTTAGTTAATATATTGACTTCTGAACCCAGATCTAAAATAATATCCTTCATGTCATATTCTCCTATCTGAGCATGTAGTCTCATCTCTCTTTCAGTCCTTCTAATTCTACTAACAACTTTTTCCTTACCAAGGCTTTGCTAAGGTTCGCAAGACTGAATAACTTTTTGTAATTCATTCAAGGCATTCTGATTTCTTAACAATTTGATGCAACTCTGTAAAAACGATGACAGAGTACTTACTTGGCCTTGTGAGTCTTCCTGAGATTGCAGCTGCTGATGCTGCTTGTTTGCTGCTGGCAAATATGGATTAGCAAAGTCTTGTCTGGCTTCCAAAAAAGTTTCTTTTTCTCGTCGAACATCAAATACTGGAGTCTTCTCTACGGCCTTGTGAACCCAAGCTTCGTCGGGCTGCTTCGCCTAACACTGCACATCTGTCGTAGCTCCACTTCTTGTAACAACATTAACAGCTGGGATTGGTCGTGGCTTGACAGCAATCAACTGGACACTCAGACTAGGTTTGCTGTTCCTTTCTTGGATTTTAGCTAGCAACTGTGGGCACTGCTCGATGACATGATCGACTGCTCTGCAGTATCGGCATGTCGTGGTTGGGTTTTGACAGTCTCGAGCTAGATGTCCTGCCTGATTGCAGTTATAGAAAATAACTTGACCTCGACCTCCTCCAGGCATACCACGACCACGACCTCTAAAACTACCTCGACTACCTCAGTAACCATATCCATCATTGCCTTGTGCATTCGGGTAGATCCTATAAGTGTCGTAGGTCCGCTCCCTCATAAGGTCGAAGCTGCAACATTCATCTTCATTGTGGCCTACTGACTTACAGAATTTACAGTAAGGGTTCTTCGGGACTTGAACATACCTCTGTAATAGATAGCAGTCTTCTGGTCGATGCTAGCCAGTAGTTCGACAGATGTCACAGTACAAAACACTAGGATTCAGCGGGATTGGTGCGCCAGTATTCAAATAGTTTCCCAGCGCCGGACACTGGTCCTTGTCGTGGCCTTCTGTTCGACAACGTATACACCATACCTCTTCACGGGTGGATTTCCATTTTTTCATGTCGCGAAGCTCTAAATCCATCTCCGTGAGTTGTGCTTGAATTTGAGCTATGCCAGAATTATCTTCGACAGGTGTAGTTTCGAGCTTTATGGCAATCTCTAAGGCCTCTTGCTGATCAGCAACCTTCTGTTGCATGAGTGGAGCTCTGTTGTGAGGTAATAATGCTGCAATAAACCACTCCTTATGTTGTGCTGGTCCAATCGTGAAGCTAACTTGGTCAAGCAGAACTTTGAATCTCTGATCAAAGTCCCACACAGATTCACCTCGCCGCTGCTGAATCTCTTTTAACTCAGTGATGCACTGCGACTCTGATTTAGGTTTCTTAAATTCTCGGATCAGTGCTGCTTTGATGTCAGCCAAGACAGGATTTTGTGTGCTATAAAACTTCATAAACCAAGTTAGGGCTCGATCTCTGAAAGAAGTAATCAGCTATGCTCATCGAACATCTATGTCCATAATGTTCTTCGCGGTCCACATAGCTTCGCATAAAAACCAGAACTGTTCTGGATCTTCTGACCCAGTTCCTTTAAAAACTGGTAGTTTGATGTCATCATGAACATGGTCCATCTAGGATCTAGGGGGGGAGGAAGGGTTTGAACTAGCTGGGGAAGACTGACCTGCGATAGGGATACTCAGGCTAGGGTTACTTTTAGACTGCGATAGGTTCTCGGGGATAATAGGTCTCTGCTACGGGGTTATCGAAGGGTTTCTAACAGAGGGGGCTTCAATGGACTTAGAGGCTTCAAAGCTTAAATGGGTATACTCAGTAGAGGGGCCGAGATCTCTCTTATATCTTTTGCCACTTCGCAGCAAACCACTTTGCTCGTCGAAGTCCCAATCACTTCCAATCATAGGTTAGCAATACTAGATCTAACAATCTGATTCTATAACCAAGATTCCTTTTTCAGCCAATGTTATTTTAATATTCAAACTAATAGGTTCAAGTACTTACCCCTTGGTCCTTTGAAAAATTGTCGTTCAGCTTCGCTAAAGGAGGTACTTGTGTCGATGGCGAACTTCGTCACAAATGATTCGAGAGTTTGCGCAGTCCAGAAATCCACGGCTCGCGAGATCGCGTTGTTCACTCTTTTCAAGATAGCGATTCTTGCAGGGGTCCAGGGAGGAAAATGGTTTTCTTGGAAGTTTTTCCTCCTTTTTGTTAACCTAGATAACCACTGGTGCAACTCTATGTGTATAGTACCAAAGAAAATTTCATGAACATCAGAAAAGACGTACCTTTGCAAAAAAATTTCCGCGCTACGACGGGGATCTTTATTTTCCTATTCTGCAAACTTCAAATAGGTCGCTTCGATCCAATCACCAATTTCTTTTACAGAGGGTCGCCAAAACATAGCCCTCGAGGTACGACGTAGATCCCTCTTCAACAGATACTGAGTTCAACTGGAAACAAAACCAATTTGTTGGGCTAACTGGGCAGACCCGGGTTTTACCTTTAACTTTGCACCAACAAAAGACCCACAGTGTTGGCCCTTTTGGTAGCAGCCTGCGAACAGGCTACAGTCTCACCTGAAACAACTATGGGGTGGCGCAGAATCAGGTTTCTGCAAGCTGAAGAGAGAATCTTACTGTACCTTTAGTCTTTAACTATTAATAATCACTTAACACAATGTTTCTATTATCAAATATGTAGCTTCGCGGTTAGATAAACAAATAATTACTTGCACAGCCCTTATCTGGGAATTCGTAGCGAAGCTAGTTATTAACAACAATCTTACTTTATCAGTTATTTACTTAGCAGTGCATAAAATATAATAACAAATCAACACAAATGAACCACAACACCAGATGTAACGTGGTTCACCCCCAGTGTAGGGGTTACATCCACAGAACTACGTTTTATTCAACTCTTTACAACTAAAACGATAGTTCTGATCTACGCACTCAGTTGCAGATCCTTTTAGTCCTCAAAGCCACGCACACAGTAGCAGGCCTCTGCGCACACAGCTGCAGATCTTCCTTTTCACCAAAAACCCCTCTGCGCACACAACTGCAGAGGTCGTCCACGCACACAGTTGGGACTTAACCTTCTTACAAAAACCCTTATACAATCTCTTATCTTTGCATTACAATAGCTTCTTAAGATAATCATTAAAGACCTAACCCTACTTCTTTACATAAGTTCCTATTTATATAGCGCATTGTTACAAAACCATGGCCTTAAACCATGGGCGCCCAAAACCCTAACCCTGGATTTATACCAAGGGTTAATTACAAAAAGGGGTTTCGACCCACCCACGACACCCCTAAGACTATTTTGGGTCGTAACTCCGTTTACACTTCCACAAAAACCACGGAGTTACCAAAACTAAGGACCCTTAGGGCCGGAGCCCCAACACTTGTGAAATTTTATTATTCTTGGATGTGCCATCATAGAAAATGGCAGCGAGATAGGAGAAATTTACAGATCCCAGTGAGATTTTTATGATTGGGATATTATAATTTACCTTGAAATTCTTGAGGCCAAATAGCGCAGGAGTTGCAATGGAGGTTAACGGAAAGAACATGGAAGGCTTGGTGTAGCCATCGAACTCTGTAATATGGTCCAGATGTTTATGAACACCGGTCCCATTGTTCCTACATAGATCAGATAGATCAGTAAAAAAAACCTGAAATCAATTCTTCCAAGCAATGGGATTGTGACTATGATCCTTCTCGAATTGATCGCTGAACGTCTGGATTGCTATCCAGCCGCAAATGAGCCAGCCTGAGCCATGCATTAGTGGATTATTCACCAGGAATGTGTAGGGATTGGACAATTCAGTTCTTGTTTTCCTCTTTGAACTCGAAGCCACGATTTCCTACCTTGTTCATTTCATGATCAATGGCAGCCTCTTTTGTTTCTTTTAGCACATGGATTGTCAGGACCATAGGCGTTTTATCGCTGCCTACTTTCAAGTGAAATTAAAAAGGCCTTTGCTTATAAGAAAATTTTCATTTATCATTCAAGGGAGTCAGTTAAGGATTTATGTTTAAAGGTAAGTCGTGTAACTTGTGCAGAATTGAACTTAATTATGACATTCAAGTAAATTGCAGAGACTCGCTTTGTACTAACATGGCATAAAAATTGTTTTACTGAAATATATGATACTTCAGCCAGTGCAAAATGGCCTTTAGGCATTTGGGAGTATTTCTCCTTCAAAAATTGAATTCTGTTATTATTTCATTTTTGTTTTCTCATGAAGGCAGATTATTTGTTTGATGAGATCAGTTACTTCATATTTTGTTTATTAAGGATTAGATTCTCTGTTTTTGGTGCAGGCAACTTGTTTGCTCTGGGGATCTTCTTGTCCCCAATGTAAGTTTCCACTTCTGATATCTACTTCACCTGTAATAGCAACCACCCATTTTAGGGTCACTATCCGTAGAATTTTCTTACCTAAAGTGATTTCTCTTAATAGTTAATACACACTTGTGTTTGCAGCTTTCCAACATATCCTCCAGATTTCAATTTTGCACAGGTATATCAATAATAAAAACTATTGTGTTTGTGTGATTGGGCTTTCATCTTTTATTAATTTTTGGTTTTGGTTTAGATTTTGCTTGCAGTAATGATGAGTTCATTTTAGATTTTCATATTTTTGAGGTCTTTGTTCCCTTTTCAATCAAGTGAAGTTAATACTAAAAGCCATGTATTTATGTACCAAATTTTTTAGGTTTTAATTAGGGGTGTGAGAGGAAATGCCTCACCTCATTCATTTTAGATTTTCATATTTTTGAGGTCTTTGTTCCCTTTTCAATCAAGTGAAGTTACTACTGAAAGCCAAGTATTTATGTACCAACTTTTTTAGGTTGTAATTAGGGGTGTGAGAGGAAATGCCTCACCTCAACTCACTTGTTCATGTCTTGTATGTCCATGTCTACTTGGTTTGTTGCAGGGATTTTATAATCCATATGCAACACCCCAGTCTCCACAACTATATGCTGGTCCAACAGCAACAATGTATCCTCATGCACAAGTATCACAAGGTACGTCTGGATATCCTGCATCACCAGGATATATGCAGGGTCCACAAATTGTTCAGTATAGCAGCCCGAGATTAGTAGCTACAACAACTGCTTCGTCAAAGTATGAGACTGCAGCATCAACACAAAACCCTGGCCAGTCTTCAGGTACATTCCACTCGCATATTTATGTCAAATATTATAATCATTTTCAGTTTCAATGGGTTTTGTAGTAGATAAAAAGTATATTAACATTTATACTATGTTTTTAATTTTGATGAATTCTTTCTCATGCAGGAATGGCACTAATAGGTGCAAATTCGGTCTCTGTAAATCAGAGTCCAGGACAGACACCACAACAATATGTAGTGCCATTGGCTCTTCAACAATATGCGGCTGTAGCATCTTCTGAACAAGTCTATTTCCTGATGTATGTTTTATGGCTAATGAAGAGAGAGAGGGTAAAGAGAAGAGGTATACTTCTTCAACAATGACATATGGCCTTGAAAGAAATAATGTGTATGATGAAATCCTATATATCTTTAAGAAAAATGATAAACCTTTGCTTTAAGTTTTGTTTCGATCTTAAATGGATGAGAAAAAGGAGAGTAAACAAAAAGTTGGGTGTTGGGTGGTGCTCTGTGGGAAGGGGAGGTATTTTAGTTTACAGAATGGTAGAATAAAAAGGAAAGTGACAAGTTCGATAAAAAAATTTGGAAACCTAAGAAATAGCGAGTGGGTCTTTTCGTTTTTAATATCCATTGAAATACTATCCTCATTTTTAATATCCATTGAAATACTATCCAGGTCTTATGGGGAACCACCACATCATATGAGACCGTTGAATGGTCTTATCATGCAGACAATGATAATCTGTGCAAAGGACTTGCAACAAACTAAACGAAAGATGGAGATTAAGCCATGTTGTACCCTACCTTTGTTTTGCGTTTGTCCTATATATCTCTTGTCATTTACATTTGACCAGCTGTTGCGTTTGTCCTATATTATCCACTCAACCGCATCCAACTAGCTCTAAAGCTCACTTTCTTGTTAACTTTATTGATTGATAGGAAACGTTAGAAAGTTCTCCCAAAGAGCACGAAGGTGCAAGATAGGAATCTGAATTGAATTGAATTGAATAAACCAGCTTTATAAATAATTATCTACAATGCTTCCTCTGCACTATAGATTTATATATATAATAGCCCACCTGAGTTGCATATACCTCATTTTTCATGAATCTCGTGACAGATTTCATCTCAAGTTCACCAAGCCTTTTTTAGATTCCTCTATTAAAAAGGCAAGATAAAGCGGTTGCATATACCTCATTTTTCATGAATCTCGTGAGAGATTAAATCTCAAGTTCACAATTTTTTTTTTAGATTCCTCTTTTAAAATGGCAAGATAAAGGTTATCTATTTCTATGTCACCATTGGTAGACTTCTTACAGTAGCATCTAAAAAGTTAATCCTTCAAAGTTGCTTTCAACGGATGCAAAATACAGTGAACTTATGTTTTCAACAGAACTACAACTCATTTACACCTTTCCCAAGGAAAACCTTAAAATATAAAAGGATGCTTCCTCGCATTTATCGATAATTTCCCCTGAATAATATGTATTAAGTCACCTGCTGGCACTATGCTAAGCAAATGCCAAGGCAACATTAATGACAATCAGGGAGCTAATCCCTTGTGCTTAAATCATTTACAATTTACATGGAGTGACAAAAATTAAGGTCTCAAAGCATACCTAATACTAATAGAAATTCATATCCAGTTGGATAATTTCAACAAACAATCTTTTCTTATTCAAACTAAATTCACTTGGATTTTATAAGTCATCAATTCTGCTCAGCCTACATTGCAAAAAACTTAAAGAAAACAACAGTCGAATACTTCTACCAAGATATACCTTGTATACTTTCAACATACAATCTACCCATTTAGTACAGACTAAAATTGCAGATTCACAGGCATACGAGGCACATGGAACACATAATTTTACATTATGCTCTGTAAAACTAATATATATTCAATGCATATGTTCATTTGCAATGACGAGACTAGACTTGAAAACCCATCTGAAAACATAAATGACAATTCACACCCATGAATTTCAATTCACCAAGTTGGCAAGGAGCTTATCCACATTTCATTAATCCATAAATGATAATTCACACCCATGAATTTCAGTTCACCAAGTTGGCAAGGAGCTTACCCACATTTCATTAGGATTAAATTTGAAGTTGCCAAACATTAACACATAACTAATTTTGATGGCAAGAATATTTATACCATTTCCAATAGCAATTACCAAACCAAACCTTGAATGAATTCTTGTAAAATAACTCAAAAAGTTATAAATTCAATTCACAATCTCTATCTCAGCAACACATTATCCTACCAAAATTAAACGGCATTATAGCCAGAACAACTTTTAGCTAGCCAATCTTAAGAACTTGGCTGGAAAAACAAAAGCTTCATAATGTATTACTAGTCTATAAGTCCTGCAATTCACCAATAAGGAAGGGAAAATACAGCTAAGCCAATAACTGCAATTATTTATTCATCATCCTCAGCATTATTCAAAGCGTTCAACCGAGCAATCAATTTTTCCTTTCTCTATTCATAAGTTAGTTTCCTTATCAAATAACTGTCAAGGTACAAGATTTCACATGTTAATGACTCAAGTTAAAGTTGCCACAATATTTCAATAATTCCAAAGTACTCAGAACATATCAACTGAAAACACTTACTGCTTCTGCTCTTTAGGGACTCTCAGTGTGTTTGATTGTCAGGTCTGCTCGAATAGCAGCATGCACACTCTTGTACAACTCTTCAATGCTTTCAGGCTCTATACCTTTCTTGATATTTTGGTAAACTGAGATTGATACTTTTCTAGTTCATCTTCTTTCAACATCTACAAGTAGCATAGAATGCCAGTACATACCAATGAATGGATATGGAAGACTATAAACAAAACCTAGTTATGAAGATGCAGAGCTCAACCTCTAAGTAACATCAACTTCAACTAACATCACTAGAACATACTAACATGGGTGGCAAAAATAGTTGCACTTCTAAATATTTTTAGAACTTCCTAAAGCTTCAATGCCAATGTACTTTATTGAATTATTCAAAAAAAGTTATTACATAGAACATCACCTGTAATCAAGATATTTACAAAAACCATGAAATTCATTATAAAGCTAAATTCTGCCTTCGTGTATGTAGCTACATTACCTCCTAATATATATTTTCAATGGACCTCAGCATCCAGGCTCTTGCTTTCCTTGCTATAACCAGCAAAACGCTTGTCACTATGAGGAATATCTAATCCTCCATCCAAAGCTCCCTAGACACAAAAGAATGAATGCAACAAAAGAATATAGTAAAGTTGATATTTAGAAAAAAGCTGAACATAGGAAAATCAAACCATATATAATAAATATATAGAAAAAATTAGAAGACACTCTCAAAAGAAAAATATTTCAATAACCATGAGTAACCCAAGTAAGAATATAATTATTGCTTTAACTATGCCTGAAAGCATTCCTAAACCCTCTACAGAAAAGATGATATTGTCATCAATACACCAAAATCTAAAACTAATCAATTAACAAATATAAGAAAAGAATTATGATCCCAAGAATTTCAGGAGACAACGGAAGTACAGGGAAACAGAGCAACAAAAAATGCCACACAACTGGAACATGATAAGGCATAAGAAAGATTATACCATCAATTTATAGCTTAAGCAATGGAGTTACCAAAGAGATGATAGTAGTAGCCCCACAATTAATACCATTTTCCTTATTATTTATAAGATATGGGATTGAACACAAAAAATCACTTTTACAACATTTAATTCAATGTAAAAAACAATGGACAGGTTACCGACCTTCAGAGCTCCAAAAACTCTATTGCCAGTGGTGGTCCTAACAAGACCGACATCCAACAAAGCTCTAAATGGCCTCCTGGAATCATTTGGTTCGACGCTGTAGTCCTCGCCAGTGGCCTGGCATACAAATCAGTACAAACTTTAATCCCACATAATTCTAAATAATCTAACATGAAGGCATATATAATTTGAAATTAACAAAGCATCCCATGTATCCCATAGTTAAAAAAGTCGGTTACCAAATATGACACAATAACAAATAACTATAATGATAAGAAATAGAATTGCCAAATGCAATATTCTTTTTTAGCTCATCACAATCCAAAAAATGAATTATCTTATTCTTGGACTACATGGTTTTGAAATACATCATCAAAAATTGCATTTGTAATTAGAAACCATAGAAACAATTAAAAGAATGGATTGCATATACCTCCTTGTTGCCAACATATTTGTATTGTCCCTGGTTTTGACCCCGTTTGCATGATGTATATATTGTAATTAATCGCGGTGAGGAGCTCAAGACAAAATCCCCACCATCGATTTCGTTGTGTGTGTGTTTCGGCAATGGGGATAGTTGCCGATGGTTTATCGTGCCATTTTGCACATTATAATTCGGCATCATGTAAATACGCACATCAATTAAAACTAAAACCACAACCAGCTACGGCAGTGCAACGTTGAATGAAAAGGGCATGGTTCCGAAGGATAAGGGGTGGGGGATGTCAAACCTTGGTTATGGGGGAAAAACCCATGTGTTACCACCTTGTGTGTTTGCCACATTTCCTTGTCTCACCCAACCGTTTTGATGTCTTGATGGAGGTATTTGGGGCAGTTATTGTTTTGGGAGTGGGGTGGCAGGACTGTCAGTCCTTTTCCCACACGCCCACTCCACCCATGAGTTTCCATTCACTCCACTCCATCCCGGTCAGTTCACCTTCACGGCGATGTCTGTAGAGGCTCACACGAAGCAGTGGTCGGTCATGCTCACACGCAGAACCGTGGTCTGTTCGTTTCTTCTGGGGGGTCTATTCATCTTCCTCATGCAGAGGTTGGTGCTGTTTTCCTCACGCACAGGCAGTGGTTCTGTCGGATATCACGCAGCTAGGAGAGGAGCTGCCTTTCAGTGGCCATTCACGTTTTCTACAGAGTGGAATCGGGTATGTTTTCCTCTGTGTTTTGTGGTCTGGTGCAAGTTCCCTCACACACAGACTGTTTGGGGTCGTTTTCCCATGTTGTGAGCCATTCTCATTGCTTGTGTTTTGGGGCTGTTGTCTTCCCCACGTTTTGTTGTGTCACATCCCCGGTTTTGACCCCGTTTGCATGATGTATATATTGTAATTAATCGTGGTGAGGAGCTCAAGGAAAAATCCCCACCATCGATTTCGTTGTGTGTGTGTTTCAGCAATGGGGATAGTTGCCGATGGTTTATCATGCTATTCAGCACATTATAATGTGGCATCATGTAAATACACACATCAATTAAAAAAAACTAAAACCACGACTAGATACGGCAGTGCAACATTGAATGAAAAGGGCATGGTTCCAAAGGATAAGGGGTGGGGATGTCAAAACTTAGTCTATGAGGGAAAAACCCATGTTTTGCCACCTTTGTTTGTTTGCCACCTTTTTTGGTCTCATCCAACCTTGTCAACCTCTTTTAATGCTTCAGCTGGTGGTTGAAGAGTGATGGCTGAGTGGTTGAGGGTAGTAATTGCCTTTGGGAGTGGGGTGGTAGGACTGTCAGTCCCTTACCCACACCCACACACCGCCCACGACTCCATTCTCACCCTGCGGGTTCATCCTCCCCATGCTGAGCATTCTGCTGTTCATCCACGCGCAGAGGACACTGTCTGTTTGCTTACACAGCTGGGCTTCAACCTTCACGACGGTGGTCGGTTTCCTTCTCGCGCGCAGGTTCGTGGTCTGTTCATTCCTCACGCGGGGCCGCTGTTTGTTTTTCCTCATGCAGAGGGGCAGGATTCTTGCTCATCCTCACGCACAGGCAGAGGATCTTATGGATCTCACGTAGCTAGGAGGAGAGCTGCTTACCTGTGGTCATTCACGTTTTCCACAGAGTGGAATTGGGTAAGTCTCCTTGGAGTTTTGTGGTCTGGTGCGGGTTGCACTCATGCACATATTGTTTGGGGTCGTTTTCCCATGTTGTGAGCCTTTCTCACTGATTGTGTTTTGGGGCTGTTGTCTTCCCCACGATTTTGGTTGGCTGTGGTGTCCAATTGCGTTTTGGGCTGCTATGCTTTCGTATTGAGTCATTTTCTGCAGTGGTCTGCGTCTGAGTTTCCCTGCTGTTTGGGACTGTGTATAGCTACCATTGTTGGCACTGTGAGTTGGGGCTGTTGATTGCCACATTCATTGGCCGAGTCTCCCATGGTTATGCCGGGAGTTCTGTTTCTTATCCACTGTGGGTTGTGGATTGTTGCCACTATTTTTATTGTGAAATTGGGCTGTTGTCATTACCCTAGTTTGGGTGTGGTTGCTGAGTTGTTTTGGCCACGTTAGGGCCAAGAACAACTCTGAGTTTCCTTGTGGGCTTGAGTTGTGCCTCATCTGTTGTTTGGGATTGTCACTGGTTGTTTTGCTTTCTTCACAGGGCTGTGAAGGGGTTGATTGCTGCAGGTATGCAGTGGTTGGTCTTTGGACTGTGCTGGCTTGGCCGCTTGTTGAAGGCCTGTTAAACCCAACAGTGTTTGGTTTATTTATTTTGTGTCCCCGTGGCTATGTGTAAGCCTGCAATTGACCCTTATCCTTGGAGGAATCATGCCCAGCTCGGGGGTGGCAGTGTGCTGAGAGATTGATGAGCACACTGGCCTATGGTTGGGTGGAACGTTGCAGCGACGTAGCTGGTTGCGGGATTCTTCATCAAAAGATAAGTACTGTCGCTATTCCATCTCTACAATTATATTGATGTTTAATGAGTTATGATGAACATGATGAATGCTGGTTTATGAATATGTTTGCTTCCGTTGAATGATTGAGGAATTATGCATCTTGTATGATGTTTTATGCACTCTGTTATGCATGTTGTTTAAGCTTTTAGTATCAGCATTTTCCTGTTTATGTTCGTGGGGCTATTTGCCCGGTTCAGTGTTTGGTGTTTCGTCGCATCCTCTTCATCGGTCTAAGGGATGGGGATGTGACGGTATGGTATCAGAGCTCCTGGTTGCAACAGTGGGCCTCTATGGGCCAAGAAGGAGCAACTGACAGAGGCAGGACTTCATTCTGCCCAGCAGAGATTAGAGTTTGACAGCAGCAAACTTCAAAAATCACCAAGTGTTGACAGTCGGAACACTTAGTGGTTTCGACTTCCGATGTGGCGGAAGGTTTAGCGATTTTTGGTCCGCCATTGCGGCTGTGAAAAGGATTCAGCCGCTAATGCAGCAATGGAGCCGATTTTCGACGAAGGGAAGTTTTGAAAAATTTTGGTCTAAGTGTTAGAAAGTTGGAAAAGAAAGTGATTGAGTGTCCGCCATTGCAGATGCCGAACCATTAAGTCGTCCGATGTGAAATGGGTTTCGACGTTGCGGAAGAGAAGGTGAAGTGAACTTCCGTTGTTGCGGATGGTGAAGCGAATTCTGCATCCGACTCGGAAGCCATCCGATCACCGACACCGCAAGAAGGTTAGAAATTTCGCTAAGTATTGAATCATCGAAGCAGAAAGTGGATTGACATCCGCCGTTGCGGATGAAGAAACGATTGGGCGTCCGATGAAAAATTCATCCGATTACCGACAGTGCAGAAGAAAAATCACGGAAAATTTTCTAAGTGTCAGCGGCTGATCGGAAGAGGTTTGTCTTTAATGAGCCGCCGTTGCGGAAGCCAAAGTCATTTGGCTTCCGAAGTGGAAATGCTTTTGACATCCGCCATTGCGGGTGAAGAAGCAATAAGGCTTCCGATGTGGAAAGTGTTTCGATGGCCGACACGGTAAAAGAAAGATAGAAAAATATTGGTCGTCGGAAGAAGAAAGGGAATGAACATCCGCCGTTGCGGAAGCCAAAGCAATTTGGTTTCCGATGTAAAAAGGATGCCGATGCCGACCCGGTTGTGCCGCCGATCGAAAAAAGGAAAGAGATCATGTTCTGCCGTTGCGGAAGAGAAAAAATTTCGGCTTCCGATGTAGAAAAGCTTCCGACAGCCGATGAGTGCCGCCATTGTGGAAGGGGAAAGCTTCCGACATCCGATGAGTGCCACCGTTGCGGAAGGGGAAAGCCTTCCAAGAGCCGATTTAGTGGGAGGAGTAACTCTTTGACAGCTGATATGTCGGAAGGTTGTGTGGAATGAGATCCGATTTTGCACAAAGACATTTTGGGATTTTTCAGTGGGATTTCTAGCCGATTTCGACTGCCTTCCAGCAGGGTTTTCAAGCAGTTTTCAGTGAATTTTCATCGGCTAGAAAATGAGAAGTGGCAGCAATCTTATGCGCCATATTGCGTGAAAATTAATGTTTTACAAAAAAAAAAAACAAAAAAAACAAGGGCGCTACCCTCGACCCGCCCTGCAGTGGCCCAAAGAAGCCACAAGGGGGTAAGCCCCCTTGACCCCCGTCGTCCCTTGAGACAGTCATTCTTGTGAAAAGAAGATTCTATGTTTTGGGAAATTTAGTAGAATCCAAAATTCATAAAAGGCGAATGGTGCCATGGAAGTGAGGTGGCTGAAGTTAGCATTCCAAACCAAAATGCAGTAGTGTGTGTAAAATGCCAAGATTGATGAAAGTCTTCATTTTAGAAGTGGTGTGGTTTTCACATCCGAGATCGGAATGAAGCATGTGGATAGGCATTGGAAAGATTATCCAGCAAGGAACAAGGGTAAGTCACCAGAATCTAAGCATGGAGCAGCAAAGTGCTAATGATGGCTGCTGTTATCAAATGGACAAATCTGGACAGTTGCATGCCCAGGGGCAGCAAGGACTATGAAGTCAACCAACTGCTGTGTGAAAAAGGAATTCCATGAGAAGATGAGGAATTTGAAAGGAAAGTTTTCATTAGACCCTATCTTGCTGATTATAACTACATTTCCTAAGTTTATGCTTGAAATGCACGAGGATATGTATTGAATGCATAGGGTATTGCATGATTGGTAAGAATATTGGGAATTATATATTTATAATAAACCACTAATGATAATCATTGCTTTGATATTGGCATTAATGGGAAAACCAACGAAGACATGGACCTGGATGAATATGTTGCTGATGCTGACAATCGTGACCAGCAACCCTCCGGAGAAAGGGATAAGGCAACAAGTCCATAACAAAAGTTGGTGAGCAAATTCTGCAATCTCCTGCAAAGGACCAACCAAAGTGGTCATGGCAAGGGTGTAAGTAAGACCCATGCAGGTAAGAGTTTGCTTATGACAAATTCCATGGATTGGTACAGGTAAGAGACCTCATACCATGTGGATATTGGAATGTAGAAAGATATCATGCCTATGACATTGATTATAGTAATACATCCTATATGAAGTGGACATGGTTAGGCCATGCATGGTATGTTGAATGCATTGAGCTGAATGCATGTGATATTATGAATGACTAACAGCTGAAACGATGAATTAATTATAATTCTGGAACTGTTTCGAAGGCTGTTATGAATGCAGGATAGTCATGATCAATTGGCTTCCAGAAATGCTCTATTGAAGAGCAAGGTGGTATGAATGATACGCTTGTGAAGTAAGGGTATCTAAACCTCCATTTAATTGCATGAATGATATGAATATACCTTGCAATATTAATATGATAATGAATGCACGAAGTAAATGAGTTTTGGTATATATTGATGTGACTAACAGTGGGAAGTATCTGAATTTTATAAATTCTGAGAATGCTTCAGTGATGGTTGTAGCAATGACAAGGTTATATGCATCCAGACTTGCCAAGAGTTTGGTTGTTTGAAGCTTATGTTTCAGGTAGATTACTTTGAGCACGACATAGAGAGGTAAGACCCTGACCAATGCCAGAATATACCATGTGAAAGAGCTTGTTAAATTTGAATTGTGAATTTCAAATTTAAGAAATTGCTGACAATTATTAGTCACTACTGGCTTGCATAAGCTTGTGTTTGGATGTTGAAGCTTATGTTTTAGGTAGATTATTTTAAGCATGGTATTGAGAGGTAAGACCCTGACCAATGCTAGAATCTACCATGTGAAAGAGATTGTTAAATTTGAATTGTGAATTTCAAATTTAAGAAATTGCTGACAACTATTAGTCACTATTGGCTTGCATAAGCTTGTGTTTGGATGTTGAAGCTTATGTTTCAGGTAGATTATTTTAAGCATGGTATTGAGAGGTAAGACCCTGACCGATGCCAGAATATACCATGTAAAAAGAGCCAAACTTTATGAGAAGAGTCTTGTGGTTGTGAAAGTAGTTGATATGCATAATGGGTTGTTAAATTTGAATTGTGGATTTCGGATTTAAGAAAGTACTAACGACTACTAATCATTGTTGGCTTGTATAAGATTGTGTTAGGAGGGATGCATGGTAAGTGGGTATTCATGTTATGATAGTAAGCATAAAATTGTAATGGGAATAGTAGTGCTGCTTACAAGAAACCCACAATTGAACAAGTCAATTTCTGTGGTAGATAGAATTGCAAATTCTTAATGAATTTGATTTCTAATGTCATTGCTTGGTTATGGAACAATCAATTTGGATTGTAGTATCAGGTAATGATTGACTATTTGGATATTTGATGAATGTGTCAGGGGTACACACTGCAGGAAGATCATGTGTGATGACCTGCAAGAGCCAAACTTCATGGGAAGGTTTTCCCTTATATTGGAAATGGGTTTCAGGTGAAACGCCATTGGACATTTTGAAAATGTCTCATCTGCATTGCATGTTTGGTAATAACATGCGTGAGATGGTATGGGTTATGTCGGTAAGACATGTGTGAATGTAAAATGTGAAAAGGAATTTGGATGGAAAACTGAGGGATTGCTAACTCAGGGAAGGAGCCTCCATTCCTCCTTAACAAGGGCATATTGCGACGGCAAAGGGATAAGTGTTCTGTAACCCTTGCTATGAATATGCATGTTTAATTGATAAATTCAATATGCAGAACATGTTTTGATTTTATTCCAATGATGACCGATTGCTTGAGTATGCATAGGGCCTGCATGGCACACACCGGGAATGGGTGCACACTTTTCCGATGTTGGATCATGAAAGGGTTTTCAATATTGATTACACTCTAGGGAGTGGATGCACTCCTGGTGTCTCAATACTTGATAGTGAATGATGAGAAATGTGATTACAGTTTTAGAACAATAACGCTGATGAGTTCGCTTGTATTGCTTGTGTTAACAGGTAAAGGTAAAGGTAAAATGGTAAATGGTTGTTGTGAGGGGTTGCGGAGTAAGGGTTATGGTCGATATAAGTGTATGTGTCATTGTTGACATAAGTATATGATGGGATATGATATGCCTGAGTATCCATAGTAGATCCTAGACCTAGAAATAGTCATGATAAAGTTCCAAGCCCAGTTGACATGGTTATGTACTGGCTGAACATTAATTATTTGATGTTGTGGAGCAGCCGGTGTGCTGACCTAACATATAAATCCATAGGCGATCCCAAGGCTTGCAAAGTGAAGCAGGATCCTGTGGACGAACGAGGAAACGCACAATACAGATAAGTATTGGATTATTTTGCTTATGAATATACATCTGTATATGATTTGGATATGATGTTTTAAGCTCTTGTTCTAAAGATAAAACTAATGAGAATAAACTAAACATGTGAATCTATTCAATGTTGAATATAGGTATCCCTAGAAGCGAGGACTATGAGAGCATCCTAGAGATGCATGTGGACATGAGACTGTCCTGGAAAGCTTGGGTTGAGCGGTAATGAAAAAGGTGCTAGTAAGACGGGGGAGTCCTAGCAGCCGAGACAAACCATGTGGAGAGACTCCATGGTTTAGAGGTCTGGAATAGACCAAAGACACTAAGTGTCATGACCAAGCAGGATTGGTCCAGCATTCACGGTGAAGTGAAAGAGGCTGAGAGCATGAAAAGCCACTGCGATGGTGTGGGTTCCAGGATGGAACAAAATAAAGAGGGAAAAAAAACTCTTACTTCTCTCTCTTTCCTTTTGATTATATATATACATACACATTTATGCATTGTGAAAACAAAGGATTGTTTAATGCATGTATGATTGAAATGAAATGTGTGTGTATTTGCTTAAAGTAAATTTTGAATGCTGGAATAGTTAATTCCCTGCCCAGGAATGGACATGAATGAGCTCATGTGTCTGTTGGGAAGGCATGAAAGATATGAAAACCTCCTTGAAGGGACTCGGACTGTCATGCCAAATGGGGAAGTTAATTGACTGATTTTAATGTCTATATTATGCTTGGTCTAATAGAATTTCAATGGTGCATTTTACAGGTGAGAAAATTGAAACCAGGTGGTGCACATTGATCATGGCAGCATATCAAAAGTTGTTGGACTTACCTGGAAGTATCCTTCAAGTGATTTCCAAGACCCAAGAGAACCTTGGGGAGATGCTCAAGATATAGAAAAGGCAGAGTGAAATGTACCACCAGATTTTGCAAGACTCTATTGGGTTGCAAAGGGAGGTGAAAAGCCTTCTGGGAGCAATCGACAAAGGAAAGGAAGGTGGATCAGCAGTGGGACAATTGCCCAAGCGACCCGATAAGAAATGGTCCAGGCATGAAGACTCAAAGGAAATTGAGCAGGTAAAGATGAAGCATCCAGTGAGATGCTGGAGATGCGGAGGACATCATTTACACTGGGACTGTCCAATGAGGGAACATGATGAAGGCAATAGCTGCAAAGTTCCTAGACTTCGGGATCAGCTGGAAGCTGTAAACCAGCAGGAAAAGTCCATGGAAGCCGAGGAGCTTGGTCTTGAACGTTCAAGGTAAATGATCGAACGTGGGATAGATCTGCAATTTTGAAATTTTGATGTGAAATTGTATATGTATTGTATATATGTAATGAAACACTGAGGACGGTGTTATTCTAAGGGGGAGGGGAATGTCACGTCCCCGGTTTTGACCCCATTTGCATGATGTATATATTGTAATTAATCATGGTGAGGAGCTCAAGGCAAAATCCCCACCATCGATTTCGTTGTGTGTGTGTTTCGGCAATGGGGATAGTTGCCGATGGTTTATCGTGCTATCTGGCACATTATAATGTGGCATCATGTAAATACGCACATCAATTAAAAAAAACTAAAACCACAACTAGCTACGGCAGTGCAACGTTGAATGAAAAGGGCATGGTTCCAAAGGATAAGGGGTGGGGATGTCAAACCTTAGTCTATGAGGGAAAAACCCATGTTTTGCCACCTTTGTTTGTTTGCCACCTTTTCTGGTCTCATCCAACCCTGTCAACCTCTTTTAATGCTTCAGCTGGTGGTTGAGGAGTGATGGCTGAGTGGTTGAGGGCAGTAATTTCCTTTGGGAGTGGGGTGGCAGGACTGTCAGTCCCTTACCCACACCCACACACCACCCACGACTCCATTCTCACCCTGTGGGTTCATCCTCCCCATGCTGAGCAAACTGCTGTTCATCCACGCGCAGAGGCCGCTGTCTGTTTGCTTACATAGCTGGGCTTCAACCTTCACGATGGTGGTTGGTTTCCTTCTCGCGCGCAGGTTGGTGGTGTGTTCATTCCTCACGTGGGGATGCTGTTTGTTTTTCCTCACGCAGAGGGGTGGAGTCTTGCTCATCCTCACGCATAGGTAGAGGATCTGCTGGATCTCACGTGGCTAGGAGGAGTGCTGCTTACCTGTGGTCATTCACATTTTCCACAGAGTGGAATTGGGTAAGTCTCCTTGGCGTTTTGTGGTATGGTGCGGGTTGCACTCACGCACAGACTGTTTGGGGTTGTTTTCCCACGTTGTGAGCCTTGCTCACTGATTGTGTTTTGGGGATGTTGTCTTCTCGACGCTTTTGGTTGGCTGTGGTGTCCAATTGCGTTTTGGGCTACTATGCTTTCATATTGAGTCATTTTCTGCAGTGGTCTGCGTCTGAGTTTCCCTGCTGTTTGGGACTGTGTATAGCTACCATCGTTGGCACTGTGAGTTGGGGATGTTGATTGCCACAGTCATTGGCCGAGTCTCCCATGGTTATGCCGGGAGTTTTGTTTCTTATCCAATGTGGGCTGTGGATTGTTGCCACTATTTTTATTGTGAAATTGGGTTGCTGTCGTTACCCTAGTTTGGGTGTGGTTGCTGAGTTGTTTTGGCCATGTTAGGGCCAAGAACAACTCTGAGTTGCCTTGTGGGCTTGAGTTGTGCCTCATATGTTGTTTGGGACTGTCATCGGTTGTTTTGCTTTCTTCACGAGGCTGTGAAGGGGTTGATTGCTGCGGGTATGCGGTGGTTGGTCTTTGGACTGTACTGGCTTGGGCGCTTGTTGAAGGCCTGTTAAACCCAACAGTGTTTGGTTTGGCTGTTTTGTGTCCCCTCGGCTATGTATAAGCCTGCAATTGACCCTTATCCTTGGAGGAATCATGCCCAGCTCAGGGGTGGCAGTGTGCTGAGAGATTGATGAGCACACTGGCCTATGGTTGGGTGGAACGTTGCAGCGACGTAGCTGGTTGCAGGATTCTTCATCAAAAGATAAGTATCGTTGCTATTCCATCTCTACAATTATATTGATGTTTAATGAGTTATGATGAACATGTTGAATGCTGGTTTATGAATATGTTTGCTTCCGCTGAATGATTGAGGAATTATGCATCTTGTATGATGTTTTATGCACTCTGTTATGCATGTTGTTTAAGCTTTTAGTATCAGCATTTTCCTGTTTATGTTCGTGGGGTTGTTTGCTCGGTTCAGTGTTTGGTGTTTTGTCACATCCTCTTCGCCGGTCTGAGGGATGGGGACGTGACATGTTGGTTGTGGTGCTCAATTTCATTTTGGGCCACTGTTGATTTCCAATCTGTTGGCTGAGTTTCCCTATTTTGGGACTGTGGATTGCTGCTATCATTCATTGTGTGTTTGTGGCTGCTGGAGTACCCTGGTTTTGGGTTGCAGCCGAATTGTTTTAGCCATGGTAGGGCCAAGAACAACTTTGTGTTGCCTTGTAGGCTTGAGCTGTGCTCATCATTTGTTTGGGATTATCCTTGGTCGTCTTTGCTTCTTCACAGGGCTGTGAAGGGTTGTTTTGCTACTGGTATGCAGTGGTTGTCCTTTGGACTATGCTGGCTTAGCCGATCTGTTGATGGCTTGGTAAACCCAGTGGTGTTGGTTTGCTAATTGTGTCCCTCGGCTATGCGTAAGCCTGCATTGACCCTTATCCTTGGAGGAATCATGACCAGCTCGGGGGTGGCAGTGTTGCTGAGATATTGATGAGCACGCTGCCCTATGGTTGGGTGGAATGTTGCAGCGACGTAGCTAGTTGCGGGGTAAACTCTTCATCAAAAAGATAAGCAATCTTGACCGTGTTATCTCTGCAATTGAATCTATTGTTTTATGAATTATAAGGAACATATGAATGCTGGAAGGTACATGTTTCTTCCGCTGTATGATTGATGAATTATGCATTCTGTTATGATGGATTATGCATTTTAGCATTCCTGTTATGCATTCTGTTAAGCCTTTATTTCAGCATTGATAACTGTTCTTATTTTTCATGGGGCTGTTTTCCCGTATGCTTGGTGTTCGTCGTGTCCTCTTCGCCGGT
Source organism: Pseudotsuga menziesii (assembly GCA_001517045.1). NCBI lineage: Eukaryota > Viridiplantae > Streptophyta > Pinopsida > Pinales > Pinaceae > Pseudotsuga > Pseudotsuga menziesii. The sequence goes on along the minus strand of LPNX010903981.1, from coordinate 975,891 downwards.
CTGAGGGATGGGGACGTGACAATATTCCTCATCCATCTCAAGCTACTTCAACACATGACGTGCCAGCAGGAGACCAGTGCAGTATGCTTCATAATCAAACAGTAAATCCATCAAAACCTCTATTCATTATTCAAATCCAATGCTAAAACACTTGTGAAAACAGCAGGAGACCAGTGCAGTATGCTTCATAATCAAACAGTAAACCCATTAAAACCTCTGTTCATTATTCAAATCCAATGCTAAAACACTTGCAAAAATATTATTACTTATTAGTAATTACATAATAGTGCAATATGAACAGGAAATTAAAGGAAATGAATACAACATAGAACAGAGTAAATGTAAATAAGATGGTGTATAATGGAGATGTGTGCAATGACTCACAAAAATACAAAAATACAAGGAAATAAAACATGGTAGAAATAGGTCTGGGCAGCCTAGTGTAAGTTTGAGTACCTGGCAGACATACTGCCCAAGATAATACAGTTAAACAAGTATTTATAAGGAGTGAGGTCATGTCAATGCAGTACACATCGGTTGAAATGATTGCATACTAGAGAACTTTTACATGTTAAATATCCCAGTTGAAGCTTGGTAGACATCAAAAGGGATTGACCAAACAAAAATACCAAATGAGAGAAAAATGTTATTGGTGTGCATGAATACTCTGTATCGATCCCAAACAATATATATAACACATAGTACACAATGCACTTTAACATTATAAGCAGCATCAATGAAGCTTAGCTCCATCTCAAAATAAAATAAAATGCAACATAATGCACCCAATTAATAACATCACAGATACCTTGTAGGTCAATGCTACTAACACAAAAAAACATAATATATAATGCAAATAAACCTGTCGAACAGAACCAACGTACAGTATATATCAACAGCAAATGACCTAAATGAAGTTCGGTTCACTTTAAAAACTAAATAATATCCAAGTTAAAACATTACGTAATACAACATAAAGTACAAAATGGCACAAATGGGATAGCTATTAAAATAGAAACTGTTTCCCAACAGAAATGAAGTGGTTATTTATAAATAAAACAATGACCCTACACAATAAATTGGGTATTTCTGGATATTTAAGAAAAACTACTACCCTACTGGATTAAAGTGGAGATTCAACAAATAAAAACCACTACTTGATTGAAGTGCAGTGGAAATTCAACAAAAAAGCCGCTATCTGACAACAATAGAGTGGAGATTCAACAAACAAAAAATCTGCTACCCGACTCAAATGAAATATTTAAATATAAAACTACCATCTGGAGGTTCAAACCCAAAAAATGGTACCCATTAAAAAAACTATAAAGAACTGTTACAAACTTGCAGCATAGTTTGTCAGCCCTACTTCGAGTCCATACTGAGGCAACTCCCAAGAATAAGCAGCCACCATCACAACATCTCCAGAAAGAGTCACATATATGATTTGTGCCACAACATCCTTGTTGCTCTTTCATTAATTTTGGGTCAAGGAACGACAAATTATTGATATGGAGAATATCCCTTCAAAATGTTTAATAGGCATGATTACAATTCAGGAAATTCTCTTGACCTATTATTCAAAACTAGATAAATTCAATTCAACATACAGAGCAAAGAAGGAAAATAACTTAATCATGCATGAGTCTCATCTCCATACAAGCTTTTCCCAGAAATATAATTAGAATGTCAAAATTCACCTCTTGATTTGGTGTCAATAGAGTACCAGGGGCACTTCCCCTCATTGGCTATTGTATCAAACCTGTCAATTACATACCTCTGGTACTCTTACATGATGTGCCCTCCACATTAACTTTAACCTTCCTCCAAAATTTGGGATTGTGAATTTTGGAGTTTCTCATGAAACCCACCTTTTTCCACATGGTAAATGGATATTGATAATTCTCTGGATTCCATACACCATAATGCCCTAGTCCCAAGTGCAAGATTCTTAACCTAGAAATAGTACTGGAATCCACCATGCATATTCCAAGTGGAGCACCCTCCTTCTACACCTGGAAATAGCACAAGGATCCACGAAGCATAGGCTAAGTGGAGCACCCTCCTCATCAAGAATAAACTGAATGCATGAACAAAAAGTCAAACTTCATCTAGGGTGCACTTTCCAAGGCTTCAAATATAATAATGCTTGACACACAAGCCAAACTGAAATGATATTATAAAATTCTTTAAGTAAAATAATACCATTTTAGTTACTTTTTATATTATTATTATTTGTTCCAAGATGTTTGAGAGGGGTTCAAACCTCTTTGGACCTCATATGAAGAGAATAGAATTTCACATCCCATCAAAAATTCAGCAAACTTAACAGTTTTCAAGATTCTGGCATTTCAAGATGAGTATAGCATGAATGGCTTGACACACAAGCCAACCTGAAATGATATTATAAAATTCTTTAAGTAAAATAATACCATTTTAGTTAATTTTTATATTATTATTATTTGTTCCAAGATGTTTGAGAGGGGTTCAAACCTCTTTGGACCTCATATGAAGAGAATAGAATTTCACATCCCATCAAAAATTCAGCAAACTTAACAGTTTTCAAGATTCTGGCATTTCAAGATGAGTATAGCATGAATGGCTTGGAGTAAAAGACACCTTGCAAAAATAGGACTTGCTTGATGTGTGAATCACTTTGAATATGATAGGTTGAGTCTTCTCCAAGAGACATGTATCTAAACTAAATTCTAACTAAATTGAGGAGAAATAAATCAACTGCACTGTAGGGAGAAGTTAGAACTGAAAGGAAAGTCTACTGAAGTGAATTGATTATGAACTGAAGTGACAGTCTCAGGAGAGATTTTGCCAAAACTGAAGGGCACACTCCTCTCCAAGTCAAAAATAGATCCAACAAATTCTTGAATGCAGAGGAAGAGTCTTCATCATTTGGTGCAGCCAACTTTCCATGAATAGGTTACCTTCAAGGTCAAGCAAATCTATAAATCGCCTGTTGATGTGCATGAACTGAGAATCAATAGCAGTGAACTCCACTCAACTGCATTGAAAGGTCAGCTCCAAGAATATCTGCCCTAAGTAGAGTGTACTCCTAGAGATAAACATATATCAAGTGGAACCCACCATAGAAGCTTCTAGAAGGTGCAACAACCTTAATTTTCTGTTCCAATTTCTCAAAATGACTCGAAACTGGATGCCAATGTTGTTCAAGATAAAGGGTACTCAAAATATAACCAAATTCTGAAAACCTCAAGGCTAAAAGTAGACCAAGATTACACAATCCTTGATCACCACCAAATTTATCAGAAATTGTAAGTATCTCCAAAACTGCATAAATTCAATTTTTAGACCTAGGCTTGACCAATTTTGACCAAGACCTTGACTATCTCAGATTGCCACAAACACAGAACCATATGCACATATCAAAAAGGGTTATCCAAATCTATGATGAGATTTCAACAGAGATAAAATTTCTAAAACTATAAATTTTATGATTGTAAATCTTGAAAGTATGAAAGTGCCCATTTAGGAAACCATAAATTTAGGTGCCCAAAAACGTCTCTAGCTGCTGAAAAGGAAAAATTTCTAAAACTATAAAGTTTCTAAAAATATCCAATTCAAGAATCTAACTATCATCATCCTCCCATGCATACTCCAAACATTGAATGTCATTCAGATGCATGGGGTGACCTGCCAAAAATAGAAGTAGAGGAACCTACTAAAAATGACTATGTTGAAAGCATCTCCATCTGTGCACTAAAATAGGCATGATATGTCCTTTGAATGCACATGCTACGAAAACCACCTGCCAAGAACCTGTCCAATCCTCAACCCTTGAGCAATACAAGAACCACAAAAATGTGCTAACACTGACTTTATCAATCCTGAACAATCAATGCCAAATGATGAACTCAAAAATGGTAAGTTGATCCTGATCAAGATGTATCCACAAACCATCAATGCCAATATTTGCTAATGTATCCACAAACTGTCAATGTCAAATGAAGAATTTTGACAAGTCCATCCAATAATGAATCCATGAACCATCAACAAGATCGCCAATATGTTTTTTTAATAAATGCATTTTGAGTGATAACAAGTTCATCTAGCATTTTTCTATTCTTCCTAGCCCCTTAAGATGAGCTTCTCCTCTAGTTATTTGCATTGCTTCCTTCTTGCTTTTTTTCCTTTGCCCTTCCCTTCACCCACCCTTTCAAGACAAACTGTCCTTCATTTCCTTTCCCTACTCTCCTCGAGGAAGGACCCCCTTGACTTCCTTGCCCCACTGGGTGAAAGACATTAACATCATGATCAAAGTCTGTTGTTTGTCTCACACCACAAGTACACATCAAGCAAATGTATTTTTGATTGATCACTTGTCATATATTGATATTATGTTAGCCAATGGATATAGGATGGTTTATTGAGCCAAGAGAAATGAAGCTCCTCGGGCGCTGGCTTGGGTCTCTTGTTGCTAGCTTGGATATTGACACATTCTAGGCAACTTCCAATGCTACTACCTTGATAAATAGACACATTTCAAATAGCTTTCAACATGTTCTCTTGGGCTTCTAGATGGCATCACCTGCACCTAGGTAAGGATCTGTCTCCTTGCTTTGGCAGAGATTTGAGATTGGAAATAATCAGCTCCTTATTCCAAACATTCATCACATCAGTAATGTTATATATTTACAGGATATGGGCTCGAGCACCTCTAAGAACAAGTTGAGGCAGACTGAGAGGGTACATAAACACATTGCAGCCACCTGTTGGAGAATAAAATAATCCATCCATATGAACTTTCATTGGCAGAAACAGGTATGAATCGACTTGAGCTAAAAGTATTAAGGAAACTGATTTTATACTAAAAAAATAACTAAAATGGGAAGCAAAATATACCCAACCAAATCAGGAGAGAATCCTTATAGAGAAGACCCATAGAAGTCCCATACCAAAGTAATGAGAGATCTTCTAGCTACCAAATGTAATAGGAAGGCCTCAATCAAATTATTCTCAACAGTAAGAATAGATTTTGAAGAAAAAGGTGCTTAAATCCTGTCACGAAAGGGAGGATCAATAGTGGAAGTCTGATAAGTAATGAGAGATTTTCTAGCCACCAAATGTAATAGGAAGGCCTCGGATTGTAGAAGTAAAACCATTCTCAACACTGCTTGAAACTTGGTATTGTGCACTGTTGCAATATTGACAGTGCTTGTGGGAGAAGGTCGTGCAGCTTTTTAACCCATTGTGAAGCATTATTACGGCTTTCAACAGTGGATGTTCCTCTCTCTCTATTCAATTGCAGATGGTATTGATGGATCTGTGCTGCAATAGGCTTTATGCTCATTACTAGATCTCTCAAAGAGTTCAATTCTTTCCTACAATAGCATGGTGAAGAATCTGGTCGACTGCTATGTCGATGCCTTTACCAATAAACCCAGAGAGAAAACCAGGATCAGCCATGATATCACTTGCTCATAGCAATCTTTCTTAAAACACAAAGGAAAACAGTGACAGAGATATTTGAAAATCTCCAAAATGACTTTATTTTCTCTTCACTTCACTTGACTCCTCAAGCAACACTGACAGTGGCCTAGTCTTTGTGAGGAAATAAGAAGAAATATGACCCAAGATTTGCATCTAGTATCTAAGGAAGAATTACAGATAATTATTTATAAAGCTGGTTCATTCAATTCAATTCAATTCGGATTCCTATCTTGCACCTTCGTGCTCTTTGGGAGAACTTTCTAATGTTTCCTATCAATCAATAAAGCTAACAACAAAGTGAGCTTTAGAGCTGGTTGGATGCGGTTGAGTGGATAATATAGGACAAACGCAACAGCTGGTCGAATGTAAATGATGAGATATATATAGGACAAACGCAAAACAAAGGTAGGGTACAACATGTCTTAATATCTATCTTTCGTTTAGTTTGTTGCAAGTCCTTTGCACAGATTATCATTGTCTGCGTGATAAGACCATTCAACAGTCTCATATGATGTGGCAGTTCCCCATAAGACCTGGATAGTATTTTAGTGGATATTAAAAATGAGGATAGTATTTCAATGGATATTACAAACGAAAAGACCCACTCGCTATTTCTTAGGTTTCCAATTTTTTTTATTGAATTTATCACTTTCCTTTTTATTCTACCATTCTGTAAACTAAAATACCTCCCCTTCCCACAAAGCGCCACCCAACACCCAACTTTTTGTTTACTCTCCTTTTTCTCATCCATTTAAGATAGAAACAAAACTTAAAGCAAAGGTTTATCATTTTTTTTAAAGATATATAGGATTTCATCATACACATTATTTCTTTCAAGGCCATATGTCATTGTTGAAGAAGTATGCCTCTTCGCTTTACCCTCTCTCTCTTCATTAGCCATAAAACATACATCAGGAAACAGACCTGTTCAGAAGATGCTACAACCGCATATTGTTGAAGAGCCAATGGCACTGCATATTATTGTCGTGTCTGTCCTGCACTCTGATTTACAGAGACCAAATTTGCACCTGTTAGTGCCATTCCTGCATGAGAAAGAATTCATCAAAATTAAAAACATAGTATAAATGTTAATATACTTTTTATCTACTACAAAACCCACTGAAACTGAACATGATTATAATATTTGACATAAATATGCGAGTGGAATGTACCCGAAGACTGACTAGGGTTTTGTGTTGATGCTGCAGTCCCATACTTTGACGAAGCAGTCGTTGTAGCTACCAATCCTGGGCTGCTATACTAAACAATATGTGGACCCTGCATATATCCTGGTGATGCAGGATATCCAGACGCACCTTGTGATACTTGTGCATGAGGATACATTGTTGCTGCTGGACCAACATATAGTTGTGGAGACTGGGGTGTTGCATATGGATTATAAAATCCCTGCAACAAACCAAGTAGACATAGACATACAAGACATGAACAAGTGAGTTGAGGTGAGGCGTTTCCTCTCACACCCCTAATTACAACCTAAAAAAGTTGGTACATAAATACATGGCTTTCAGTAGTAACTTCACTTGATTGAAAAGGGAACAAAGACCTCAAAAATATGAAAATCTAAAATGAACTCATCAGTGCTGCAAGCAAAATCTAAACCAAAACCAAAAATTAATAAAAGATGAAAGCCCAATCACACAAACACAGTAGTTTTTATTATTGATAATACCTGTGCAAAATTGAAATCTGGAGGATATGTTGGAAAGCTGCAAACACAAGTGTGTATTAACTATTAAGAGAAATCACTTTAGGTAAGAAAAGTCTATGGATAGTGACCCTAAAATGGGTGGTTGCTATTACTGGTGAAGTAGATATCAGAAGTGGAAACTCAGATATGGCCATATAAATAGAGTCGATGCTTTATTCTTTATTGATTTTATCACTTCCTGAATCCCATAAGTTATAACTGATGAGGTTGCCCACAAGATATTCATTCTGTGAATTATATTGTACAAAACAAATACAAACTTTGTTGATTGAAGTCAGGGAAAATTGTATATTCTGTAAACTAAATTTGGTTCTGATTTTTGGTAGAGGAACAGCATACAGGTAGCTTCGAATTTTGTTAACTGGAATCATCTCCCACCAAGGCTGAAGGATCAGATATTGTCACATATGTGCCTTCAATTCAGAACAGAGCGCTTAAAACAACAGGAGATTATAGAAGAACTTCCTAAGGCCATTCGGTAAAGCATTTTCCAACATCTATTCCTAGCAACCGTTGAATCCCTGTATCTGTTTCAAGGCATTTCATGTGAATTGCTTTTCTTCTTGGTACTTAAAGTTTGCAATCTTTAGGAAGAAGCTGCAAGTTTGTGCTTTCATGTTATAAAATACTTCCTTTTGTTATAATTGCCATTTTAATTTTATCAGTATTATGTAGAGATGTGGGCTGTTAAGCAAAACTGTCACACAAGGCCAAGTATTGACAATACTTTAGTTTGTGTTATTCATCTCTCAAGTATGGTCAATACTTCAGAGCTAAAAAGCACAAACTTGGCTTTGTAGTTTTTACTGAACAGAACCATATATATATGGCAATTGAATAAAACAACCATTAACATGAAACCAACCAAATGCCTCGCAATATCAACAAACCTACTAAACTAACTCCTTCTGCATACACATGTATATACTCATATAAACACACCTATGTATATGACATATGCATAAGTATATGCTTATAGATAGACATTCAGATCTCTCTATACATGTATCAATATATGCATTTGAGTATATACATGAATAATGACTGTAGTTGTATTTTTGTGTCAAAAGTTGTGGAATAGACAGATGATCATAATTGAATGATATAGCTGACCTGTCTATAGGAGATTGTTAAGGTCTAGTCAAACTTATAGGAGATTGGTTGTTATGATTCCAACCATTTACAACTTGAAGAAAGTCCAACAAAATTTTTTTTGAGGGTAAATCCTTTTGTTGTTATTATTGCACCTTCTTGAATGATATAGCTGACGAAGAGTTCCAAACTTGGCAAATTATGCAAAAAACAAGCATCATGTTCTTTGATGGGGCCTTGAAGGGAAACCCAGAGGTAGCAGGTGCAGCAGGAATCGTTTTGGATCCCAGTGGGCAAGAAGAACTGCATTGCAAATGGGGGATGTGGAAAACTACAAACAATCAAGAAGAAGCTGCTGCTCTTTACCAAGGTCTATTACAAGTTCATCTTCTAAGATTAGACAGGCTCATGGTGGTTGGAGACTCAGAAATTATAATCAAAGGTGGTTCATGGTGTCACCCTACACAAAGGAATCGCTCTCAATAGATGAATTGACAGAATTAATTATGAGATCAAGAACTTCAACAACATCAAATTCTTCCATGTTCTTCATCATGAAACCTAGAAGGCTGAGGAAAGGGAAAACAATGCCACTGGCAGTAATGAAGGGTGTCTTAAAATAAATGGGACCATCTCATTAAGCCATATCCCATGATCCTTATTTGAATAAATTGTCCATCAATCAAATCAACATGTACAAATGGATAAGAGGCAGAGAGCTCAATAGATCAAGTATAAGTGGGACTCCTGAAGCCTTAATTCAGTTCAGAACATCCACCACACCTGTGGGAATAAGTCAGAGTCAAACACAAAGGTAATCTTCATCAATTCATGGTACATTATACACAAGTTGAAACAGAGAAGCAGAGCAATCTTCTTTCC
>LPNX010903981.1:840955-966521 GCA_001517045.1 Pseudotsuga menziesii | reverse complement strand
CTTCTAGACTCTGCCTGGCAGAGGATTTGTTAATACAATGTAACTGTTTATGTGACAAAAAAAAAATTAACAAGGTGGCCAGTACAAACCTCTATAACATGCATATTCGCATATATTTCTGTAACATAGGTAGTACACATCTGAGCATCTCTGTGTTCTGAATCAATTTCAATAAAATCCAAACAGCTAGATCGTCTGAATATGATACCTGCAACAGAAACATATCCCTAGATAGCATAGCATCTTCCTGTGTTAGGCCATTATTCTCCAACTTTATAACCTCCAAAAACTGCATGTACATTCAAGTAAACATAGAAATTATTAGAGTTGGATAATTTTCTGACTATTATTTAATATAATTAACATCTAAATGTAGAATTCAAAGGATGACAACTATACATTAGTTTAATACCTCTTCATGTTCCACAATATGAGCTAATGGGAGAATGACCTGGCCACCTCCAAAACCTCCAATTCATGACGATAGAACAGTACAAGGACTTGCCTTCCAAGAGTTTGCAGAAAAAGCATCAAAAGTACTATCTGCCCATTCTGATCGATGCTCTCGCAAGAAACGAACACGCAATGCTGGAGGCACATTCTGCAAGATCCAAGATATACAATCAAAGCCATCGTTACAGTTTATCTCTTTATAGCATAAACACACTGAGATTTCCAATACATTTCAGTCACAATCATGGAACTGAAATCCAAACCTGCAATAACATAGAAGCCTTGGCACATATGTTGCCCCCACCAAGAGCAAGAAGCCCATCAGAGGAAGCAAACTGTGGACCGAGTAGTTTGCTTGGAGATGAATTGATGAGAATGGTTACATCTTCCATTCCATCATTACCCATCATCGACCATCCATCATCTGTGAAGCCATTAACTGCCTCATTGAAACCCCTACAATAATCCATAACAGTGTGTCACACATAAATACAAAGATATATAGAAGGAGAACACACATCAAACTCAAAAGGAATACTCACTTGCACAATCTCTGGCTAAATGTCCTTAATGTAGCAGGTTTCCTTCCCCAGCCAAGGACCACATCAGAAGAAACCTCTTGTGCTATTTGACGCAAATGGCGTAAAGCCTAATTAACAGAAGATAGTCAATACAAAATGTAAAAGGCATCCATTTGATGTCTGTTATGTGATGATGATGTGAAATCTGATGTCCTCTGTTATATATGTAATTGACTTAAATTTGTAACAGAAAATATAAAGTGCTATAGAATCTGTAATTGGCACAGGATAATTCCTTTACCGCCATTGTAACCTTTTGGGCAAGTACAGTAGATGATTCATAGAGTGGACGTATCACCTCAAGAACACTCCATGGCTACATGATATCAAAAAAATAAAACAGTTGAAAAACAGAGAGCCTGATAACTCAAGCAAAATCATATAATGAATAATGCTGAATATGTGTGAGAGAAATTGATCCATACCTCCAAATCCATATGGTCAACAATATGAATTATAGAACCTCCACCTTCACAGGGCTGAATCAAATATCCACTAGGATGCATTTCAGCTCTAACAAAGTACTGGACATCAGGCATGCTAGGACCTCCCTAAGTACCAGTTAAGGATCTCTCGCAGACCTTCAGGAAGGTTTTGGAAGTTTTCCAGAGTTAGTTAATAGAGCGATAATAAGAAACGCTCAAGGAAAACTAAATTGAGGGCAAAAACATAACAAGGCACACAACGACAATAGAATAAGTACAGGAAGAATAGAATGAAAATAGGCCAGAACTCTTGATTTTTTCTTAAACTCAGAAGTCACAGCAAGAAATATCCAACTTACCACAAGACTACCATCTTCCAATACAGAGGTGTATCTAAGAGTCCAGAAATCCCGGGCAGGAGCTAAAGTAGTCGGTGCATACATCTGCATGGTATGGGAAGAGGTACGATTCAGTCCGTGAGCTTCTGCACAAATTCAATGCTTTCGTGAAGAAACAGCATGAAGCTTCCTTATACTTTGGCAATAATTGATAAATCAAACACGCGGGCGAACCTTAAAACCAACAGACAAACATGCCACCAAACCTTAAAACCAACAGACAAACATCAAACACGTTCCAGCATCTAATTGGAGCTATAGATGACGAAAATGAACAGTTGTCTTCCGAACTTCTTCGGAGAAAAACGCTTAACGACGTAAAAATATAAATGAAGAAAATGAAGAATTATGAAGCGATAGACATAAAAAAGGTTTTATTTTTCTATCTACAAAGTTTTTAGATTTTTAGGTAATTAACTTGAACATATTTTACAATAATAAGTCATTTGTGGAAAAAAATAAACAATTAAAAATCTTTACAAATAGGTCAAATATAAAAGAAAAACAAAACTTAAAGGGGTCATGTGAGTCATAGTTTTAATAGTCATTCTATTTTAGGACTCGTGTGAGTTGAAAACAAGACATTTGTATGATCATGCAAAACACCGGTGTACTACTTGTGCAACTTAATCACACAAGGTTCTAAAGGAAACATGCACATCAATGCAAGTTTGAGGGAAATAGAGGCACAAGTTACCAAGAAATTCAATTTTTTTTTTTGAAAAACATGGGCCCTTTAGCTAGGTGTTAAGATCAAGATGACACTGGAGGTGTAACTTTAAACTAATAAAGGCTGGAAAATTTCCTTGGAAACACATAAAAATAAGATTTAATTGATCAAAATACCTAGTAGACTGAATATTTTACATCTTGTGTTTTAGTGTATGTAAGTACCAAGAACCTATCATAGTTGATTGCTATAACTAGGAGTAGAAAAAAAGGATAAATGGAAAACAATATAAACAACATATATCCCTTAGAATGTATAAAAACCATCAAAGCATATAATTAATGATCTTTAACGATTAATTCAAACAACCAAGGAATATTTTAAAGATCAACCATTTTCTTAGAGTGTAGAAACATTGAAAAATCTTGCTAATTCCTAAATTTAGAAGTGTAAAAGTTTTCTTGCCATTTCCTTGACCCAACTGGCCAAATCGATTTTTTCAGTAAATTTCCTAGTTCATTTCTGGTGGTACATCCTCTGAAACTGAATAAATCATCATAACTCTACCTATGCTGAGAAATGGGGCAAACTTATTGCATTGGATGATCTGAAAACATAGAAGAATGGTATAAGTGACTACTCATACCCTCTGGAACACTACAATTCTCTAGGCGAACCAAAAGTATGCAGTCTGTAATAAAATTTGATCATTTGGCCAATAAGAAAGTCATAATAATAACTGATCATGAGATCTAGGGCCATACTCTCAAAACTGAAACACAGTATTGGTCCTGGGCATGTTAGGAGAAAATATAATCATTGTTGTTTTTTAAGTCACTTCCTTGGGAACCATGTTTGAGTTGGTCAATAGGGTTGACCAGGTCAAAGTACCCAAATTGAAGGTGAGATACTATACCAATATGATCCTACATGCATCCAAGGCAAGAAATTCTCCAATGGTGTATTTCAAAACCTAACTTAAATAATTTATATTCATAATCATGGTGACAATAATAATAATAATAAGTAAGATATATTTGTGCCTTTCAAATATTTGAGAACCTTCTGGACACCTCTTGTGCATGTCATGGTCACAAAGTTTAAACAGTGTGCTAGTGCTGGGTGAGTGTGGAAAAAAGGGCTAAGGTAAAGGGGAATGGCTTATAGATGTCTTTGACCATATGATCTCTCATAATGATGACAATTACACATGACCATAGTGATATATACATGACATATGAACAATAGGGGATGGTGGTGTCTCACAAGTGGATGAGTTGATCTGAAAAGAGCTCATTCAACTCTAACAACATGTCTACGACTCACATGCAAGTTAAGGAACAAGTTCCATGCGAATTTTTACTAGGACCCTTGCGTTGAGTACACAAGAAAATGTAGTGAAGAGATCCTAGAGGACATTGTGAATTAGCGGTCCCTTTCCCCATCTCACATCAAAACCTACAGGCTTTGTGAGGAATTAATCATTACATTTCAATAATGGCTAGCAGTCTTTAGATTTAGCATTTATTTATCCACTGCTTTTAGGCCTTTCACAATTTTACTTTATATCCCTTTTTGAGTTGTGTCTAAAGACACAACTTGCATTTATTTGAGGGCTTTGCATTTTAACATATAGAACTTATAACACATAATGCATGTAATGATGGTAGACATATTTCTTCAAGTTTTAGCTGACACTCTTTGGGAAACAAGGGGGAAATATCCACAGTCAGGATCAAACATTAGGGGCAACTGACCAGAGAGGTCAAGGCTTCAAAACCCAACTTGCCTAAGCTCAGGAACCAACACTAGCAAGTTCTCCTGCCACAAAAGGATCAAGGCATTGATGATTTTTGTTGTACAACTCAGAGCCAAGACACAGAACAACATGGGATCCATCATGCATAGGGGTCAAAGTGGGGAAAGTTTTCTTCAATATCATAGGTCTTAATCAAACCAAATTCATGGGATGAGATTCAAATAATGGATGAAATGAATAGACGTGGACAAATGACACATGAAACCAACATAGCATTAAGGTTTAATCATTTTTGTAAAGCATGGCATGAGAAATAGTCTTCAACATTAAGTCCTTTTGATCAGTCTTAGCACAAGCTAAAGCATTAGTATATATATAAGCATAGGTCACCATGATCATCCTAACAAGACAAGCCTAGGTGTTTAATATACATCATAGAGAAAAAACAAACCAAGGAAACATATACTTGATTTCACCATATATACTTGTCTCCATATGATAAGCCCCTTTGTAACTATGTGTACCATATCTTCTCTACCACTTTGCTCAAATGAACTAGGTCATCACTGAAATATTCTCAATGGACTAGTGAATCTCAATCATGGCAAGGAAACTCTGCTAGACAAGGCTCTGAAATGGCTGAGGCTATAATGATCCATGCTAAAACCCCATTTGAATGAATAGCTCAGAAAAATAAATAGATCAATCAGTATGCTACATCATGGTAGCCCAGCTACAAATGTATATGTGATAACATCTGGATTCAACTGGGACAAGTGCTCTAATGAAGAGGGTTCTTGAGAATCTTGGAAATCTCTGGTCTGCAACACCATTAGCAACAAATAATCTTGTACTCCATCTTTCTTCTTCTTTTCCAGGTGTAACCTGTTTCTACGCACATGGAAGTAAGAAATACCAGAGCAACATGTATGGGAAAAATATATGCAAAAAAATAAACTGACAAAAACATTTGAAAATAAAATGTTGAAAAAGTAAATCCTACTCTAAATAATTAAAATATAGAAATAAACTATGCCTAAACCAAACTCAGTATCTACGAGAATCATAAGACTCATGACACATGCAACAATCAGATAGAGAAAAGACTCAACTACTGCTCAGAGAGCTTATTCAATCCTACCTACTCTAACAGAGGATGAAAAAGAGGTATGATAGTCATGCCCATGACATAGTCCCTTAAATAAATTTGATTTACACAAATTTTTAATCTATGACTATCTTCAGTAGAAAAATAATACATGTTACCTTCAAACCGTTCTATTGTAAATGGTCCCATCCAAAGATTTCCTGATTGCCTGGAGATATAACTAAAGGCACGATTCTCAACAATGACCTAATCACCATAGGTATCCCTACCTCGGTTAATAGATGATGGAACAACTTGAATATCTTGGGTAGGTATTAAGGAGGAATCAATGTTTCCTCGAGTACGGGGAAATGGTATTGTCCTACTTTTTTTAGGTATAACATTGAAACGTGGAGGACCCCCGTCTATTGGAATGGCAATTCTTCCAACCAAAATATCTCTTACTTCTCTTCTTGATTCATTGGACTCGCTCTTAACCTCCTTTGGGTGTGTTGATATTACTTGCTTAACAGTTTCCCCCACATTCCAAAAATCTTGAAATACTTTGTCAATATCATCTTTAAGGGGAGAAATGGTGTCAAAATGATCGGCTTGTTTACTAGAACATTCTCCATGGGGCATAGACAATTTTCCTTTTCGGGAGGCTTCAACCAAGTTTCTTTCTACCTCATCTTCCAAAGATCCCAACTGTATATTAGGAATGTGAGATGTATCATTAACTTCTTCTATAGGTCTTTTTGGAGGTAGCAAGAAGTTCAGAAAATGTAAAGCGGATGTGTAGATAAAGTTACTCGGGTTTTTTCCTTGTTCTGGTGGCTCGTGTTGATTAACCAATTCATATTGAGTACTAGTAGAAGCTTGGTTTTCACCTTCAACTATATGGGAGGAAATATTAGATTGAAAAATAAACAAGTTGTTCAGATAAAATTCCTCATCGAAGGCATCATTAATTAAAACACCTTCTTCCCAACTTCGATTAATAAGCTCTGTCATTTCCCATATTAAGCTATCTCTCAGATCTTGCCTAGTATCTTGGATAGGGCGATAGGTTCTTCTCATCAGAGTGTTTGGCACATCATATATTGTGGTGGAATCCTCACTATGTAATCTTGATTCGGGGGCTTCTATAGATAATTTGGATAAATGATTAGGGGCATCAGAAAGATGTCCAGAATTATTACACATGATTTCCCCTATCGGTTCCTGATGGACAAGCGGGCCTATCTAAAACTGACATCACTTTCGTATTCATAATCATAACTACCTACTCCCATAAAGAAAAAAAGTGGATAATCCTCATCATTTCTTACCATTGTTTATTCTTTCAACACTCAAGGTACCCTCACCGTAAGTATTTTTTAATTCATCTTCGTATGTTTCGATATATCTATTGATAAAAGGTTCCCTACAAACTCTTATTAAATTCCCATCAGAATTAGGTATGCAAGCATATGATAAATCCATCATTATACATTCACATAACCCAACAACCCATTTCCTAGATAGAAACATGCCATAGACAGGGGGGAGATCAATCACCACTACATCCATCAATGTATTTAAATCGGGGCAAGCTAATAAATCAGCTTTTAAGTTCTTGATTAGCCCATATGCTTGGACACCCCTTGAATAAATTCCGCAAAAATTTCCATATGGGTGGGTGATTTATAATCCCATTTCTTTCATAATGCGCATATGCATAACATTCATAGCAGCTCCCAAGTCTAGCATGCAGTTATGGGTAAGAGGTTGTTAATATGCAATGTGAGATAGAAGGGAGGATGTCCTCCACTCTTCCCCTCATATATAACAATGTGAATCTGAATAGGAGGATCTTCTTCTACCTCCCTATCTCTAATACTTTGAATGTGGCAATACTCATAAACAATCCTGGGAATATTCACTACTGGAATATTATTGAAAAATTATTGAACCTGATCTGAAATTTCAGGATCTTTTTTTACCCGTAAATTTGCATTTGAATTTGCATGTTAAATACTCATAAAACAGGCTTAACAATAGAAAGTATAAATGATTTAAATCATTCACAAAGCAATAAAAACATATATACAAACCTGAAATAGTAGACACAACTGATAACGAATTTCACCCCTCCTAGGATACGTCTCTAGGCCACTTCCAATGGGAAGGACGATCTATTAAGTCTTCAAAAGATTACAAATTGAGTGTTCTGGAAACACTTCATAATTTTGTCTGTCAGAAGCATAAATAAATAACAACAATGAACTCCTTGCAAAATTATGAGAAAAAAAAGTATAAACTCGAATATATTTGCCTGAGTCCTCCTCTAGCATGCAAAACTAGAACACCCTTTGTCTTGTCTGTACAGACTGTATAGGTTGTACTTCCCACCTCAAGATCCGTTCACATAGATTTTTGTACTTGCCTTGAGATCTATTCCCACACTTAGTCTTGGAATATGTGCAGATTGTGCGCTGTGTATATGGTTTCTCCCCTTCTTGTCTCGGCCCCGAGTGCATTTTTTATAGGAAAAATATGGTGTTATGTGGGCGTGAAATGGAGGGCCACACGCCCATTTTCATACTCCCCTTTTTGTCGTAACCTTATAAAAAAACCTGCTGGTTAGCATTAAAAAAATGATCATTTTCCAAGTGGTAAAGAATTCAACTTTGGGGGTATAGGTCCTGATGTCAAACCTATGGGCCTCTCCCTACTCCAACAAAACTTTGTTCTAGAGTTTTATGAATGGACTGTGACTTGGATGTCATGTTGGAATTCTATTTGTTGGCTTGGCTTGTTGGTTGATAGTTTCATCGGTTTAGTTGTAACTTGGCAGTAGCATGGGTTCCACCTTACACATAATCCATGATAAGGGGGGTCTCGTTGTTTACATGGGTTCGAGGGCTAAGCGCCCCCCCTCCCCCCCCTCCTTTTCAACTTAAAACATGTACAAGGTTATATACAACCTTTCTCCTATAGCCATTAGGAACCATTGGTGGAGGCTTGGATAGAAGAGTTGTGTGAAGTCTTTGGGCATGTTATGGAGGTATTGGGTTCAATCCCCATGGACTCCACCCACATTTTATGAACTATTTATTTTTCCAAACTAACCATTTTTTTCCATTTTAACCATCCTTGTCAAAATGTCAAATGCCGATAAATTCTGCATTTGGAGGTTGTTTTTCATGAAACGAACTTCGCTGGAAAGATGTTGAAAAGATCTTTCATCCTGTAAGATTTTATTTTAATTTTGAAGAATTTAAATTTGATCAACTTTGAGATGATCCACTTGGATCAAACCTTCCCATTGGGAAGATTTTGGACCACCAAAAGCATGAAATCATTCAGAAAATAAGTGAGGGTACAACTCCCTCACTCTTTTGATCTCTAACCGCCTTGATTTGCTTGGATACATTCCTTTTAACCTCACATGAAGAAACTCCATGTCTCCTCTTCGTGAAGATATGATCTTCTTGTCCAGTATTAAATCTTCTTGAAGTTCGTTAAGATAATTAGGAGCAAACTCATCCACAGAAGGTGCTTGAAATTGTACAACTTGGTCTACAATAATAGGAAGCTCATATCGTTTCAAGTTTTCCACATTAACAAGTGAATACATCTTCATATAAGGAGGCAATTTTAACTAAAAATCATTATTATTGACTTTGTCCAAAATTGTAAAGGGTCCTGTTGCCGCCTTTCACACACCTGGGGGGGAATGTGCCAGAAATATTTAAGCCACTTGGTGTGTCCTTGGGGGCAAGTCTCGAGTCAAGGCAGTCACCTTGTTCTTGACTCCTCCGTTTAGGCAAACTCCTAACGAAGCTAAGGGGGGTAGACCCTACAAGCTACTAAGGATGGTTACTTAGATGATAATGGTATTAAATGAGTAAGTTTTTTAGGAGTTTTGACTTAACAATTGTAAACAACAGATAACATGATGAGACAATCACAAATAAGCACGATATGACACCCAATCACATATAGATTGAAAGAAATAAACAGTTGACCGGTGCCTTTAAATGGAGTCGAAAATAATTAAGAGTGATTGCAAGTGCTGGAGTGAATGTTGTGCAATTGTATCTTGGTACATTTTAAATCAATGTGAAAAGACGAGTGAATTAAATTAGGTGGGGGGACTCCAGATATACCCAGGTGGTACTTGGAGTATGTCCCAAAGTAAAAACCACTACGGCTACCCACAAGGAATGTGTGGGTTGAATGGAGTCTCTTAGACTATGTTCATAGTACGCCCGCTAGGATGTAACAGAGATCGGTGCCTCGAGTTCACTGTCTAGTAGTTCCGACTTCCTTTGGGTATTTTTCCACCATTTACAGTTTAATAGAGGCATTGGATTTTCTCCTGAGGTGGTTAATAGGGAAAAGTGAATCCTAATTATTCTAGTCACTCGCGTTGCTTTTGATGCAGCTTCACTGATCGGACAAACAACAACCAAGTGCAGAGAATACACACCGGAGACTTGTAAATTTTAGTGAATTTTAAGAGCATGTTCTTGTTAAAAAAAATACCCTCTAGGAATCTCTTTCGGTCCAAGTGTACCTCAATTGAGAAATCAAGGAGGGGTTCATTTTACTGCTTGCTTGTGAAAGGTAACAATGAAAACACACGCACACCATGTTTTCTAATTAATTCTACCACGATCGTCTTTCACCTTTCGATTCAATTGGGGATTCATGGGGTAAGTATTTGATCTAGATGGAGATTGGTGGCCACCCACCTATTCCACTGGCTCAAAAAAATTGTCCATTGTGGCAGTTCCCTAGTTTTTTTTCTACATTTTTTTGGGTCCTAAACTTCTGAATCCGTTTTGAGGCCCTAAACGATGTTTTTTGGTGATTTGGGGGCCAAATGATTTCCATAGGCATGAATTTGGCTGATAAAAATTTATAAATATTATATAGACCTTTCCAACGAGCTATCGAACGCCCAAATTGAAGATCATATGAAAAAGTTATGACCCCAGGAAGTTGACTGTTCAACTTACCACCTTGGGGCAGCAAACTTTATGACGGTTCATCTTCTAGGGTTACATTTTGGAATTTTGTGGTTCTCACCCTCATTATTATTATAAATAGGCCCCTTTGGCCTCATTTTTTATTCATCTTTGCACGGAAGAGCGTAGCAGCCACATCTCTTCTCAGAGATAGCTACCACCATTCTAGCAATTGTATTATAGTCTATTCTATTTCCGCCATTTAATAGAATATGTGTTTACTGTATCTTTGAAAAATGTCTGTTATTATGAATCTGTATCTGTTATTTCATTTTGTTCACACATAAATCTGGATCAGTGGTATCATAGCAATCTGCTCTTTGATTGTTTCTCGGCGCATGTCCCCAACGAGGTCCGAGTATAAAGAGTTTGGTCTTGAACTAGTTTCACTTGATTATTCTCGCCGTCCCAAACGACCTCCCATGGAGGAAGAAAAGAGAGACGGCGGAGCAGGAGATCTTATCAAGTCATTGCTTGAGGAATCCCTCAAGTGATAGAAGAATGAGATGATGGATAGTCTCGCCCAAATCCTTCTATGAATGCCGAAAGCGACAAGTGCATCTTCAGCGAGCAACCGGTTCGGGGATGAAACTCCCTTCAAGGTACAAGTTAACTTTGATATTCCTTTATTTGAAGGAAAAATCGATGTAGATTCCCTAAATAATTGGTTGAATGTTCTAGAAGGGTATTTCTCTGTCCATAATTTTTCCGACAGAGAAAAGATCACCTTTAAGCTCCTTAAGGTAGTCCCCCATGTCCAAAATTGGTGGGGTACTTATTGTGAGAAAAACTCATAAGATGAGTCTGGAATGTTTGAAACAAATCCCACTTGGGCCTCTTTCATAGATGCCATCAGGGAACAATATCACCCTGTGGGAAACTATGATGACCAGTACACAAAATAGACCATTCTGCGTCAAGAAAGGGACTAGGCGGTGTCGGAGTACACCAACAACTTTCATACCTTGCACATAAAGCTGGGTATCAAGGATTTTGAGTAGAACCTACTTCTAAAATATCGCAGTGGTCTAAATTGGTACATCCAAACTGAGATTGAATTCCTTGAAATCTCTGTACTTGGATCCGCCTATCGGTATGTTGTCAAAATCGAGGAGAAATTTCGACAAAAGAACAAGCGAGACTCTTAACCTGTGAATCCACCGTAGAAGCAAGGCAAGGGAAACCATGGCCTGCAGAACACAACAAAAGGAAATGACAACTAGTCCCAACCACAAGAAAAGAAGGGGGATGGAAAGAAAAAGAAGGAAACCGGTAAGTGTGAATTATTTCATAAAATCCCTTGGCACAACAATGATGAATGTCGCTCAAAGCAGTCATTAGTGGCTGAGATTAAATCTTCAGAATCAGATCCTAATTTTGATTTTGAACCCAATTCCACAACCGCATATAATGGGAGGCAGATCATTGATGCAGACCCCACTACCACTGTTGCTACCGCACAGATTCAACTAGAGGATCCTGAAGAGTCAGAGGCAGAGGATCACATCTTCCACTCGCAGATGTGGGTGAAGGGTTATGGATATAGGTATGGGAATGTGGGCCTATCAGTGACCCATTGGAACTTACAAGGCTCAGTTTGAGTTAACAGAACTCATTTTACATCAGTTTTGGAAAAACTAGGCATTAAAAGCTAGTAATCTAGCTAGGGTATAAAATTGAGCAGTTAAATCATGTAAAATTTATTTATGTAACACATATGAATTGTAAATTAGGTAAATATAATATCATTTAAGATATAAAATCTCTTCAAACACTTCCCCAACCTTTCCTATTTCTTATAGCACTCATATTCATTAATTTTCCCCCATACAGTGATAAAATAAGCCTTTGTGGAGAAACTGAAGACAAAATTCTTTATGGACAGAGATGTTTCGACCTAGTAAATGTAAATTTTAGATTGTTATGATACTATAGAACATAAATCATATAATTTAATGACAATTACAAGGAGACTCCAAAAATAAGGGGCAGGAGGCTCGGAACATGACTAACAAGGGGATGTGAGAATAGGTGAAGCATGGGCTTCATTGGAGATCGAATTGAATGTGATGGAGGCTGAAAATAACTCTGATAAACCTTCAATGTCTACAATATATCACTCCATACCTACAATGTAAGAGAATATGATTGGAAGGAGAGGGGATGGGAAGGCTGGGGCTCATCTTCCAGTAGTCTGAGGCACAACACTCAGAAGCAATGCTCACATAAGCATAAATCAACATACACAACAACCAAAATAAATAATGGAGTTGGAATACTTATTTTATAGAATTAATGTTGATTTGTTGAGCAAGTTACTTGGCTTGGTGACCTGTGAGAATATGTCACCCATGAGTGGACATACTTTCCTTTTGTTTATTTGCTTTGTCTTTCCTTATTTTTCCTCTTTTTCTAACTTTCCTTCTTTTTTGAACTTTCCTGCTTTTCATACTTTCCTGTTTTTCCTGTTTTATCCTCCTTTCTAGATTTATGCTACTTTTCCTAAAATATTCATCTTTTCTCATTTTTGGTAGCATTTTTGGACTCTAGTGCTTACTTGACTTGGAAAGTTTATTTCCACATCATTTAATTGCATAATTGATAAAAGGATGAAATTAAATTAAATACATGCCTCAAAATAATTATTAACAAGATTTTTCCTAGGAAGAATAATTAATGTCAATTTTAGCCCCTAGGAATTTCATCATGGTCAACACTTTTAATGTCCCAAAATATAGGGACATGATAGTCTTCCCCTCCCAAATCTGCTTGTCCTCAAGCAGAAGCACTCCATAGTGCTGCAAATTTATTCATCATGTAGGAGAACTGGAGCAAGAATCCATTGTGCAAAAAGGTTGGCTTGCTCCATCAAGCCAACATGCAAACAACTTCTTCAAGGAAAAACAATGCCATGATCCCATTGCTTGTATGGCACCCCCAAGGATCGAAATACCATCCAACAAAATATGTTAAGCAAAAGAGTGCCTATATCCCACTGTTCATGCTGCATCTCCCCAAACATTAGTAACAAGAAGACACCATCATCATATGAAATGTTGGGAAAGATGAAAACATCATACCACCATATTGGAAAATCATCCTTTCCAATGCAAACCTAAAGCTTTGAGGGCCCCTCAATCAAGATACACAAATATCCAATGTAGGGATGAATCAAAGAAAGACTATACATCCCCAAAGATTCCTCCAAAAAGTGAGGCCACAATTCCACCAGTCTTTCCATTCCAACTAAAAATTTCTCTTGTGACCAATGCACACAAGGAACAAGTGTATTATCCATGAAACTCAAGTGACAAGGGTGAGGATCCCATGTCCTAAAATGCTTCTCCAAAAGAGAGTAATTTGTATCAAAATCAATCATGTTCACGTTTCCCTCAAATAACGAGGTATCATGGTCTCTATGGAACTCAACAGGTGCTCCCCTCTTCATCCAATGGATCAACTCTCTAGAATTGATCCAAGGGTGAAAAACTCCATCAATTGAACCACACAATGAAGGCAAGTTCAGATCCAATTATTTCTTGTCAAAAGTGGCTGGACACATATGCATTTTCTATTGCTTGTAAATCATAGAAAAATAAGCAATATTAAAAACAATTTTCTTTCAACAAGACATAAAAATTTTACCTTCCAGATTTTCCTCTTCAGTGATTCCTCTATCCAACCATCCAGTGGATGAATCAGAGATATTTCTTGCTGATTTATATGATCTATAATCATCCATATCTTATGCAAAAGGATCTATCTCCCATGGGGACAAATCATGATCCCCCTATTGTACATGTGACACAAACTAGAAAAGTTTCTTCACCCACTATTCATTCCCCATTGGTGTTGCTGAATCTAGGACATGTGGGAAGGAACTGTGAAAATTCTTTGCATGTCTACAACCTTCAGTAATCAGACTTATGGCTGCAAATTTTTAATTATTGGCTGGCCCAAATTGGGTGCTCTCATCCCACTCTTTCAAGGGAGAGTGACTGTCTTCAAGGAACAACTAAAGTTTCCTTGGAAAGAAATCAAGTGTTTGGTTCTCATCAAACTGTTTTGCACAATATTCAAGCACATAAAAAATAGAATTATCCTCATGGTCCACCCAATCATGAGGTTCCTCCATGGAATTTTTTATGCCATTTACCCAAAAAAGATGACTCTCAGGAAAGATTGAGGATTCAGTCAATTCTTGCCACTCTTGTTGGAATTGTTTTATCTTCATTTGTGATTCTAAGAGGGCACTTTGAGTGTATCTCAAAGAATATTGGGTGGCCATAAAATCACCTTTGATATTGTATTTCTCTTATTCATATGTGCAAATAATTTATTCATCATGTAGTGATGCTTCCTGCAATAACTCAACAAGCTCAAACATGTCATTTTTATCTGAAAGCAATTGTGAGAAATTACCTTTGATTTTGGACATTGCTTTCTGGAGATTCTCCATGGCTTCAAAGGAAGATTGGTCTTCCCTTAAAGAATCTTCCAAACACATTTTTGACACTAAAGCATGAGTTTCATGGATAATTTTCAGGGCCTCTTGGATCTTCTATTCATCCATCTTCAATGACCCTACAAGAAGATCAGGTTCTTGTAGATGTTCCTCCTCTTCATTTTCCATCACCGCATCAATTTCATGCAGTGCAATCGAGGTTTTGAAATATCATCCATAATTTTTTTCTGCAATATATTCATATTTTAAGTCCTCAACAACATAATTTGGGCTGCAACTTGAGTGCTCATTCATCCTTGGTGCACCGAAAATATATTTTCTCAAAGTTTCATCCTTCATACTACATTCATTTTTGACACTAGAATTCTGAACCTCATCACTAGGGGGCTCAACCATTCTTAAATATTCAGTGGAAGTGGCTGCCATATCATATTTACACAATGACACATAAAAATCAGAATTTACTAACTCATCATGTGTGATGTTCTCCTCCTTATGTTGTGGAATTATGATGGCTTGTTCACCCACCCATTTCTCTGCTTCACACCTTACTGAGATGTGCTCAATTTGTGCTTCCTTGTGAGGCTCAAGGGGCGACTGTAAATCTAAATCATTTTTATATTTTGGATCAGATCCAAAATATGTACCGCCATCCTCACTCTTCCCCGTCTCTTTTTCACTTATCTTGAAATCAACCACAAAGAAATTTGGAGTCATCTCACCTTCCACGTTACCAACAACTAGATGTTGGACTGTTGTATCTTTAGTTGTGCATGAATATTATTCATCTCCTTCTGATGGAGGATTTGGTCACTCATCATCCTCAGGGATGCTGTAAATTCACTGATCTCTCATTCCAAAAAACCCAAATAATATCTCAAATAAATCATGTGCAGATGGCTCTAATGATTCTTCACTTTTGGTCCTCTTTTCTTCCCCTTTAATTTGAGAAGAGGAAAAACTTAGTTCCTTTCTTGATGGCTTCTTGGTCTTCAAAGAACATACAGGTGTTAATTTTTTTGAAAACATAGACTCTCCAACTTTATTTCCTTCATGCTGGGAGACACTACTACTCCCTTTTCCATGTTTGCTTTCCAACTGCTTGGCAAGGAATTCCCTAGTCTCTTGATTTGACCGGATGATGCTTTGAGATACATATTTTAGCGCTTTCAACATTATTTTAATTAAAATTATTAAATATTCTCTATCATCCATTTTTTAATTCTCTTCTTCGTCATACAACTCAAAGTCTAAATCTTCCATGACTGAAACTAGTTCCACAACTGCAACTTGAAGATATTGCTAAGCTACTTTTCCACTAAGAGTTACTTTCCACAGGATGAGCCAAGGAAATTGATATGATACCACTCTAATGTCCCAAATTTTGTGTTCATATCTTAACACTATTTAATTCTGAATTTAAATTAAAAATTCTGAAATTGAATTAATTCACACAAATCCTTTTTGGACTGGGCAAATTAGGGGTTTCTTCTAGGAAATTTTGCAGGAAAAAGGAGTGGGAAGTGGGAAGCAAAAAAAGAAATTCAGACATAGAATTTAATATTTCATAACACATTTATATCTGATTCCATTTAGGGTTCATAATCTGCTCCGCGGAAACCTATTACCGTGCTTCTGGGCAGTCAAACCGTGAGACTAGGAAGAGTGGTTTGGTTTGTTTCAATCAGGGGTTTCTGGAAACTTGCAAAGGGTTTTTAAAGAATTAACATAAAATAATAAAATGGTTGGGACATTTTTCAGATGTTTTGGTAAGTTCTGAGTAGTTTTGGATGAATTTGGATTTTTTTGGCAGTTTTGGCCAAGAGAAACCCTACGCAGAGGAGGATCCAAAAAGGTTCTACATCCCAAAATAAAAAGGGTTATAGAGATAGGAATGGGAAGGTGGTCCTGCCAGTGACCCACTGGAACTTATAGCGCTCAGTTTGAGTTAACATAACTCATTTTACATTAGTTTTGAAAAACTAGTCATTAAAAGCTAATAATCTAGCTAGGGTCTAAAATTGAGCAGTTAAATCATGTAAATTTATTTATGTAACACATATGAATTGTAAAATAGGTAAATATAATATTAGTGAACATATAAAATATCTTTAAACAATTCCCCATCCTTTCCTATTTCTTATAGAACTCATATTCATTATATTTCCCCCATATAGTGATAAAATAAGCCTTTCTGGTGAAACTGTAGAAAAAATTCTGTATGGACAGAGATGTTTAGACCTGGTAAATGTAAATTACATGTTATTATTATACTACACAACATAAATCATATAATGGAATTACCATTACAAGGGGACTCCAAAAATAAGGGGTAGGAGGCCCATAACATGACCAACAAGGGGCTGTGAGCATAGGTGAAGCATGAGATTCACTGGAGCTCGACCTGAATGTGATGGAGGATCCAAATAAATATGAAAATACTTAAAGTTCTGCAATATAGAGTTCCATAACTGCAATGGAAGAGAAGAGGATGGAAGGAGAGGGGATGGGAAGGCTGGGGCTCATCTCCCAGTAGTCTGAGGCACAACACTCAGAAGCAATGCTCGCATAAGCATAAATTAACATACACAACAAAAAAAATAAATAATGGAGTTGGAATAATTATTTTATAGAATTAATGTTGACCTGTTGAGCAAGTTACTTGGCTTGGTGACCTATGAGAATAGGTCACCCATGAGTGGACATACTTTCCTTTCTTTTCTTTGCTTTGCCTTTCCTTATTTTTCCTCTTTTTCTGACTTTCCTTCTTTTCTGAACTTTCCTACTTTTCATACTTTCCTGCTTTTCCTATTTTATCCTATTTTCTGGATTTATGCTGCTTTTCCTGAAATATTCCTCTTTTCTCATTTTTGGCAGCCTTTTTGGACTCTAGTGCTTACTTGACTTGGCAAGTTTATTTCCACATCATTTAATTGCATAATTGATAAAAGGATGACATTAAATTAAATACATGCCTCAAAATAATTATTAGCAATAATTTTCCTAGGAAGAATAATTAATGTCAATTTGAGCCCCCAGGAATTTCATCATGGTCAACACTTTTAATGTTCCAAAATATGGGGACATGACAGGTTACCTTTCTCTAATACCAAATTTGATCTGAAATTTGAGGATCATTTTTTAACCATAAATTTTCATTTGAATTTTCATGTTAAATACTCATAAAACATGCTTAACAATAATAATTTTAAATGCTTTAAATCATTCACAAAGCAATAAAAACATATATGCAAACCAGAAATAGTAGACAAAACTGCCTAACAGAGTTCACTCCTCTTGGGCTACGTCTCTGGGACACTTCCAATGGGAAGACCGATTTATTAAGTCTTCAAAAACTTACAAATTGAGTGTTCTGGAAACACTTCACAATTTTGGCTGTTAGAAGTAGAAATAAACAACATTAATGAACCTCTTGAGAAATTATGAGAAAAACGAGTATAAAATCGAATATTTTTTTTGAGTCCTCCTCTCCCATGCAAAATGAGAACACTCTCTATCCCTTCTATACGGACTATACTTCCTACCTCTAGATCCATGCACATAAATGTCTATTCCCACCTTAGAATCTATGCCCATGCTTAGTCTTGGAATCTATGCAAACTATGCTCTGTGTGTATGGTTTCTCCCTTGCTTGTCTTGGCCCTGAGCGTGGTTTTTATTGGAAAAATATGGTGGTATGTGGGCACGAATTGGAGGGCCATGCACCCATTTTCAAACTCCCCTTTCCACCATAACCTTATAATGAAAACCTGTCGGTTAGCATACAATAAATGGTCATTAGCCTAGTGGTAAAGTGTTGAATTTGGGGGAAAAGGTCCCTGGGTCAAACCCGTGCGCTTCTCCATGCTCCAAATTTTTTTACTATGGCATTTTATGAATGGACCATGACTTGGATATCGTGTTGGCAGTTTGTTTGTTGGCTTGGATTGTTGGTAGATAGTTCCATCGATTTAGTTATAACATGGAAGTAGCATGGGTTCCAGATTACACATTATCCACGATAGAAAGGGTCTCATTGTTGACATGGGGTCGAGGGATAATCCCTCCCCCACCCCTTTTCAACTTAAACATTGTACAAGGTTATATTCAAACTTTTTCCTATAGCCATTAAGAACCATCGACAAAGGCTTGGCTAGCAGAGTTGTGTGAAGTATTTGGGAATGTTATGTAGGTCTTGGGTTCAATCCCCATATGAGACTCCACCTACATTTTACTAACTATTTATTTTTGGATGGAAAGCTGTTGACGAGCTCTTTCATCCTGTAAGCTTTTAATTTCATTTTGAAGACTTTAACTTTGATTGACTTTGAGATGAACCACCTGGATCAGAACCTAATCTTTGACTGATGGTAACTTTAATAATTAGCTTATGGGTACACTTTTCATAACCTTATGTAATTAATTCTCTATATCAATCATCACAAATATCATGTTCTACTTCTTCATTCTCTGAGTTTAAGTGCTTATCTAGGAAAGGCGTAATGTCTTGATGCTGGTAAACCTGAGTGGTGGGTTGTATTTTGTTGCACACCATGTCTTCTTCTTCATCCCAATATTCCTCCTCTAGTAATATTCTACCAAAATACTCATCATCAGTGAATTATTCAATAGTCATGTCCTGAATTTTGCATTGGGTCACAATGGCCTAATCACATTGTCCATATTCATGAGAGTTTGTCAAATTGATGCTAATGGTCAAATAATTGCCAAGGAGGAAAATTACTAGTTTCCTAGGTTGGGGGTGGAAGCTTTGGGATTTGGAATAAGGGGGACAATAATGATGTTTGAACATTAGAATGGAATAAATATTTAATAAAGGAGATAAATAAATAAATAAAAGGGAAATTCAAAGTGGCAATTGATCATGAAGACACATGGAGGATGCAGGACCCACACAAGCTAGATTTTCTATCAGGGGTAATTTTAGGGGCGAAATTTATACTATGGGCTATTTTTCCATGTTTTTCTCCAAAAATAGATTCGCCATTTTGCATTTTTTGAAGCCTTGTTTCGCCCAATTTTGATGGGGTAAAATTTTTTCACCCTAAAAATTGCCAAATTATTATATAAACGATATAAAATCCTTGGAAATTAAAATATTTTTTGAAAAATATTGTCAAACATTTTTATAGTTGGCGTTTTAAGAATTGGTAAGATTCACCAACATTTGTACACTTTAAAATAAGTATGGTTCCTTAAAATCATCCCTATTTTCTATGCCACATGGAGTCCTCCTTTTGTCATTTCGAATCCATAAGAACCCCAAGGGTATTGGGATGAGTTGGAAGGTCAATATACTTGGCATGAATCAATTAAGGTCAAATTGGAGTGGAAGAGTAATTCCCATGGGAGAGGAAGATGCATTTTGGAGCTAGTGAGACACTTGGACTAGATTTCGTAACTCTATGAAAATAGAGATGAAGATTCTATGACACCTATGTTGGAATATATTAAACGCACTCATAACTTAGGATAAAATAATTAATCATTACTTGATTAATTATTCACCCACTAGCTTAATTAGTTGGCATCCACTTGCACCTTAAAGTCAATACATGCCATCTATATCCTAGGAATGATTTATTTCTAATTCTAGGTTTGTATTGACCACCTTTTGACCATCCAGAATTAACATATAGCACTTCACAGTAGATTCTTCTTTATTATGCTTTTCCTAGATAAGGTAAAGCTAGTCAAACTAGGAAACTGGGTCCTTTTGTTGCCAACCCATCCTTCATGACTTTTCCTCCATTTTATAGGATTAAAATGTTTTTTCCATCTCTTTGACAACTCACTCATGCTTTTTCCAATTCGTGATGTCCTTGATATATTTTGGAAGTTCTTTAGCCACCTATGGGGGGTTGCTATATTTTGGTAAGTTAACCTTTTTGAGATTTATGAGTTGTCTCCATACAAATCGATTTTCCTACGAGGGATGTACTATTTATGTACACTATTATCCATTATTATTCAATGGAAGTATACACACCAATATTCATCTCTTCATTCATGTGATTCAGTCTCTTTTCTTCTCTCTATTTTTCCTGTGTATGCTTGTGAGAATTCTTAGTAGCAAGATCTATTTCCTGTGCTTCTTCTTAGCATCATTGCTCATAGAACTAATCTATTATTTATACAACCTATGACACAAATCAGATATGAAGGCTTCCATATGACATATATGACATGTCAGGGCTGAAAATAGCTCCAAGAGGTCGTTCAAGGGAGTTAGGGCAGCTAAGTTTCTTCAACATGTGATTTGGTGGAAGTGGGAGACTAGGAATTGTTGTACAAGTGGAATTCTTTGGAATATCTTCCAAACTAGAGTTGGATTTCATCTCTTGGAAGGAATTTTACCCATAGAGAGCTTGTAAACTTTATAAATGTCAAGAACAAATAATGGATGCATCTTTTTATCATTTGATAAATTTTCATTTGTGAAAAGAGAGAGCTAGTGGATGACTAGTTTCTTTCCTTGGCCATTTTTGAGGGTGAAATATTCCTATCCAAGTTGGTGTTTGGAGAGGCCATTCAGGTATTTCATGGAGATTTAATCGATTTTTTATTTTTCGGTGTAAGCTACAAGGAATCTCATGGTTTCTTCTAGTGCAGCACATTCTCTCAACCATTTCCAGTCTTTATTGCATATTCTTGTTCATGGAGGGATTGCGCTTTGGGTGATTTATTGTACTCTTTGGGAGAGATTCTAATGGTACACTTATGATTGTAATAATATTAATATACTCTGTTATTCATCTTCATAAAGTCTCAGGTCGAAATACCAAATGGTTGTATGTAAAAATGATTATTAATGAGCAAACAATGACCATTTCCCCACTATATTGATGTATGCCATTGTAATGATGATAATTTCGAATGTAAGAATGTTTCTATGATATATTTATGATGAATGGAATTCCATTGGTGAGTATTAAAATTTTCATATCCATCACTTAAGAATTTGAAGTTATCTTACTCACTTTATTTGCATTTGGAGAAGATTTGGTGGCATTTCCCCAAGGGTCGAACTAGTAATTTTGTAGCTGTTTGGGAGAGGGTTATACCAGAATTTATAAAATGAATAATGATAAAAATTAGACCTTATTAATTTACCTTAAACATATCTTCCTCTTTTCATAAATTCGAGTGGTTTTGGGATCATTTGGGAAGCCATTTTCGGTATTTATTGTGGGGGAATTGGAACCCCAATTCGCTAGTGAAAATGCCCACCTTGGATAGAATATTAAAAAGTTTGCAGAAGTATATTGAGGGTAATAAATCATCCATGAAAATCATATTCAAGTATTAATATCAGTCATATACCTTCTCAGAATATTTGGGAGAATTTGGGTCAATTTGGAGACCTAGACATCAAAACTAGTCAAAGGTCGAAATAGGGGAAAAAGTGAAAAATTGGTCTTTTTAATAAAATTTCCAAAAAGGGACATTACAGTGGTATTAGAGCATGATATTGGAACCTGATTTGGTCTGATATTTATGAGGATAATAATTTAGGGATCACCATTATATATTGAAACCAAAAGTTCTTTTGTTGAAGACGAAAAAAAAGTAGGATAAGAAGGCAATTTTTTTGAGGAAACTATGACTAGGGATGGAAAGGGAACCTCATATGGTGGTGAGGAGCATATGAAAATCATGGAAACTATATTTGAATACATGAAAAATAATATTATTAAAGGATTCAAATTTTTGGCTATCCAAATTGGGAGAAAATATATTGATCTTAAGAAAACCAAGGGGAAAAATGCTTCAGCTTGCTTGAAGGAGCAAAAGGAGGAGACCCATGAACGATCTAGTTCTGAAATAGGTGAAGTAGTACATGAAGAGAATCAAAATTCACTTCCATGTGCCTTTGAAAAATATTAAGAGACATCACATGATTATGACAAAGTTTCTATTGAAAATATTGAAGATCATTTCGAGACAGATTCTACCTTGGAAATGAAATGAAGAGCATCTAGTGATGGATGCTTGAACTATGAAGGAGTACCTACTGATGGGTGCTCACACCTCTATGTTGGTGACATAGAGATCAATTTTGAAAGTGTTTCTGCAATCCAAACTTCCATTAAACATGAAAATTAATACCTTGTAGCAATTGAAGAAGAAACAAGATCAACTTCCCCATCACCACTTGAGCTTCATGAAGTTGGTCCAAGGAAGAAGGAAGAATATGAGGAGTTTAATTTACAAGAGCCTCATTTTATTGAAGGGTCCTTAAATATGAATGAAAATAAGAGCCAATATTCCCTTAGCATTCTCCATGACACTCAAGCATTAGTGTCAAATTATTGTTGGAGAGCTACTTCATTGTAGGAAACATCCTTCCTTGAAGACATAGAGAAGATTCAAAGAGCAATGTGCCACATCAAAGGTAATTTCATGTCTTTGATTTTTGATAGAAACCATTTGTTTAAGCTTAATGAATTGTTACATGATGCATACTTGAAGAATAATGAGGATAATCATAAGCTCACAATTGAAAATGAGCAACTTATTTAAAAGTTGCAAGATACTTGTTTTTCCTCCTATGTTTCAGATTATCAAATGGTAGTGTAATGTCCCAGTTTTGACCCCGTTACATTAGATGTTTATGATGTATAAATTGTAAATGATCATGGTGTGGAGCTAAAGGCCAAGGCCCCACCATTGATCGATTATGCTATGTTTTGGGATTTGAATTGTCGCTGATGGTATATTGGGGCATGCGGCATATATTATGTTGGTCATCATGTAAATATGCATCTATAATTAATTAAATGAACCCGAATAGCTATGATCGCGGAAACTAAAATGAGAAAGGGGCATGATTTTTCCCAAGGATAAGGATGTGGGGGAAATTTGTCAAACCTTGGCCAATGAGAGAAAAATACCCATGTGTCTTCTTTTCTTTGTTTACCCAACCACCTCCATTGAAGAATTGCTGGTGGTGGTTGAGGCAGTTAATGGTCTTTGGTAGTGGGGTGGCAGGACTGTCAGTCCTCACCCACATGCACACTCCACCACAGTTGACTTCACTCATGGAGGAAATTCGTCCCTTCCCACGACGAGCTGAAGCACTCACACACTCCCCTTTCACGCACGGCTGGTTTTCTATCCATCCACGCAGTCTCCAATTTTGGGACCTCACGATTTTGCTGTTCATCCCTCACGCAGACATTTTTCTTGGCTCCATGAGTTTGCTGAACACCCACGCACTGAAATTTCACGTCCTCCCTGTAGTTGTTCACCTTCCCGCAATTCCAATTGTCTGCTCATGGTTTTCACACACAGGAATTTTCCTGGTTTCACCCACGCAGTTTTTCCTCCACGGATTTGAGAATGGTGTGGCTCCATCCTTTACTCACGGGCTGATTTGTGGGTTTGGCATTGTGATTGTTCACACACCAGTTGGGGAGACTGTAAATTCGTCCCCAGTATGGTCTGTGTATGTTTTCCCCAGTAGTTTCGGTTGTGCAAAATGGGTCATTGTTCCCCCATGTCGTGGGTTGTGTTTACTATTATGTTTGGGGGCTGCTGTAGATGGTTTGAAGTCATTTTTCCCTGGTTTAAGCTATAAGAGTTGATTTATTGTCTGAGTGCAATGGTTGGTATTCAGACTGTATTGGGATCAGGGATGTTGGCTTGGTTTGCTTGATAAACCCAGTGGCTGGAAACCACACAGACAGAGCTAGAGGGCTGGCCTTCTTCTCCATCACCCCTGAATAGCACTGGAAGGGAATGCAGGGCCTGAGGGACTGTGTAGCAGAGAAGGGACTGATTCCTTGTGTTGGGTGTGTTTGGGTGTCTTAGAGGTCAGGCTAGATCTGGTGTAGGTGTTCTTGGCTCTGCAATGAGCTCACCAGCTTAGCATTTGGCCTTTCCCAACTCCTTGATGGCCTGATAAACCCAACTTTGTTGGCTTGGCTGTGTGTTTTGTATATCCTTGGCTATGTGTAAGCCTGCTAGTTCCCTTATTCCTTGGAGAATCATGCCCGGCTCGTGGGTGGAAATGCTGCTGAGAGATTAAGGAGCACGCTGGCCTATGGTTGGGTGGAACATTGTAGCGACATAGCTAGTTGCCCATCAAAGTTTTCATAAGATAAGTAATCTTGTCCATTTTTACTTCTGCAACCGTGATTACTATTAATGATATTATGAACATGTTAAAATGAATGCTTGTGTGAATGCATGTTGATTCCGCTGCGCAAGATAAATAAATATAGCTGTGCATGATAAACAATTTCATTTGTGCATGTTATACTGCAATGCATTTTATTTCAGCATCCCGTTTCAGAAAATTTTTATGCCTGTACATGTTCATGGGGCTCTCAGCCCGGGTGGTCAAACCTTGAGTCGCGTCCTCGTCGCCAGTCGGAGGCATGGGGACGTGACAGGTAGATTGTTTGGAGGATTCTCATGACATGGTGGATCATGAGAAATGTGGAAATTTGAATGTGCTTGATGCATTTGAAGATGAAATTGAAGAGATCCAAACACTTGATGTGGTGGAAGAGGAACTTGAATTGTCTCTTGATGAAGGTTATGCAATTTTGAAAGAAGAGCATGATTCCTCTTCATTGGAACCAATCTATGACAAACGTTTCACCCTTTTGAAGGAGCTGCATGATACTACCCATATGGATCCTTCCCATGATGAAAATTCTGCACTTTTTTATCATTTGGGTGAGTTAGTTCATTCTCCTACATCCTACACTTCCATGTTTTGCAACATTAGTCTCAATGAAGTATGGGTGAAAGTGTTCTTTTTGATGGTGCCACATGAGTAGTATGGAACTCCTAGATTTACTTTTTATGATGAAATGGTTGGAGAACATTATTATTCACATTTTTAGAAGCATCCTTTGCTACTTTATGATGATGCACATCCACTTGGATGCACCTATGATATGCATTTGAGTCACTTGAAGACTCATGGTTTTGCTTGCTAAACACTTGGTTCATTTGATGTTGGAGGAACTTCATCCAACACTGGGGTGAATATATTTATGATTGAAGAAAAGTTTTGTTTCCAGCCACATATTTTGTTATTTCTTTATTATTCTCTCATTCATGGATGTATGGGTGAGACTTCTTTGAGTCATTTGAAGTCTCACTATTTTTTTGTTCATTATTTGGTTCATATTTTAGTGGAGATTCTTCATTCACTTCTTGGATTAAAGAATACATGACTGAATATTTTGATGCATATCACATTCTTTTGGGGAAGAATTATAGGACATGGGATCCTCACCTATGTAATTGGAGAATATTTGATTGGTCACTTGAAGGTTGTATGCACTTGGAAAAAGGTGGTCTACTTACTTGGAGGTATAAACACTTTCATGATTTTTTGATGAGGCACCTCCTTGATGTACATTTTTATTATTTTGTTATGAACTTTGATGATATATATTATTTACTCATGATGTTTGGAAGAATGCATACAAGAAAATGGGATCCTGGAATTCTCTTTCCTAATGGTATGGGTTAGAGAGCACTCTTAATTGTTGGAGTGCAATACAAGCAATGGGACCTTGGGATAGTTTTTAGTCCCATTGATTTCAATTTTTTTGGGAAACAAGTGTTATACCAAAATATTGTCATCATCATGTGATAATACCTTTGACATACCTATTTTCCCTTAATCCCAACACTTGGAGTGGAAACCCATGTTGTTTGTCAGTCTTTTCAAGAAAATACTCAGCACCGCGCTTTCCCCTTTATCCATGAGTGGTACCTTGCTCGCACCGCCTATTCCTTTTTGTCCATAAGCGGTGCCACCACTTATAGCCCTTGGTCCATAAGTGTTTCTTACCTGAACCGCTCTATCATAGATGGATAAAAGTGGTACCCTGGGTAAAATGGGAAAAAGAGAATATTCTCGAGGCTTCTAGATCATGAGCCTCGTGTCCTCCCTTATCCCTATCATTGTGGGTCAGTTGAGCTCGAGATCCCTCTTCCTAGGATCTTAGAGGCCACCTCATCCACAAATCTCTCAACCATTCCTATCCATTGAGCCTTATAAATACAAGATCATGTCCATGGTTGAGAGGAGAACCATTGAAGTATTGTTATGCTGTTGGATTGGCCACTTGGCCTATGCCATTGGAGAGCATAGAGAGCAACATTGGAGCTTATGGGGATGAATGTTTTGGTTTCATGGAGATGCATGTAAACACTAAGGCTTAATAGGTTGTAAAATTCTCCATTCTAATCTTAATGCAAAGCTAATTTCTGTCCCACTTTACTGTTGTTGTTTGATTTCACATGTAAATGTTGTTGGATTCCTTAGTCATTGACATAGATTAATAGATTATGTTCTGGTAGCTTTGATTTGTTTGTGTGTTTAATCTGATTGCAGGTACATAGGTTTACTATCAGAAAAGGAATTCTAGGTATCTATGATATCCAGGGAGGTTCTTCATCCTTTGTCATTCATTTGTTCTGGATCTGAACCATTCAAACCAGAGGAACAGATTCTGTCCGCAGAAGGTGAAATATTCCTGCTGACAACAAGCAGTATGGGAGATGGATTCCCCACTTAGTAAAGTGATTGTAATCAGAGTAGCGCAACATCAAGCTTGGTGGTTCCTCTCTAAAATCTTCATGGAATCTCAAAGACTCAAAGTTGGGAAACTTAGTGGAAACTTCAAAGAATCATACAGAAAGTAGGTTCTTCAACACCCATGTTTGAAACTGCTTGAGTACAAGTAATATTGGGAATGGAGGAAATTCAATGTCACAAATTTTGCAGTGGGTCACAATGACCTAATCAAATTTTCCATATTCATGACAGTTTGTCAAATTGATGCTAAGGGTTAAATAATTGTTAAGGAGGAAAATTACTAGTTTTCTAGGTTGTGAATGGAATCTTTGGGATTTGGAATAAGGGGGAAAATAAATGATGTTTGAACATTAGAATGGAATTAATATTTAATAAAGTATATAAATAAATAAATAAATACAAGGAAAAATCAAAGTGGCAATTGATCATGAAGACACATGGAGGATGTGGGACCCACACAAGCTAGATTTTATATCCACATGGAATCCTTGTCTTGTCATTTCGAATATATAAGAAGCCCAAGGGTCTTGGGATGAGTTGGAAGGTCAATATGCTTGGCATGAATCAATTAAGTTCAAATTGGAGTGTAATAGTAACTCCCATGGGAGAGGAAGAGGCATTTTGGAGCTAGTGATACACTTGGACTAGATTCTCTAGCTCTAAGACAACAATGATAAATATGCTATGACACCTATGAACCAAATCAGATATGAAGGATGGAATATGAAATATATGACATGCAAAGGATAAAAATATCCCCAAGAGGGATCTCAAGGGAGTTAGGGCAGCTAATATGCTTCCACATGTGATTTGGTGGAAATGGGAGACTAGGAATTGTTGTACAAGTGGAATTCTTTGGAATCTCTTCCCAAATAGAGTTGAAATGCATCTATTGGAAGGAATTAGACCCATAGAGAGCTTGTAAACTTTATAAATTTCAATAACAAATAATGAAGGAATATTTTGATCATTTGAGAAATTTGCATTTGTGAAGAGAGAGAGTTAGTGGATGACTAGTTTCTTGCCTTAGCCAATTTCGAGGGTGAATGATTCCCATCCAAGTTGGTATTTGGAGAGTCCATTCAAGTATTTCATGGAGTTTGTATTTGTAGGTGTAATATATATGGAATCTAGTGGTTTCTTCTAGTGCATCACATTCTCTCAACCATTTCCAGTCTTTATTGCATATTCTTGCTCATGGAGGGATTGCGCTTTGGGTGAGCTATTGTAGTCTTTGGGAGAGATTATCATGGTAAATTTATGATTGTAATAAGATTAATATACTATTTTATTAATATTAATAAATTATCAGTTCTAAATACCAAATGGTTGTATGTAAAAATGATTATTAATGAGCAAACAATGACCATTTCCCCACTATATTGATGTATGCCATTGTAATGCTGATGATTTAGAATGTAATAATGTTATATGATATATTTATGATGAATTGAATTCCATTTATTATTATTACAACTTTAATATCCATCAATTGATAATTTGAAGTTATCTCACTCAATTTATTTGCATTTGGAGAAGATTTGGTGCCATTTCCCCAAGGGTCAAACTAGTAATTTTGTAGTTGTTTGGTAGAGGGTTATAACATACTTTATAAACTCAGTAATAATGCACATAAGACCTTAATAATATCTCATAAAAATATTCTTCCTTTTTTCATAAATTCAAGTGGGTTTGGGAGCATTTGAGAATCCATTTCAGTATTTATTGTGGGGGAATTGGAATCCCAACTTGCTAGTGAAAACTCCTACCCTAGCCAGAATATTAAACAAGTTTGAAGAAGTATTTGGAGGTTCATAAATCATACCTGAAAATCATATTCAATTATTAATATCAATCATATACCTTTTCAGAATATTTGGGAGCATTTGGGTCAATTTGGAGACATAGACATCAAAACTGGTCAAAGGTCAAAATAGGGGAAAAAGTGAAAAATTGGTCATTTTAATAAAATATCCAAAAGGGAAATTACATCAAAAAAATTTATGCCTTGATCCCGAGGGTCAAATACTTGAGGATATTCCTCATTTTTCTCACATAAGTTCACATTCTTATTCTCTAAGGGCTCATTTTTACTAGTGGCTTGTCTATTATTGTCATCTACAGGACCTATTTGATTGTTCCAATAAGGTCTTGGGCCATAGGAATTTATGTATCGATAATTGTCCCTAGTCCTTGCTACATATTTGGTGAAAAATGTGATACTTTTCATCATTTCAAACATTGGTTCTAGAATTGGTTTTTCTTCGACTACAGGTTCTTGGGCTTTGGATCACTACGGGAAGAAGAGGGAGCATAAGCATTGAAAAAATTCTTCTTTCTCATAGAGTCTAAATTGGATTATGCTTTTCTAGCCTAGGTTTGAGTAATTTTCAGGTCATTAGGGTTCTTCTTCTTAAGTTTTATACCAAACCATTTAAGTAAAGGATAAGGATAGCTTATTATGTAGGTATTATGTCTTGAGGAACATTAGAGACAAGTTTATCAAATATTAAGTTGAATTCTTGGATTTTCTCGTTCTCTTTCTTTGAAACCTTAAATAGTTCATTTAAAAGGAACCTATTGTCTATCTTGGATGACCAATCTTCAATGAGTTTCTTAGTAAAGGTATCATATCCATCTACTGACCCTGGAGGAAATATATCAAACCATCCCTGGGAATCTCCTTCCAAGGATGATTTAAGAGATACCATGTCAACGTCTTCAGCTTCAACCCCATATGCATCCATATAATTCCATACTAATTCAATGTTTTCTTCAATAGGAATTTTAGATGAACCGTTGAAATTCAGAATTTTTTCAAAGTATATCTCAGGCATGTCATGCATAACTCCTTGAATCAATGAAAATCCAAAAGGACATGGCTTGGTTTGACTTTCGAAACTCCTAGGCCCTGTTGGGGGATTGGTGTTAGCCATTGGAAGATTTACTCTAGGTGGAATATTCAGAGGAGTAGGAGAATTCAAACTATTTGTAGCAGAATCAGATTGGATGAAAAAATGACTTGATTGATAATTTTCTATAGGGTTTCCTAAAACTTGTCTTGGTGAATTAACTACCCTCCAAAAGAAATTAGATGATTGATCTTTAAGGTTCTTATTCTTATTTCGGGTATAAGTCGAGGAAATTTTTGGATTAATTCGGCTTTGAAGGTTATACTTGTGGGTAGGTTCCTCAGGGGAGTCATGTCGTGGAGTCACTAGGTAAAAAAATTGATGTGTTCACCGAAAATAAAATTCCATGGGAGAGATAAAATAATATAGTGATTGTGAAAAATTAAAACAATTGAAATGAAATCACTATATTTAGAACTGAATGTGATATTAATGAATATAAAAGATGAACACATTCAAAGAAACTAAAGGTAGGAAAGCTTCTACTACTTGACACCAAAAATGTTGGTAGAGAACGAGAGTAGAACTTAAGATAAATGTCGAACTAAGGTAGGCCTCTAACTCCACAATAACGGCGCCAAAAATGTTATTATGGATCTTGTAGTTGTCCCATATAGTAATACTATACAGGATGGTAGAGGGGACGTGAAACTAAATTCATGAACTACAAAAACCCTAACCCCCAAAACATGGATGGTTGTCACGCTGGTTAGGATTTCCTTCATTTTATTCCACTGAAGAATCCCAAGTGACACTGGGGGAGCCCCAAACCTATCCTAAAAGGATAGACCTAAAGAAAATCACCATATCAAACCCTAACAGAGAATACACAATTTTAATGCTTGAAATATTAGGTTTTAAGAGATAAGCCACAAATTAAGGATTTCTTGAGTAGAGGTAGTTAAATATGTTGGTAATATTACTCAAGTAAGATAATACGGTGACTTATCAAAATTGGAATTGAATCTAGGATTAGTGTGTTGGTTCAAATGATCAAACCTGATACCCTGGGGTGCTTTAAGTAGAGAGATGAAAAATTCCCATTATGAGGTTGATATCAAGAATTAATCCTTTCAACACACTTACTTGGACTCAAGATTTAACAATATGAGATGATCCAAGCAAAACTAGAAAAGGATACACTGGGAACTAGATGCTAGACTAGGAGGGGTGCTTTTCTCCCTAAGGATTAGTGCCTGGAGATGGGTATATGAATTCAAATGCCAACGCCTAGGAGGGAGAGGGGATTTTTCAAGATATCCTACAAAAGCCATATCGTCAAATTTTCAGATTCCCAGTGCAAATCCATCCGATGATTTTTCCTATTCTTTAAAGAGGTTTTTTTAGTGAAAATAGTGATGGGCAATGCAAGAAAAAATCAAAGGACATAGAATTTACCTGAGAAACTATTGCGCCTAGGGATAGTAGGGAAGAATTCATGCATAATTCTTCCTAAGTATGGAGAAGAACATAAAGGATAAGAGGAAGGAGCTACAACTGAGGAAGCATCATAAAGGAGAAGGGGAGGGATGTTGCAACATAGGAAATAAAAGAGAAGAAGAAGAAGAGGAGAAGGCGTTGAAATAGGAAGCAACGCTAGAAAAGTAAGCCCCGACAGAAGGATAGAATGCAATACGAGATGATATGACAGAATATCAGCAGAAGTAGGTGTGCAGATGGAATAATGGCTAGAAAGCGACAGTAAGGCATCATGCTGAGAAAGCGATAGGAATTAACTAGCATGGGTACGGGATCGACTAAAGCTGACAAAAACTATGCACTCGAATGAATCTTTGTCAGTCAGGATGATAGTGCCTCCTGTTATGTGTTTCTAGAATAGGAAAGACAACCCGTTGGATGGTTATTGTAAGTCGTCTAAGATAGTGACAAAAATGAGTTTGTATAGAGTTTGTATCGAGCCAGTATTGAGTCTGTAACAAGCATGTATGGAATCTGTATAAGAGTCTTTAATTGGGATATAAAGAAGAAACCCAAGATTTATATGGGTTGGCTTCTAGTTTCTAGCTTTTAGAGTGTTAGTTAGACTATTGGTAAGATGCTTGAGCTAGACTGGGAGTAGTGGTTCATGATCAGACATTGACGGACTAAGCTCTCAAGCTAGACTCAGTAGGAATTTTTTTTTAATGGCTCTATATCGCTGAGTGCATCAGAGTGAGGGATCTACAACTATGTGCACAGATGAGTAGGGAAGGTTGATTCGATCCAGATTGTGTGTGGATCACTAGTAGAGGTAGAGTAGGAAAAGAAAGAGAGAATATTAGAGAACATGAGAGGAAGGAAGAGTCTGTTAATATAGAGAAGAATATCTTGAGCAGAGTCTGTATCTTAGTGCACAAACAAATGGGGCATCTATTTCCTCATGTCAAATGAAGAGAACCTTGTGGTTTTCGCTCGGATAGGTTTCCATGTTATATTTGGTGTATATGTGTGAATTCTTAAAGTATCGTAGATGTGTGTGTTATTGTTGTAGTGAATGAATGACTATAGATCTATTTATAAATGAATAGATGTATGATGACCGCATTGTATTACTGGATATAATTATGTTGCATGGCTGTTGTTTATTTACTTAAGTGCATAAAGAAAGGTTGGATCACAACTTAGCTGTTGAATTGCCATGAATACGATTAATCCACCCCTCTGGACTTTGTTGGAAGCCTTGGCGCAGAGCTAAGGTACTGAAGCACCCTCCCATACAACTGCATAAACCTAGTTCTGGAAATTACCCATAAAAGAGAGATATCTCAGGTGAGATAACATCTGTGTCACAAGTGATGCTGGCTGATCTCTGCTTTATTGGGCTGATATCTTGAGCTTTTTTTTGTTGAGTAGAAGGGACTGAACCTGGGCCAGATTCCCTAGGAACAGGGAGAGGGAGACAGAAAAAGCCAAAAAATGGTTCCGTTTCAAGGACCTTGAATTGTTGTGGTGAGGGATATGTTATGGCAACCCACCAAACTAGAGATCCAAGATTGGGTATCCAAAGAGTTAGAGTTCGCACAAAAAGAAAGTGAATGATCTCGATCGACCCCAACAAAGTGGTTGGGCCAGTACATTTATTCATACATTCATGAAATTTTCTTTTCTGAGTTTCCTATTGTGTTGCATGAATGGTTATCTAATTTGGAAACCCAACAAAGAAATTTCCAAGGAGGAGAACTGAGAAGGTGGGGTCCTCAGTTGATT
The DNA here is from genome assembly GCA_001517045.1 of Pseudotsuga menziesii. Lineage (NCBI taxonomy): Eukaryota > Viridiplantae > Streptophyta > Pinopsida > Pinales > Pinaceae > Pseudotsuga > Pseudotsuga menziesii. The sequence continues at coordinate 932,957 of LPNX010903981.1, read as the reverse complement.
GAGCGCCTAAAAATAGTAGAAAACCCTGTATAGAGGGTTGTGTATTTTTGGGTAGACAATATCTTAGAGGGATACATCACTGAGTTTGTTTTTGACACTATAAACTCATAGAGTGAGGCAGAGAGAAAATGTTTTCAAGGACCACATAGTAGATACCCATTATCTTTAAAGACGTAGGTAAACATGATTTTATGTGAAAAAGGAATTCTGTGAATGTAACAAGACTATATAGAAATAGAGTGGCTATGCCTCAGCAGAACCCTACAATGAGATGTTCCCATGAGATAGTGGAACTGAACTAGAGCCAGGATTTTTAAGAAGAGGAAGAAGATTTAGGTTCGGTAAGCGAAGAAAAAATTTGTTAGGAAGAGGGAGTTGCAGCACATATCAAGAAGAAGAAGGCTATGAGCTTGCGTCATACTTGGACGAAGGGTCTTGTGATGAAGAAGAAGAATATCATCATATCTTTGAAGGTGACGGAGAATCAGACGAGTCAACTGAAGCTCCAAAATAAGAATGTGCTTACAACTCACCTACAACACCGAATACTTTGCTAGAGGTAATATTGAGAGACTTATCTCCAAGTAATTTTGTAAATACGAGTAATACTAATGCTATAAATAGCAGACAAGGAAGTCCGACTAGTCAAAATTTGGTCTTGACTATACCAACAACAAATACAATGGATGGAGTTGACATTAAGTTACCAATATTCAATTGAAACGAGTTGGAAGACCCATAACAACATTGGTTCCTTTTTGAAGCTACATGGAATGTACGACATATCCAAGATGAGAATATCAAGAAAGCACATATGATCACGACTCTGGAAGGTCGTGCGCTTGACTGGTATATAAAATTTTCCATAGTACCAGTAGGATTTGTCCCAAAAACACTAAACGTGATTCGAGTGGGTTTGATAGATGAATTTAGAAAGACAAATTTTGAATCACAATGCATCATCGAAATCAAAGAGATTAAGCAGCTACTAACAAAATCTGTTTGGGACTTTGACCAAATATTTAAGACATTAATGGACAAAGTGAGTTTCCAAATGTCGGATGTGGAACACAAGGAATGGTTTATTGTCACCTTGTTACCACATATCTGAACCCCGTTGATGCAGCATAATATTGTGTCACAGATAGAGGCTCTGGAAATAACAATGAAATTGGAAGCCTCACCTGTTGGAGATATTGGCTTGGGAACGATGCAAATCCAGTTGCAGCTGGCCAATATTGTGGTGCAGCTCTAGGACATTAAGAGTGGAAAGGAAGTTCAAGAAGAAATATGGTGTACAAGATACATAACAGATGGACACCATAAAGACAATTGTCAAGTGCTGATGAACTATGTCGCAGCAGGTGCATCGAACCTGTCAAACACCCAAGGAATTCCTTGGTGTAGAATATGCCAAACTAGGGTACACAAGTCCGAATAATTTCTCTACTTACAAAATATTGTAAGCACAACAGCTAGTCTATATTGCAAATTTTGTAGATCAGCAGGTTGTGATGAAAAAGACGACAGAGCATTTCAGCTACTGTAAGAAAATATGGTGGATACCTACTTAATGAAAAATGATGAGCAGATGCAAGTTGAACGAGTGAAACCCCAATATCATCCTGTGCAATATCAACAACTGCAATACCCTCAACCACAATACTAGCGGAATCAATATCCTCAACAAAAACAATACAACACATATTTCATTAAATTTGTAAATATACAATGGATGTAGGTCTTTAGAACTTTAACTAGATTAAGTTTTTTCAAACTGAGTAAAGCCTTAAACTTGGTTTCATTACATTATTTATGTTAATTTTAGTTATAGCTTGTATTAAAATCTAAGTTGGTTAAAGTTATTTAATGGCATTAATATTGTGTATGTTACTATGATTAACCAATTTAATATAATTTGATATAGTAACTATTATGTTTGTGTTGAGTTAGTATGAAAGTAAAAGGTTGGAACAATTTTAGAATGACCCGGGTAAAAACTATTTAATAACATAATACCAATATGTTTGTTACCGTGACAATTTAAATTCTAGATATAGTTAGTAAATATTGCATGTGTTGAGTACCATGTTTTATTGATGATGATGATGATGATGATGACGATGGTGATGGTTGTTAACGTCCAATAAGACCAACTTTGGTATGTCTAAAATTATTTGGTTTTCTTTAAATTTGTATTCATATCCTGAAAATGGGTGAAGAGAAGAGTTATGAGCTCACCATAATTCTGGATTGTAAGAAGGCTAGGAAGGCCTACATTGCAACAAAGATTATGAAACTGAAATATAATATGGGTGTATGCAGGACACTCTAAGAGAAAGTGATTTTCATTTCCAATGCTCATAGTCCCATAGAGATGGCAAATTCTTTGTGCCCACATCATTTTAGGAACTATTCAACACCCTGCTTCACTATGGAGATCATGAGAGTGTGTTCTTAATATCTTGGCTATATTAAAATTTTACTTTGAACTAGTCAATAAATAATGGTAATTTTGATATTCTAGATCAAGTTTACTGACCTACTTATAATATCTTAAATTTGTTTTAACATCTATATCCTTATGCACCACGTTTTTTCTTTAAAATTTGAAGTAACAATATTTTTTAGATTATTAATATTTTGCAAAATGACATTTTTATCAATCTCCCAATGGTTTAACCAAGATATGGTGTATTTATACCAACCTCCCTTGAACCCAAAGTGGTTTTGATTAGATTTTTAAGTGCATTTATGGAATCTATGTTATCCCATGTTATTTATCATGTACTTCTACATCAGAAACCTAGTCATAGCCAATGTCTTGATGGGGGAAAGACCCACTTCAATTAGGAGAATAAGGTTGGGAGTATTGATTTTAATGTTGAGGCTATAATTTATAAAATTCTACTAGATTAGCTCAATCATTATCCAAGATTCTCTAGAGATGCTACAAACTCAAAACTTCATAATCATACAAGATAATGAGTGTGACAAGAGTTCCAAAGAGGAACTTCTTTTTATCCCATTATATTACAAAGTTGGCAACATTTTATAATCAACAAGATAAAATATTATATATTCAGTGTATGTTTAAGTTTATTATTTTAACGATCAGATTCAATTATAAATACAATAACAACATAATCTATTTTCGTTATTTTATTCTTATTTTTCTATTAAAATTTTTGTAGGATTACGTCATGAATACAGATTGTGAAAGAAATTTATTACATATAAAGTTATTTAATGGCATTACTAATCAATGTTTTTTACTATTGTTAACTTGGATTTTTCGTTATAATTTGATATTATATTAAGTATTGTGTCTAAATTGAATTTCCATGGTAAGTCTAGGAGATTGACATCATTAAATTATAGTGCTTTATAATGTTGTGGAATTATGGCATAATATCACCATTGTATTTTTTATTACAAGNTATATATATATATATATATATATATATATATACATGAATTTAAAGTCTAGGTTTTACCCTTGTGATGATCAAAATAAATTATGAATTAGAATAGAAACACAATTTATTTTCAATATAATTGTATTAAAAAATTATGTTAATGAATGTTTACTTCATCAATAAAGATTAATGTGCGAGAAATTTCAAATTGCATATCAATTATAAAAAATTGGTTTATCAAAGGAACCAAAAACCTTAGGATGTTGATGGTGAATTAATCTCTGAAGTATATCAGAAGGTGTGATGAATAATTTTGTTTAGATAGTTCTTACTATTTTTTATCATCTTGGAGGTTTAAATCTATGATTTGTTTCTTTTAGAGTAAATGCAAAATCAGTTTTGGTTGTTATTGTTTTGGTCAATTTCGTATATAGTTTTGGAGGAGGTGGATTAGTCATGAACTTAAGAAGAATGCATTTTTTGTTCAATTATGAATAGAAATATGATTTTTTTCTGAGGAAAAAAATGTTATTTAATGATATTGATGTTAGTAATATTTCCATTATTTATTGATAAAATCTATTTTAACAATAAAAATCGATTATGAATTATACTAGCAACAATGTAGTACAATGTGATTTTTTCCAATACAAGAGGAAATGGAAAAAGGAAAACTGACTAAAAAAGTTATTGCAAGTCTTTAGTATTTACTCGTGTAGTCATGTAGTGTTTGAACATGTTAAATTGAAAAGAGTATATTAATATTCCTCTATAACTTGAATTCCTTACAATATTTATATTATCATTAATATTTCTATTTCTATATTAAAACAAAGTTCATCAACACTTGACTCATGAATAATAAGTTTTGTAAGAAAATTCTTACATATAAAGTTATTTAACGACATATTACTATTATTAACCATTTTAATAATGACACAAGTGTTACCTATTTACTTGTGTTGAGTATAAGTTATTATACTGGTACAATGTTGACATCACTTTAAAGTCTACAAGAGAACATTTTATAAGTCTAGTTGTGTCGTTCAATGATCAAAATCAAATTATGATGAATTAGAATGCAATATTAATATTATGTTTGTTACTGTTATTAACCATTTTAATAATGGCACAAATGTTACCTATTTACCTATGTTGAGTATAAGTTATTATACTAGTACAATGTTGACATCACTTTAAAGTCTACCAGAGAACATTTTATAAGTATAGTTGTGTCGTTTAATGATAAAAATCAAATTACGATGAATTAGAATGCAATATAGTACGAGTCGATTTATATCAAATATAAAGGAATATTAAAACAAACTCAATTCAAAATTTATTGCAAGTGTCTTGTATTTATTCATGGACCAAGCATAAAAGATGTGGTTTTTAAATGCATTATTGAATTTGATTATGAACATTTGATATAGTGAGAAGTTATGTTGATCCAAACAAAACATTTAAAAGCTAAATATTGATCAGTGTTATGTATTACACATAAAAAATCATGAAATAAATTAACATTAAAGTTAAACCCAAAATTTGTATATATATATCTACTAAATAATACAAAATTCCTCAAAAAAAAACATGAAGAGAATATTTGATATACAACAAACATTGATAAGTGTTTCTTCATGTATATTAATAGGTCCTTCAAAGAACAAAATTACATTCATGAATCATTTCCATCTAATCTCACTATATTCTCTCAAGTACCTTAAGTACATATTTTACACCAAATTCATTTATCTTGGTCTTATTGCATTGCTCTTTCTTTGGCATCTATGCCCAAACTATGGTATTAATTGGAATAGATCCAAGTTTTGTGTCTTCGAGCTTTGGTACCCAATATTGTTCTAAAAAATTTCCTTGTATTTCCCTAAAGTAGGCTTCCACCAATCAACCTTTACATGAAGAGTCTCACTTTCATCATCCTCAAAGATATCTGAGGTGGCTTTTTTCATCCAAATCATCTCTCCTTCATCCTCATTTTCTGATCTAACTAGCAACATCTTTCCTTTCTCAGCATCAATCATAGGATTGAATGTTGGATTTGGATTGTTGCACTTGGGTCCAACATATACTGGTTCACCTGTTACATTATCAAAATCCCCATCTGTAATAATTAAGATTAAATTGAGTGCATTACGGTCAGGATTGACAATATGTCTTGTCTTGGTCCAGAAATACCCAGAAGATGATCCATTTCCATCCACTATTGTATGATCATTATAGATTTCATCTAATGTAGCAACAATTCTTTCCCAACACTCTACTTTATTTTTCCATTCCTCTATTACAATTGGTGAATTCTCATTGCCAATAGCGTCTTTCGACATTTTTATGTATGATGTTATTCCTTCCTTTAGTTCTTTTAAATATATATCATTCTCTTTGGGACCTAATAAATGTGGCTTCCTTGTGGGAAATTTAGATCAACCTTCATCATCTATATTCCACAACTCTACTGGTTCTGACCATGCAATATCTCTAATTGATTCTTTATACCTCATCACTGGACACCATTAAGTACAAGAAATTGGAAGTACTGAACATAAAGATCTCCAACTAGTGCATATTTTCTCTCCTTGATGTATCCATTAAGGAAAATTTTGAATTCATACAGTTTGTCAATAAGTGTAGGTGGAAAGACTATTATTTATTCTATTGTGCGATATGTATCCATAATTTCAGGTAAATAATATATATATTTACTTTTCAAGTTGGAATACATTCTTCCATAGGTTCCATTTATGTTTTAATGGGTGTGACCCACAAGCAAGAACCCAAATTCAATAGTGATGAAGACACCAAGTGCAGTTAATAGTGATAGAAACATGAAAACATAACGATTCTTATTATCACTTGCTGCATTGTCCAATTGTAACAACAAATGTGGAGGAAGAGTTTTGAAATAAACATTCTGAGTTTTTTATCTTCCTTGAGATAGAAAATCATCCTTGTACACTCTATATTTTGAGTAAATAGAGGTTTCAAGTAATGCATTTGAAAGTGGGTTTCTTGAACTTATCCTCTCATAAAGGAGATCACCATACATATCAACGTGTGGGTGTTCAAGGTCCCTCAAGCACTTTGCAAGAGATCTAATGGTAAATTGCGATCCCATGTGTACAAATGGTAGGGAGAAATGACCAAACCCTCCTATGTTATGACCATGTGTTAGCATATCTGTCAATGGAAAACCCAAGTTTGTTCATGCAATAGATTTTGATTTGACATGTAATATTTGGATTGAAGTCTTTGCTTTGTCCATTTTATCATGGATAATGCTCAAATACCCCCTTTGTGTGCATAGTAGCAATGTATTCCACACATAACAGTCTTGTTATGCTTGTTTAGTCTACCTTGTGCCTTTTCTTCCAACTCTTTTGTAATCGTTGACTTCATCTATGCTTTCAACACGATACATTCAATACATTTAGTCAATTTGGTGTTATTTGAGAATGCCACATCTTGAAAATGAGTATTCCAAATATTGCTCATTGGTGGTTGTGACATTGATAAATAATTGAGCTTTTGAAGAGCCTCATTGATCTCATTTAACAAAGAACTTTGTGTGTAAGTTGAAGACAACAATATTACAGCAGCAGAGGTTCTATATTCAACTTGATGTGTTTGTTTTGGTGAAAAATACAAATTATCCATGACAATTTTGTGCAATATTTCTATGGTTTCCACGGTATGTGCACGTTATTTGCATTTGTTGGTATTACCGTGAATGGCTTTGATGTGTCCATGTTGGAAATATTGTTGGCAGTTATAGAAGGTGCTTTGAGTAATATTGTGTATCTTGTACCATTATTTCTTACAAATAATATTTCCATTAATTCTCATGTCCTTTACTTTCCTAACAGTAGAAGGTAGGCCATGTCCATGGCGATTTGACATGATTGTGTTTGAATTGAATGAGTTCAAGACAAATCCCTTGATACCATTTTTACTTATGTGTTTCATACCCCTTCTAGCATATGCAATTTCTTTCCTATCCACATGCTGAAGACAATCTTGTTTGCAACATTCATTTGCTTCAAAACGTCAGATTTCTTTCTCTTCATCTATTTGTATTTGAAATTTTCCAACTATTTTTGTAACAATAACTCATTTAATCCTTTTATATGGCATCGTTACATGCATATCAATATCATATCGTTATATGGAATCATTATATGGCATCGTTACATGCATATCGTTGAATTTGAATTTTTCTCATTATAAATATCACCATCCCATTTATTTAATGGTCTTGTGTCCTCTATAATATCCCATACCACCATTTCCTAGGGTGGCTCCTTGAAATTTTCCTTCACCCTTAAAATCTCACCTTCATCATCCACCAACTTATTTATTGGCCATCTAACCAAAAAATGTATTGACTTATCACCAATTCTACATGTTTCACAATTTCCATCTATGCCTTCCATAAAAACACCAAATTCCATTTCACTTAGAGTTTCACCGTCATCCGTGTCATCCTCGCGGATATAAACTATGATCCCTCTGGCAATGCACATGCTTCTTCCTGTGCATTCATGTGTAAGAGCAACCTTTTTAAATTTGAATGTAACCCTATCTTGACAAATATTTATGGGATGATCATCACAATGTCATTCCAAATATGATTCTGGCCAAATCTCATAAGATTCCAATGCACTCCCTAGTGTATGCTCAAATATTATTGGGTGTGGTAGTAGAGAATCATGTTTTAACACCTTCTCAATTTTAACCACTATGCATCCTTTCTTTACCATCCTTCCATGCCTCTTATGCCTAATATCTGTATTGAATATGGAGCCTTCACCCACCTTCACTCCATGTTGCAGTAGTTCTACCTTGTCTCCAATACAAAATGTAGAAGAGACATTTGCACATGTACTACAAATTACATAACCTTAGTATTTACTCAAAAAAAACATTCAATGTAATATCAACATATGCTTCAATATTTTATTTACCTCTATTGTGCCTCAAATTCATGATCTTCCATGGATGTATGTCCCCTTCATTAACATATTCCACAATCAAATGTGGTTGAGTGACATTAATTATCAAAACCATAACATAGCCTGCATTAACCCTTTCTCTGCCATAATAAGTTTCAGTCTCTATAGAATCAACCCTTCCTAGCCCAATAACTTGACCATTAATTAGGAGGTCAACATAGTTTCTTATTGACAAAATTATATTTTCCATTGTATCTCTTTTTGATTCTGTATCACAAAATTGAATTGTAATTTGAAAATAAGGTTAAACCATGTAAAGCGTGCTCTTAAATTTTAGAAAAAGCACAACCTTCAACAAAGTAATATAGCTGCAAAAATTTAAAACATTATGGCAATAGTTTTTTTCACAAAGAAACAATGTTCCCCATGATCTAGTGCACACTATGAAAATAGACTTTACATATAAATCACACAAAAAATATTTATGAAGAACTGAACATTTTAGATTCAAGTAGTATGAGAGAAAGAAATATATCAACTCATATAAAACCACCAAATGCTTGGCACATGGAAAACATGGAATTATCCTAATGAAAAAGGAGCATGCATGCTCTTTGATGTTTTCCATGTAATCAGTTCAAGAAACCTAAGCGTGTCACATGAGTGTAATGATTGTTGGAGGGAATGTCATTGTAAAAGGAATGCATGGGTTGATGTGAAGGAAAAATCCTTGGTAGATAGCGAGTAAAGTGTTAGAATTTTATCAATTAGATAGTATTATGATCTTAGGATCTTATCTGAGAGAATAACATGCACAACAATAATCACAAGAGACAAGAGACACAAAGAATTTTCCTCGGGGAAACCATAAAGGAGAAAACCCCGTAACTTCCTCAGAGATATAATGAGCACCAATGGAAGTAGTAAAACCCAAAGACAAAAGATGATCTCCAACAACTATTCTCTCTCTCACTTGTGTGAGCACTTCCTCTCTCACTGATGTGCCCTAGTTGAGTGAGTGTATGTGAAAAATAGAGAGTCTCACTCTCTATTTATACTAGTTTCTGACTTGACAATTACTTACCAGGGACAACATATCTAGGAGAGTCTAAAATCGTAGTGCCCCTCAACTGTGGGAACTTTTCGCCTTGATCAACAAGGAGGGTTAACCTCAACTCAATTGTGGGGACTATTGCCCTAACTTACAATAGAGGGTTAACCTCAATGAATTTACTTGACTTTATTATATTAATGACTCTCTTGATAGGAACATCAGGGACCAATGAAATACAATATATGAAATATACAAGTGAATACATTCCGAAGTTACAAATACATCAACACTCCCTATTAACTAGGAAGGTATTTTATTGACACAATACATCAGTACAAGTATTCATCACTAGATCATCATCAAAAATAGATCATTATCGAACTGGATCATCATCAAAATTGGATCATCATCGAAACTGGATCATCATCAAATATGGATCATCACTGGATCATCATCGAAGCTAGATCATCAATTGATCATCATCAAAGCTAGATCATCATTGGATCATCATCAAAGCTGTATCATCATCAAAGCTGGATCATCACTGGATCATCATCAAATTTGGATCATCACTGGATCATCATCATCAGTGCTCCACTATCTCCATCAAATGGTGCTATCTCTCAATTCTACTCATCATGGGAAGTTCTACAAAGCCATCCCTTTTTCATGTTGATTGTATGCCTAGCCTTCATGTAGGTCTTCATCTTATTCAACACTTATATCTAACCATGGGAGGAACACGTCCAACATCCATGTCAGAAAGGCCCACCCATCACTTACATCTGACCATGGGAGGAACACATCCAACATCCATGTCAGAAAGGCATTCCCAACACTCACATCTGACCATGGGAGGAACACATCCTGCATCCATGTCAGAAAGGCCCAACACTCATATCTGACCATGGGAGGAACCAATCCTGCATCCATGTCAGAAAGGATCTACACTTACATCTTAAAATGAGAGGAACACATCCAACATTCATGTCAAAAGGGCTCTGCACTTACATCTGACCATGAGAGGAACACATCTAGCATTCATGTCAGAAAGTGTTTGCACTTAAATCTAACCATGAGAGGAACACATCCAACATTCATTTCAGAAGGGATCTACACTTACATCTGACCATGAGAGGAACACATCCAACATTCATGTTATAAGGGCTCTGCACTGACATCTGACCATGGGAGGAACACATCCTGCATCCATGTCAGAAAGACCTAGCACTCACATATGACCATGGGAGGAACCAATCATGCATCCATGTTAGAAAGGCTCTACACTCATATGACCATGAGAGGAACACATCCAACATTCATGTTAGAAGGGCTCTGCACTTACATCTGACCATGAGAGGAACACATCCAACATTCATGTCAGAAAGGATCTGCACTTACATCTAACCATGAGAGGAACACATCCATCATTCATGTCAGAAGGGATCTGCACTTACATCTGACCATGAGAGGAACACATCCAACATTCATGTCAAAAGGGCTCTACACTTATATCTGACCATGGGAGGAACAAATCCAACATTCATGTTAGAAGGAATATGCACTTACATTTTACCATGAGAGGAACACATCCAACATTCATGTCAGAAGGGATTTGCACTTGCATCTAACCATGAGAGGAACACATATAGCATTCATGTCAGAAGGGATCTATACTTACATCTGACCATGAGAGGAACACATCCAACATTCATGTCAAAAGGGCTCTACACTTACATATGACCATGAGAGGAACACATCCAACATTCATGTCAGAGGGGCTTTGCACTTACATCTGACCATGAGAGGAACACATCCAACATTCATGTCATAATGGCTCTGCACTTACATCTGACCATGGGAGGAACCAATCCTCTCACCATGTCAGAAAGGCACGCAGACTCATCACTTCCCCTTGGAAGGAACCTCGATTTGGAGAACACCAAGCTTCTTCTTGAAGTACTCAAACTTTACTCTATCCATTTATAGCATAGAATCACATCAGGGCTGATTACATCCCAGGATAACTTGTGAGCTTCTCCAGGACCGATTACATCTAAGGACAACCTACATGATCATTTACATCTGAGAAACCTATGAGCTTCACCAATATTTTATGCTTAGACAACTTGTCTCACCAGCTATGCTAGAAATCCCTCTTTCAAGAGATCTCGATTTGGATCACAAAATGGAGCTTCACTGCTCCTCTCTTGGTTGTACTCAGTGCCATGTAGGACTACTTCCAGCTAAACCAAGAGATCACACCTGATCTCATACTGAAGAAACACCCCAAAGTTCTCTTCCTATCAATGGCACTTCCTGCCCAATCCAAATCCACATAAACCTCCAGGTTAATATTCTGATTCGCCTCATACTGGAGCCCATAATCAATTGTACCTTTTAGGTACCTCACTGTATGCTTTGTAACCATTAGGTGAACATGTCTCAGATCCGTTAGGAACTGGCTCAATGTGTTCACAACAAAGAAAATATTTGGTCTCATATACGCTAGGTACATCAAGGAACAAATCATCTGACGATACATCGTGGCATCAACCGTCTCTAATGAATCATCACTCAATAGCTTCAGGTTCGATGCCATAGGTGTAGTCATGGATTTGCAGTCTATCATCCTGAACCTCTTTAATATATCCACTACATACTTCCCTTGTCCTATAGATATTCCATCTGCATTCTGCCACACCTCCATGCCTAGAAAGTAGTGCATCATATCCAAGTCCTTCATCTCGAACTCGACAGCAAGTATTCTTCTTGCAATTTTAATGAGTTCCTATTTTCTTGTCAGGAACAAGTCATCAACATATAATAGGAGCATCACTGGTCTTCCACCTTCAACCTTGAAGTAAAGGTTGGAATCCTTTTTACTCTCACTAAATCCTTGAGCCATCAGTAAGCTATCCATCCTGTCGTACCATGTCAAACCTCAGGATATTCTGCAGTCACTCCCTCTAAAGTGGAGCATCATTCTCCCTCTGCCTTTCGTACTCCATGTATTAAAACATTATGTACTGGAGTGATAAGTACCTTCCTCTGATACTAATATTCTATGTATCCATCTAGGGTCACTGGATACTAAGATCCTCTATCTTGAACCTTTCCAAAAATTCTTCTCGCACCCATCTGTGAGCTTGTCATCCTTTATAGGATTTCATATTCAACCTTGTAGCAAAGGTTAAGATATTCATCACTCTAGGTGATATTGTAGCTCCTCATGTATGTGTTATCCCATGGGTGCCTTCTGAGCTCGTACAAGACCTTCTTTAATTTTGCACACATGATTCTTCCTGTCATGTGTCTTAACTTCTAGTGGATGAAAATGTCTCTTTGTAGTCTATGCCTTCTTTCTGTGAGAATCCTCGTGCTAGGAATCTTGCCTTGTATCCCACGATGTTGCCATCTACTGCGTGATGGAACTTTTAGATATTGCATCCTAGACATCATTCTTCATTTTGGATTATTTCTTGAGCTGTCGCCACTTGTTCTTCGGAACAAGTCTCATCCTTCTTTTGTTGTAGGCGGTTGTACGTGATCTTTCCTACAAGTCAAATGCACTAGTTGTATGGTTAGAAACATTTCATAAGGAATATTCATAATGGAAAATTATTATGCATAAATATATAATCATGCAACTATTTTATCCAATGCAAGATTCATCTATATCTCACAGAAACTTTCTAGATGCCTTCCATATCTACCAAGACATCATTGATATTGTGCACTAATCCAATATGTCAGCAAAGAGGTTTCATTCTAGATAAGTAGCAATGGAGTGTTGTATAGCACCATGAGCTACTTACCCATCACATGCATATTAGTAGTATACTGTCTTTAATGAAAAAATTCTATCATGCATAACACATCAACCGAATAGAAACAAATGCATAACAAAATAATATCATGAAATGACAATTGAATACTTATCTTTATTAATTTTGTGGGTAGAATCATTCTTGATCCTTCCGCTTCATCATCTTATTCATTCATAATAGCATCATTTCTTATCCAAGTGCTAAGATGGATAAGATGTTCTTCAAGACTTGAGTTCTTCATATTCCTCATCTCTTGAGGGATCTTCTTTGAATCGTGAGAGCTAGATCTTTAGTTTCTCCCATCTTCTCTTCTCTTATTATGAGTCGAGCTTCTTCTTCTGTTAAATATTACCAGACTCTGTTGAAGGTAATCACTTCCTTCTAGCGTACATTCCTCGAACGAATGAATCCCATGATCCTAGGAGGCCATTCAAGGTGGTTATCACAATTTCTACATTCTCCACTTCTTCTTCTACTGCTTCAAGTTGTTCTTTGATTTGAGAGACCCTTGTAAAGTGTGACTGTATGGTCTCTACAATCTTGATCTTCACATTCTTCAACTAGTTTCTCAAATTCATATTCTGATTTGTGTTCTTCCCTACAAATAGCTTGGTCAAGGAATCAAACATCTCTTCAGGTGTATTTAGGGGAGACACTTGTGGTATAAGGTGATCCTTGATTGAATCAACAATGATCTTATTGGCCTTGGCCAATTTCTTCTTGTGTAAGGCTTTAGCCTCATGTCCCTCTAGAATTGGAACCTCTCCACTTATGTAGGTGTCCAATTCATTTTCTTCAAGAACCAGTGAAATCCTATACATCCATGCTCGAAAGTTTTCAGCTTCACCAAGCTTGTCATCAAGCTGGTGTGATTAGTCACGTTGAAATGAGAACCTCAAATGTAAATAGAAAAATATTAGATCTTACCGATTTGAGGTGTCTGTCCTAGTTCTGGATCTAGCTGATCTAGGGTTTGTCAAAGAAACCCTAATTTATAAAACTTGGAATCTTTCAGATCTAATTGGATATAAAGATGGGTCTCTTCAAGGTGAGCTATCCAATGTACTCCTTTTTTGAAAACAATGGAGGGAAGCTCTCAGAAAAAATTATAGTCCGTGGCCTATTTGGAATAGCTTGAAAAATTTCATTTGGACCTTTGTATCCTGTGATATAGAAATTATCCCTAGGTGTCCTGTTTAGAGATGAATCCTGGAAGAGGCTAGAACCCTGATTAGGAGGAATCACATCTCCCAGAATATAGTGAATCTGAGGCTGAAAGTCTTACATAGGTTACATCAGTATTTTATCTTTATCCTGTGAAAATTTCGGCCCCTAAGACTTCTTAAATCTCAAGATATAGCGAATGTACAAAAACTACCCGTTTTAGTATTTTAGGGTTTTTCAGGCTCGGGGTCAAACTAGGGTTTGACTTTCACAGAGTTTTACTCAACCAAAAACTTATAACTTGGTCTATAAACTTCAATTTTGATGAGGAGAGAAATCCTATGCTAAGCTCACTCAAAAATTCCTCTTCTGTAAAAAGCCCTAATTTCCCGCAGCAAAACCTGAAAATGCCCAGAATCAAGTTCTGCTTGGACAGAAAGATGTGCCCTTCAATGGAGAGTTAGCCTAGCCTCCTTTTTTTAATGGATTGTGGAGAGAGACCCAAAAAATTAAGAATCCCTAGCTTCTGCAGCTGCACAATGTCTTCTTCTCAGGTTATCTCCGATACCATGTTATTTTTTTATCAATTAGACAGTATTATGATCTTAGGATCTTATCTGAGAGAATAACATGCACATCAATAATCACAAGAGACAAGAGACACAAATAATTTTCCTCGAGGAAGGAGAAAACCCCGCAACTTCCTCAGAGATAGAATGAGCTCCAATGGTAGCAGTAAAACCCAAAGATATAAAAGATGATCTCTAACAATTGTTCTCTCTCTCACTTGTGTGAGCACTTCCTCTCTCACTCATGCACCCCAATTGAGTGAGTGTATGTGAAAAATATAGAGTCTCACTCTCTATTTATACTAGTTTTCGACTTGACAATTACTTACCAGGGCTAACATCTCTAGGAGAGTATAATAACCCTAGTGCCCCTCAACTGTGGGGACTTTACCCCCCTGATCAACAAGGGGGGTTAACCTTAGCTCAATTGTGGGGACTATTTCCCCAAATTACAACGGTGAGTTAACCTCAATGAATTTATTATATTAATGACTCTCCCGATAGGAACATCGGGACCAATGAAATACAATATATGAAATATATAATTGAATACATTACGAAGTTACAAATACATCAACATAAAGAAACCGAGTAGCTTGAAAACCTAATATCTACTTGATTGAGAAATATATTCACTAGAAATGAGACAACATTTATGAATGTTAGGTGTTATTGGAGAGATACGTGAATTCTATGGAACCATACGATTTCCTACCACCTTCCCATTTATTTCCATTGTGCCTTGAGTTAACAAACAATCTTACAATATAATCTTATTGTTAAATGGTGCATGAAGAACATATAGTATACTCATCTAACTATATCATGCATATATGTATGATTTTAACTGAGTGAAATCTAACAAATCCCATCCTCCACACAACAAAATATGGGTTATTCAACATAAGAATCGATATTAACAATTTTTTAATAGAAAATAAAATATTTGTAACTTAAGATAATTAATTGAAAATTCACAAATTTAGCACATCATAGGGCCATAATATTATAGCAAAAAAAAGATTCCATGAGTAGATAATATTTGAATTAAAAATCCAATAAATCTATCACATCATATAGAATTAAAGCATTATAAATAATATGTATTGTAAACAAGGTAAAACACAAATGAAAATCCACAAATTTAGAGTGCCATTTAGCATTAAAATATTAAAAAAGAATAATCGAGCACAACATAGAGCATTAAAATTGTAGAAATATTGTGTACTAAAAATAAATACTTCTAGTTTCTAGAAAACAATAGATTGGTAACAGATTTTATTCTCAAGCACAATAGATATATAGTTCCATTGGCAATAACTTGTGAACTAGATATAGAGTTTCATTGGCAATAACTTGGTAACTAATATGAAAGATCAAAATGAGAGTCCCATTATATAATATGAAACTATATTTATACAAAATAATCATTCCTCATTTATTTCTTCAATGAAGAGGTGTAATATTTTTAGTATGAACAAGAAAGAAGATAGTAATTTTTAGATGTTTGTTAACAAATATAAACAAATATTGTGAAGTGCAAAACTTGAAATCTAGTTTGTTCAGCCTTAAGGCTTATAAGACAAATTTTCTAAAAAATAAGTAAGCATCTAAAGTGAAAAAATTGAAATATAGAATATATATAATATTCTAGTAATAGGGGAAAACTATTAATCAAATACGCCTCATGGACAACTCCACCTTCTTTGCTACCAACCCATGATGGTTCTTCCTCATATTTGAACTATTAGAAACACACCATTGAACAATCACTTCAAACGGAAAACTAATTGATCTATCTCATAGGGTCAACATTCCTTGCATACGTAGATATTAATGCTTCAAACTTAGGAGTGGTTAATTTAAAATCACGATTGTAATTTGAGATAAAATGTAACAATAATTTTTTTTGTAAGGTTTGCATTCGAAATATATGGTTATGGCCTTAAACTATGTAGTAGATGCTTCTAGGTTTTGAATCTAATGCATTTTATTTTTCCTCATAACAATGATATTGCATGGTGAATGAAAGTTAACATGTGCTCGCTTTGAAATGGTAGCTTCCCTTCTAGCACAATTACATTGTCGTAAAATCCAACAGGTGTTAGCTTTCATATGGTAGTTTTTTCCTTATAAAAACAATATGAAATCTAGCATGTTATCTTTCCTTATAATACAATATTGCATGGAAATGAAAGCTAACGGGTGTTAGCATTACTTCTAACAACATTGTGCGGTGTATGAATGCTAGGTTTCGTATGATAGTTTTTTCCAGCATAACCACATTGTCATCAAAGCTATTGTATGTTAGATTTCATATGGTAGTTTTCCTTCTAGCACAACCACATTGTCACCAATTCTAATGCTTGTTAACTTTCATATGGTAGTTTTACTTCTAGAACAACCACATTATCATCAAATCTAACATGTGTTATCTTTCATATGGTAGTTTTTCTAGTAACATGAAGGAGATCTAACACATGCTGGATTTCTTTCTAACAACAACATGAAATCTAATTGTAGTAGGGATTTACCTCTTACTATAGGGAAGGAATGGCTACCTTCCATCTATAGGACGGAAGGGTAGGGTTCCTGGTGGTTGTGCAAGAAAAACGAAATAGAAATGAAATGGAACAGAAATACAAAGAAAACCCCTCTACACACAAGGTTATGGATTAAGCTCTAAGACCCTGCATACAACAATGGAGACCTGCAAGAACATGTTAGGCCATAACCTTGCAAGCAAATATATGTTAGAAAAAAAAAATAAACACAATAAAATAGAAATTATACCTTCTTTAGGTGGAAATGGGCCACCATGCCCTGGCTTGGGAGAGCACCTCTCTTTGGAATGGTGGAGCCATGGCTCAATGGGAGGATGGATGAGAGGGAGGGTGAATGGCTTGAGAGGCAAATGGTCTCAAGGCACTCACTGGGGAATCATAACAATATGCAAGGAAGGAATGATTTGAAAGTGACCCCCATCCCTCTATTTATAGATTTTTTAGGGTTCTAAGCCCTTGGTTAGGGCTTTAGCCCCTTTTTTGGGATTTTAGACCCTTTCGCTCAATCCTTAGCTCTTTTGGGGGTTTTAGGCTCCTTTGAGGGGTTTTAGCCCCTTTTTGGAGGCTTTATCCCCTATGAGAGTTATTTTGGCTCTTTTTAGGGTATTTTAAGCCCTTTTGCATATTTTTGAGCCTTTTTGAGGTTGTGGGGGTCAAATGGGGTCAAATGAGGGTCATGTATGGGTGTCCTTGGGTGGTGTAGGTCTTGTGGAGCTGAGTGAGGGATTTTTTGGGTTAACAATAACTCATGTTAGATTTCCTTATAACAATGGCATTGCATGGTGTTTAAAAGGTAACTAGCCACTTCATTCTAACAATAACATGAAATATAACTCATGTTAGATTTCATTCTAACAACATGAAATCTAATGCATGTTAGCTTTGCTTCTAACAACAACATTGCATGGTGTATGAAAGATAACATGTGTTAGCTTTCCTTCTAACAACAATATAAAATATAACATATGTTATCTTTCCTTCGAATACAATAGTAGAGTCAATGAAAGCTAACATGTGTTTGTTTTCCTTCTACTAACGACATTGCATGGTGCATGAAAACTAACGCGTGTTAGAATTTAAACGGTAGTTTAAGCTAAAGCGTGTTAGATTTCATTTGGTAATTTTCCTTTTAGCATGATGAAGGAGATCTAACTCATGGTAGTTTTTCCTTCTAACAACAATATGAAATTTAACGCATGTTAGTTTACCTACTAATACAATATTGCATGGAAATGAAAGTTAACGTGTGTTAGCGTTACTTCTAACAACATTGCATGGTGTATGAATGTTAGGTTTCATATGATAGTTTTTCTTCCATCATAACCACATTGTCATCAAAGATATCATATGTATATGGTAGCTTTCCTTCTAGCACAACCAAATTGTCACCAAAGCTAATGCTTGTTAACTTTCATATGGTAGTTTTACTTCTAGCACAACCATATTGTCATCAAAGCTAACACATTTAACTTTCATATGGTAGTTTTTCTAGTAGCATGAAGGAACTATAACACATGTTGGATTTCGTTCTAAAAACAACATGAAATCTAACACATGTTTGTTTTTATTCTAACAACAATGTTTCACGATGTATGAAAGCTAACTAGCTTTTGTTCTAACAACAACATGAAACCTAACTCATGTTAGCTTTCCTTCTGACAACATGAAATATAACGCATATTAGCTTTTCTTCTAACAACAACATTGCACGATGTATGAAAGCTTACAGATTGAGGTTGGGTATTGGTAGGGTTACTAACACAAAATCCTAGCTTTTGGCCCTTTGGGGACTACTCAGATTCGCAACAGAAAATGACTTGCATGTGCTCTTGGTTTTAGGGGATTCGTAGGTAGTGGTGAGCTGGGCCAGCCAGAAAAATCTTATTTATAATATTGAGCTCTCCCAATAGCTAAGAGAGAGTAGGAACCTTATTTTCTACTTTCAGCATATTTCATTTTGACACATTTATCGTGAACTCAACGGGGTGGAAGATGGTCTTTCCAAGCAGTCTGTTGGACTTGGAATTAGGTATCTGATTTGGGAGTTATATCATGGAAATTCTAGGGTAGAAAACGATATTTTAAGTTATATTATACTCTTTCTAGTATCAACTTGGGATTTATGTGTTTACTTATAGTCATGTCTGTAATGATCCTAGGTTATTTAGCCTCATGGGTGCGGCTCTAGCTATCAGTTTTTTGGATTGCTTTGTTTATTGGTGTCTTGAATTTCACATGTATTTGTTAGATGAAGAGTTTTGTACTTATGAAACAACTTTCTAAAATATAAAGTTGTCTTTTAGTGTGAAAAAAAACAATATGAAATATAACATATGTTAGCTTTCCTGTTATGGCTGATTTTACCACACTTGGTAGATCGCACCTTCATGGCCTTCCATGTCCCTTTGCAGACTCCTTGGACCTCCCTTGTTCAAGTTATAATTTGATCAACCAAGAAAGTACCTAAAAAAAACTTTTTTATGTGTATACACGACTTTTAAACCTATACCCGTGTGTACACGCAAATTTTGAGCCAATACCCACATACATCGGGAAATGTGCATAAAAACAAAAAGATTTGGACTTTTCCTCATAGATTCTCGGATAACTTGACTCTTGGAATTCCATATGCCTGGGAAACACTTGGACTCGATCCTTCATTTCTTATTGCAGGGCTATATATTGATCCTCTTGGATGCATTGAAGGAGGAGAATTTGGAGAGCAAGGAAACTGTAGTTCATTGTTGCCTCACTTGTTTATGCTTGAGTCTGCATCCCTTTGTACCTTTGGAGCACACATTTCTACTCTTCCAAAGATTTCCTTTGCTTTCTAAGATTGCCATTGAGATGGAGGATTGAAGTGGTGGAGGCCCAGGTGGAGGACTTGGTTTCTCCGTTTCGACGAGGTGCCAACAGAGTTTGTCATTGTTCTATCTCTGTTTATTATTAATACAAATATCCTTTTCCTTTCCAATACATGTGCATAACTATGAATATTTTGTCCATGGATGTAGTTATATTTTCTTATACATGATGGTTTATATATGCTAGAGTAGGCCTAACACTTTGATATTTATCATGCTTGTCTTGTTTGCTGTTTTTGAGAGTGAATTGTGAATGCAAGCATGTTGGAAAAGCTCAACCGGGATCTACATAAACCGTACGAAATAAGGTACGCTTCATATCCATTAGTGTTATATGCATTTATTTCTCTCGTATATTGGAATTGATTGATTTCTGGCATCATTCAGTCTAATGTGGTCTACCCCAAGCCATAGGAAGTTTCTCTCTGTAACATTTCCTTCGAATACAATAGTGGACTGTCAATGAAATCTAACACATGTTAGTTTTCCTTCTACTAACAACATTGCATGGTGCATGAAAGCTAACGTCTGTTAGATTTGAAATGGTAGTTTAAGCTAAAGCGTGTTAGCTTTCATATGGTACTTTTCATTTTAGCACCATAAAGGAGATCTAACACATATTAGCTTTTGTTCTAACAATAACATGAAATCTAACTCATGTTAGCTTTCCTTCTAATAGCAGCATGAAATATAATGCATGTTAGCTTTCCTTGTAATAAAAATATTCCACAATCAATGAAAGTTAACGTGTGTTAGCTTTTATTCTAACAACAACATTGCAAAGTGAATGAAAGCTAATGGGTGTTAGCTTTCATATGATAGCTTTCCTTCTAGCACAACCACATTATCATCAAAGCTAACATGTCTTAGCTTTCATATGGTATTTTTCCTTCTAGCACAACCACATTGTAACCAAAGCTAACGTGTCTTACCTTTCATATGGTAGTTTTTCTTCTAGCACCATTTAGGAGATATACATATGGTAGTTTTCCTTCTAGCACAACCACATTGTTAACAAAGCTAATGTGTGTTAGCTTTCATATGGTAGTTTTTCTTCTAGCACCATGATGGAGATGTAACACATGTTATCTTTCATTCTAACAACAACATGAAATCTAACACATGTTAGCTTTCCTTACAACAACAAAATTGCATGGAGTATGAAATCTAAAAAGATTTGATTCCAACAACAACATGAAAACTAATTCATGTGAGATTTACTTCTAATAACAACATGAAATCTAACACATGTTAGCTTTTCTTCTAACAACAACATTGCATGGCGTAAGAAAGCTAACACGTGTTATCTATCCTTCTAAAAACAATATGAAGTATAACATATGCTAAGATTTCCTTTGAATGACAATAATGCACGGTCAATGAAAGCTAATGCATTTTAGATTTCCTTCTAACAACAATATTGCACAGTGAATGAAAGCTAGCAAGTGTTAGCTTTCAAAGGGTATTTTTATTTCTAGCACAATCACGTTGTCATCAAAGCTAACATGTGATATATTTAATATGGTAGTTTTTCTTCTAGTAACATGAAGGAGATCTAACACATTTTAGATTTCATTCTAACAACATGAAATCTAACTCATGTTACATTTCCTTCTAACAACAACATGAACACTAATGCATGTTAGCTTTTTTTCTAATAACAATATTGTAAGGTCAATGAAAGCTAATGTGTGGTAGCTTTCCTTCTAACAACAACATATCACAATGAATGAAATCTAACAGGTGTTGGTTTTTAAATGATAGTTTTCCTTCTAATACAGCCACATTGTCACCAAAGATAATGTGTGTTAACTTTCATATGGTACTTTTTCTTCTAGCACAACCATTGTCACCAAAGCTAATTGTTACGGTTGATTTTACCACACATGGTAGATCATATATTTATGGCCTCCCCTATCCCTCTGCAGACTCTTTAGACCCCGTGGATGTGTATGATCCTTTGATGTTCCAAGATCATCCCTTAAAAAGCCCTGTTTATTGTTGTATGCGACTTTTAACCTCATACTCACGTGTACATATGACTTTTGACCTCAAACCCATGTACATCGAGATGTGTGCATAAAGCCAAATAGTTTTGTTATTTTCCTCATATGAGTCCAAACCAATTTCCTCTTGGCCTTCCAAATTCCTTGAGAATGCTTGGATTCGGATCTCCATTGTCCTTTTGGAGTGCTATATAAGGAACCCCTTGGATACATTGAATAAGGGCAATAGAAGAGCAAAGAAACTATAGTCCATTGTTGCCTCAGTTTGCTTGTACTTGAGTCTCCATCCCTTTGTCCCTTTGGATCACTTTGTGTTCTTCCCAATATTGCCTTAGTGTTGTGAGCTTGCTATCGAGAGATGGAGGATTGAGGTGCTGGAGGCCCAGGTGGAGAACTCAGTTTCTCCGGTTCGTAGACGTGCCAACAGAGGTTGTCACTTTTGTAATCTCTCATTTTATTAATAGAAATATATTTTCCCGACCAACTAATGTGCAATTGAATGAATATGGAATCCATGGATATGTTTAATTGCTTATACATTTATGAATATATATGCTAGAGTCGGTCTAACACATCATTATATAGCATGCTTGTCTTGTTTGCTGTGGTTGAGAGCAAATTGCTAAAGCAAGTGTGAATTGGAAAAGCTCAACGAGGATCTACTTCAACCGTCCGGAACAAGGTACGATTCGATATCCCTTAGTGTTAGATGTTTGGTTTCTCTTACATATTGGGAAATATTGATTTCTGGTGTCTATCTGTCTATTGTGGTACAACCCAAGCCATAGGAAGTTTTTATCCGTAACAGAATTGGAGAATCCGCTGGGAAGAGTTCCTAGTTGTTTTTTCTTTGGGGTTTTTGGTATTCAATGTACTTGAATTGCTCTTGATTTCTCTATTTCTGTGTCATGTCTGGGGGCATGTTTTCCTAGTAGGGTCCTGGAGAAGTAAATTTTGTCTTAGCTTGTTTGTTTGCCCTATTTTTATGCCTTTTTCTTCCTGTACGCGGGTTTTTCTTTCACAATCGCGTATACACACGGATTTTCCTTGAACAGTCGTGTATGTACGCTCTTTTAATGAGAATAGTCATGTATGCTTTCCTTTTGAGCCTTAGTTGGAGGATTAAGTGTTGTTGGGTGAGTTCTGGTGATTGCTGAGTCTTCTTGAATGCTTTTGCTATCTGTATACACCCTCTGTTTCTAACCAAAGACTTATTTTAGTTTATTTTTTAAGCTTTGTTCTTGTCATCCATTTATACATTTTTTGTTTTGAGATTATTGCATTAGGTCTCTTTTACCTTATCTCCTTGCTTGGTTGTTGTTTGTGAGTGGTTGCAGGGTCTGGGGGTTGTAGAGTCATTTATTTTCTTTCATATCTCATTTATTGCAAAAAATACAAAAACATTTCTTCTTTTACATAGTTATGCATCTCTTGCATTTTGCATTGGCATGGTACTTGCACTAGGTTTGCTTACTATTATTAGAGTTAGATTTTCACATAGGAATGATTGCACTTACATTTGAAGGAAAAATCTTGCACCTCATGTAGTGGCATACCCTGTTCTTCATTCTACACATTGCACTTGGAATTTCTTGTTAGGTGTGCATATTTACTTCACTGTTGAGTCATAACTTCATTAGTTGCACAACCATTTACGCTTTGAGTAATCACAGCCAACTAAAATAAATTCTTAATAAAATGAATTACACTCTTTTATTTTCTAGGGTACATCAACAAGAATAGGTTTTAGGGTCTTGGAATAGTTCATTGTGAGTAAATTCTCCAACACCACTAAACAAAACAATTAGGTGTCTTCCCAAGCGAGAGTGTGAAACCCTTGATATAATTATTGTTTATCAGGACACTCCTCTTACATGGGAGTTAGGCACAAGGAAATGCACTCAATTGTGAATGGGATGACCCCCGGTCACTTTCTGTGAGCACTAGAGATATTTCTAGGATTGTATTTGTTCCTGAGGGCCTTTGAGGTATTGTTTGGTGCACCATTAGGGTACCCGTTGTGCTTTCTAGCTTCTGGCTTTGCTACCTTGCCCATAGGGTTGATCCCACCTGCGAATGTCTACTTGAGCATTGGTTATATTGAGGTGACCTTAGTTTCCTTACCTAGGTTATCAAGGGGGTATTTTCAAAGGTTGTTCTATAGCTGTCTTGTCCAGGTAGGGGTTGGACAACACAGCCGCTATATGCGTTGAAGCTGAGGGCCACTATAATTGGTTACGAACCTTTGCTTGTTGTGTATGGGAGTCTGAATCCTCTCCTAGGTGAGACATGCCTGCTTCATTCGGGAGCTCACTCATCCTACCCTTGGTTTTCTTGCGATTTGGATTTATATTTTCTTAGGTGTATTCTCTCTGCATGCTAGTTTTCTTAGGGTTACATAGCTATATTAAATATTTTATTTTTGTTGAGTCATTGTGGATTCAGGTGCGACACCTCGCCATTCTCATCATTTAGTAGGACTTCTGCCTTCTACGTCTCCTCCTCCTTTGGGAGAGAGAACCAAACAGTCCAGGCGGACTACTTCTCACTTTGATTCACACAGCATGGGCGATCATGAGTCTGAGATTTGAGAGTAGCCCAATTCACCTCACCCCTTGTGGGAGGATGAACCCCCAAGCACATATGGGACTCCATCAGGGTCTGGTCGTATTTTGACTAGGCTTCCACATGAATATTTCTCACACTACACAAACCACCCGCACACACGTCGCCGGTATTATCTTCCAGGTGATGAGACTCACCACGAACCCATGAGCACTAGAACCATTAGGTATGGCATGCCTGATGTTCTTGAGTTTAGACCGACACCCC
This sequence comes from Pseudotsuga menziesii, assembly GCA_001517045.1. Taxonomy (NCBI): domain Eukaryota; kingdom Viridiplantae; phylum Streptophyta; class Pinopsida; order Pinales; family Pinaceae; genus Pseudotsuga; species Pseudotsuga menziesii. The sequence goes on along the minus strand of LPNX010903981.1, from coordinate 907,688 downwards.
ATGTTGAGTCAGATGTTGACCTTGGTACTGCACCTAGAAGCACTTCCATTCCTTTTCATGTAGAAATTTTTGGTAGCACTAGTTACATTACACCTTCCAACCCTGCAGTGGATGTTCCTTCACACAAACATCCTAGGCCTACTAATAGTGTTCCTATTCAATGACCAAAACCTAGACATGTGAATATTGGGGGCACGAGTTATATTCCTTCACATATTCCATCGTCTTCAACACCCATCTCTTCAAATGATTTTTTGACCATGCATCCTCTTCCTAACCCTAGAGGGCCTTCTGGCCAGAGTTCGACTACTAGCCATGTCTGTTCCACTTCTTCTAACATCGTAGTATCATAGGGCCATGTGCCTCTTTATGTGTCAGCAGGACATGTATCCTCCCATGGACCATCTTATGGACCTTCTCATGGACCATCTCATGGTCCAGTTTATGGACCCTCTTATGGATCTTCTTATGGACCATCCTATGGACAAGCCTACACACCTTATGGTTCTGGGTACCAACCCACCTATTAGTCACCTAATTATGGCTTTGTAGCATCCCAGTATCAAGGTAATCCAAATCATAATCATTACATGCAACCCTATATGGGTCAAATTGGAGGAGGATATTATCCCACTGGACAAGGCCATGGTGTATATATCAATCAACCTTATGCGAACCAGTCCTATCAGGGAGCATGGAACCAACTGACTCAACCTAGGTTCCCTTTCCTTGTGATTTTGAATCTACCTAATTTGTCGATATTAACAAACAATCCTGTATCTCATAACCTGGAATAGCCGACAGTTCCTACCAAAATTCCTTCAGAAATTCATAAATTCAAAGGTAAGTCTGCCGAAGATCCTGGTGAGCACGTCACGACCTTCCATCTTTGGTGCTCTTCCAATTCCTTGAATGATTATTCTATCTGTTTGAGACTATTTCAATGCACCCTCACGAGTCCAGCCATGAAATGGTATATAGAGCTACCTGGGGGGACATATTACTCATTTAATGACCTTGCGATGAATTTTCTTAACCACTTCCAGCTACCCATGCATTACGACATCGGTACCAAACTCTTTTCGACATTTCGGCAAGACAAAGTCACCCACATTTCGGATCATATTCAAGAGTGGTGTAGATGGAAGAGGACGATTAAATCCTTTATACCACCAGAGTTTCTTCTAGAGTGGTTCCTCAAGTCGTTGTTACCTTATATCATGAAGGAATTTTCCAAATCCGGAGTTCAAAACTAGGACCAAGCTATTTTTAGGGCCCAATAGTTAGACTTGATTTATGCTCAGTCTGGGCTCCTTTATGAGATCATAACTAATGCTCCGCATTCCAATTTCGACGCCAAGTTCAAACCTGGGCCACATGTCGATGGTATTGTTGGCTCCGCAAGTACCAAACCTGCGGATTTAGTTACGAAACAAGTGAGCCAGTTATCGCTTAACTAGTCTACGTTGGGGAAAGCTACGACTTCGTCCCTTCATACTCAGTCGGTGGATGTACTTTTTGTGCAATAGTCGAACCCAAAATGTAACCAACAACTTGGAAGGAATAAAAAGAAAGGAAAAGATAATAAAAAGGGTGGGAACAAAAATGACAATGAGACTAATGAAAAGAACAATAACAATAATAATGCTGGGGGGAAAAGAAGCCTTAGCGGAAGGTAAAATTTCCTTGCAAGTTGTGCAGGGATGACCACCTCACTCACTTGTGCCCTCGTATGGAATATTCCTTGAAGTTCATAGCACAGGGTCCAGCTGTTTTTACAAATCCTTTACCAAATAATCAAAATATGAACTCGAGGACCGTTGATCTTGGTTGTGCATCTAGTGGAACTCAAAACCCGCTGGATGCCGCTAGGGGTCATAGTTGCATCAACATGGTGAAAGCTACTAGTGTTGTGACGTGTTCAAAAGACTATGGTTCATCACAACCAGACCTTGGGAAAGAACCTACTCGACCTAAGAGTCCTTTCCGAATTGAAAATCCTATGCATAAACCTGAAGTTCTGGCTTGCATTCCTAAGGGAGTCCTTAAGTGCTTGGGGCACAATCCTAATGCTCGAGCCACCAAGAACTATTCAATTGTCAAGGATTTGGGCCAGACTCCTTTTGTGATATCTGCATTAGAAGTACTTTAGACTTTTCCTTCGTGAGGAAAGGCCTTGTTGTCTATTCATGGGGTTGGTGATGATAGCTCTCCTTCCATGATCAAATTTGAAACTCATGGAACACAACCTTGCTTGCCTTACTATGTGTCTCTTTTGATTCACGTAGAGTGTTTGAACAACACCATCATGTGCACTGTGATTGATGAAGGAGTTGCTGCTTCGATGATGTCTTTGGCTTGTTGGAAGGGCTTAGGTTCTTCCACATTGTCTAAATCTGCGAACATGTTGACTGCTTTTGATGGAAGATCGTTTCGGCTGCAGGGTATACTTCCTTCCCTAGAGGTCCAATTGGGGGGGAAGACTGTTGTGATCGAGGTCGAGGTGGTTGATGCGCCCCTTGAATACAATATTTTGCTGGATAGGAACTGGATGTATAGTATGCAAGTTGTATCCTATTCCCTATTCCACGTGGTTTGTTTTCCGTTGAATGGGAAGACTGTTACTATCGATCAGAAATCTTTCCAGAATCCGAGTGTTAAAGCATCATCAAGATCTTCTATCTTTATTATCAATCATTATCAGATGGAAACTGAGAATGTGGGTGTGGGTATGTATCCTTCTCTTATGCGAACCTTTAGTTGTCTTGCGCCTGTTCTTATGATTGGGTCTAGTCTTGGTAGGGCTTCAACCTCATTGAATTCGGTCTTCTTTCACACCTCTCATATGGAGGATCCTTGGATTCTTCCTTCACCAAGTACTTTGAGTGATAATTCTATACCTGCTGAGACGGACCTGCTATTACCTGCAACATTGGTGGTGTATCAAGCGAATCTTGATCATGTTGTAGAGCCTAGTCCTTCCTCTTCGTGGATGGAGGATGAGGACCCTTATGTGCTTCTTGCTTGGGAAGTAGAGTCATCTCACTCTTAATACTTCCTTGATGATGTTTTTCCATATGATGAAGTGATTCTTGAGGCTATGTATGGGATTGAACAACCTTGGAGAGAGCTGCACCATAGATCGTATTTCTTCCCTAATCTTGATTGTTTAGAGTGTGATGAATTTAGGGCGATTCTAAGTGAGAAGGTTGGTAGCCCTGTGGTCCCATTAATCTCTCCTAGTCAGATTGCTGAAGGGAACAAGGCTAACCTATCACCAATGATACCTATCAACATTTCTTGTGATCCTGGTAAGATTGAGAACGTTTACATTGGGGTGGATTGTTCCCCCAATGATATTAAGGAGTACACCAAGATTTTCAAGGAATTTTATGATTTTTTTGCTTGGTCATATGAAGAGATGCCAGGAATCGAACCTTGCATTGTCGAACACGAAATCAAAACCTATCCTGATGCAAAAGCGGTTCGACAATGTTTACGTGTTGTGAATCCTAGGAAAGCACTCGCTATTAATGAAGAGATAGAGAAACTGCTCAAATATAGTTTTATCTATCATGTTCCCTTGATGGAGTGGGTTTAAAATCCCGTTCCGATGGATAAGAAGTAAGAAGCGATCCATATATGCACTGGTTTTCGTGATTTAAATCGATCATGTCCTAAAGATAATTTACCTACACCATTTATTGATCAAATTTTGGATGAGTGTGCGGGAAATGAGGTTTTTTGTTTTATGGATAGATTTTCTGGATATAATAAGAAAAATATTAAACCCAAGGACCAACATAAGACTGCATTTATTTGTCCTTGGGGAAATTTTGCATATCAGAATATGCCCTTCGGCCTTAAAAATGTCGAATCTACATTTCAACGGGCCATGACCTTTTCCTTTCACGATCTTAGAAATATTATTGAAGTGTATTTGGATGATCTAGCTGCTCACTCTTGTTTGAGAGTGCGTCATCCTTATCATTTGAGATTGGTTTTCGAAAGATGCTGTCATTACCAAATTCGATTAAATCCTCACAAGTGCATCTTTTGTGTGAAGGTTGGTCATTTACTAGGATTCATCATGTTAAAGGAGGGTATTAGAGTCAATCACTTGAAGGTTGAGGAAATACTTCAATTGTCTCCCCTGTGTAACATTCGACATATTCAATTTTTACAAGGTATGGAGAAAGAGAAATTCTTGTGAAGGTCCGTAGTCAATTTTTCCAATTTGACTAACGGCTTCATGCATTTGTTGAATAAAGACACCCCTTTTTACTGGGATGAGCGAGCCCAGGAGTCTTTCGATGCTCTTAAGAAAGCCTTGGCATCGACCCCCATGCTTAGTCCACCAGAATACAGCCGTGAGTTTTTGATTTATGTGATCGCGTCTCAAGAGACGGTTGTTATGGTATTGGTTCAAGAGGATGAGGAGCTCCATGATCATGTCATATACTATCTTAGCCGAAACCTTATTGATGTGGAACTTTGTTATACCCATGTTCAGAAGCTAGTCTTAGCCACCGTCCATGCAGTTTAGGGTTTGAGGCATTACATCCTCCTTCGTCAAAATTTGGTCATAGCTCACATCAATTCATTTCAGTTCATCCTCACTAGAAGGATGATTTAGGGAAAGTATAATAAATGGATTGTCATATTGCAAGAGTTTGATATTGAATTTGTTTCAGCAAAGTCGAAGAAATCATTAATTTTTGCTGAGCTTATATCATATTTTCCAAATTTGGATGAAGAAGTGGTTCATGAGGATTCTCTTATTGATGAGCATATTTTTCTCATCTCAACCGTGAACCCTTGGTATGGGGATATTATTTTTTATTTGCAAACATTGAAGGTTCCTACTCACCTCTCATGAGATGAGCGTCAACGACTACATCACGTAGTGAAGAACTACCTCATAGTTGATAATAATTTATATCATCATGGGGTTGATTCCATTTTACGTCTTTGCTTAACTCATGAGGAGGCTGAGGTCTTGCTTAATGATTACCACAGAGGGGCATGTGGTGATCATTTATCTGGGATTTCTACAGCTCAAATTTTTTTGAGAGTGGGTTATTTTTGGCCATCCATCTTTAAAGATTGTGTTAATGCAGTTAAGAGGTGCCACCCTTGCTAGGTGTTTGCACGGAATCTACACTTGAGTTGGACCCCTTTCATCCTATTATCACCACCGGTCCCTTCACCAAGTGGGGGGTTGACTTTATGGATTGTAACCCAGTTTCAGATGGGGGGTACCATCATATTATTGTGGTTGTTGATTATTTCATGAGATGGGAAGAGGTTATGCCCACTATCAAATCCAACGGTGAAATAACCATGCATTTCGTATTTAACTAGATTATCACCCAGTTTGGCATTTCGGGGGAGCTTGTCACTAACCATGGCAAGACATTTCATACAAAATGATGGAAGAGTTGTCTTCGAAGTTAGGATATAAGCAAGAGCATTCCTCTTTGTATTATCCTCAAGTGAATGGACAAGTTGAAGCAGTGAACAAGTCACTTAAGTCCATTCTCCAATGAACCATTGCATAGAGCAAGAATAATGAGCATATCATCTTGTATCCTTCTTTGTGGGCCTATAAAACTGCAGTTAAGACTTCCACCAGTTTTTCTCCCTATCAGCTTGTGCATGGGGTGGATTTAGTATTACCAGTTGAATGGAAAATCCCTTCGTTGAAGCTAGTTGTGGAGCTTTTACTAGATATTTCCACAATGGAAGAATGTCTGGTCCACTTGGAGCAGCTTCAAGATTCTTTAGTGGCTCTTGAGGTTAACAAGCGTTGCGTTAAGGTCCAGTATGATAAGTCTGTCTGTCCTAGGAGGTTTAGTGAAGGTGACTAGGTCCTTTTGTGGGATCAAGCTAAGGAACCCTTAGGGGCAGGAAAGTTCAACCTGATGTGGAATGGTCCTCACATGGTTAAGCATGTCTTATAGAAAGGTGCCTATGAGTTGGTGGATTATGAAGAGACGACCTTGCAGGATCCTAGAAATGGGCTCTATCTTAAAAAGTACTATGCATGATCTTTAGCTAGGGATGAATTTTGTATATTATTGTACATTTTTTGCATTTCATAGTTAGGTCTTCTTATGGTGATCGGGTTTGTTGATTAGATTTAGTTTGTTATGGTAGATGTCGATGGATTCTTTCATTTACATAGGATTCACTGATGGTGCTAGCCGCCACACTCAAAACTCAGTTCGGCTGCTTGGGTGATCTATACTCCTACGGGTCAAGTGTTGTCTTCAGGAGGTGTATGTTTACGACCTTCGTCGAACAATGTTGCTAAATATAGTGCCTTGATTGAGTTATTACGGGATGCCATTTCACATGGTGTTCTTTCTCTTAAGGTACATCTTGATTCACAATTAGTGGTCTCACAACTTAATGGATTGTATCATGTTAGGGATCCGACATTGTTATGAATATTCTTGCATGTAAGATTGCTTGAACGACAATTTGAGAGCATAACATACATTCACATTTCAAGAAATTTTAATCAAGTTTCTGATTCATATTCTAAATATGTATTAGATTGGCATTTGTTTCACAGACCATAAGAATTTCACAAACACATTTTACACATGTAAATAGAATAAATAATCGATCATCATAAATATTTTTCATTAAGTCCAAAAAAGGTGACGTCATAATACATAAGTGTCATATACAAAATTGGGGCTTTCCACCAAAATATACTACATGGTCATACAAAAATATACACCTAGGTCTCTAAGCCTGAGGTGGAGGAGGGTGCTGATCATAGTAGCACACCATGGCTCTAGATAGCTGATGAAACAATCGAACCCATGCCTGTGGTACTCCAACCACCTGGTGGTACATAGCCTCAGGAAATTCCTCGACTTGCACCATGGGAACCCTGTGTGTCAAGAGAACGAAGTTTGTGTGAATGCTTTGGAGTGTTTGCTCCGCATCCACACCCATAATCTCATCACCTCTTCCCCTTCGTCGATGATGAGGAAATCCTTCTGGCCATCGTGGTCCCACATCTGCATGTACATGGAAGAGTTTCATTATGTGTCGTCACACCAAAAACATGTCTTTTGATTTCATATATCAAAAAATACAAAAAAAATTAATAACTCAAAAAACAAAAGTGAGTTGGGATTCATTACCGATGTCTCCATTTGCTCATCTTGGTGGTAGGGGCATATCTCGATCTCCATGAAAGTATATACCTGCATAGGGGTAGTCGTTTATGGCGATGAAATGTCTCCACCACTAGAGGAAGAAGTCTATTGGATAGGGGTTAGCCACCCTTCCCCCTCCCAGTCTCTGCATGGCATGGGACCATCGTAGCTGAGCTAGATCCTTGAATTTGTGTGGAGAAATGTCAACTCTAGGGCTTAGCAAAGACACCCTCTCAAAAATGAATGCACTCAGTATGCTGCCAAAACCAAAGTTCCATACCCTTCCCATCTTGCAGCCACTGAGTTGTTGCTTCATGTTGCTTAGCAATAAGGTACTCCAGTCATATATCATAGGTCGCATTCACTCTACTGCATAAAACATCATTGGCCTTGAGGCCTAATGGAGTGATGCTAACCGCGCGATCCTACCCATTTCTAATAGAATGGTTTCCAGCCCTAGGTTTTGAATGGCGTTTGTCGGGATTTGACTCCAAACCTTCTGTGTATCAGGAAGGAAATACACAGCTATGTACTCATCTATATTCAACCTGTCTCCTTTCCCATAGGATCGGAGGTTCACTACTTCCTCTCGTCGGGACAAACCTGTAATAAAATATATTTCCTCAACCTTAATGCTGAGTGACATCCCATCCAACTGAAAATATTCAGAATATGGATCCCAGTATTCTACTAGCAGCTGGAGTAGCCTTGGTTTATCCCTCAAGCTTCCAAGGTGGCAAAATTTGTATAACCCACAAGCCCTCAATGCTTGTTGAGCCATTAGATCTCCTTGCACTGCCTCTTCAACATCACCACATTCCCTCTCTCTCCATTCTAGCACCATCCTGCACAATATTTTTTGAGTTTCATTAGTATTTTCCTTTGAAAATCATCTTTGCGGCCCTGTATGCGACTGTTCTCAGAACAGCCGCGTATGTATGCGAGTATCGTGGTCTTTTTCGTGTATACCCATCCCTATACACAGAAAAAGACTCGATTTCCATGTGGGCCAAAATGCACATCTTTGGATGGCTTAAATAAAAAAATTAACCATTAAAATATAAAAAATTGCATGAAAGTGAAAGAGGGGGGGGGCATGGGGAATTACCTGTACCAAACGCGGAATGATTTCGTCGAACGATACTACTGGAATCAACTCTTGAAATTCTGGACACAAATGCACTATGGTGGGTGAATTTTCAAATGGTATGAAATTTTTCAATTTTTCACTATTTTATAGAAATTATTTTTGAAATTTTTACCCACTTCCTATAGTTTTTGACAGTTTTTGACCATTTTGGACCGTTTGGGATTATGTGATGTTGTAGGAGTTTGTTTTGAGTGTGGTTTCATTGAGACTTCGACCTGTTCGTTTCTATTATAGGTATCATGTTTAAACTTGAATGCAGGTTAGGATTTCACATCCGCTTGCATTTTGCATGACCTTATGACCATTTCATCTTAAAATTAGGTATGAACCCATTCCATGATGTCACAAAACCTTCATATTTCTTTTAGAAGTGGCATTATGTGAATGGTAGAGATTTCCCATACATGGGTGCCCTAGTTAGATCCTTTATTGCATTTGGTTCCAATGCTGACATTTCTTTTTTAGGGTGTGGGAGTCCCTTTTTGAGTCCTGCCATGTCCTTGAGCAAGAGCTTCATATTCCTCTTGAACTTTATGCTGGCCATTTCCCTTGGGAATCCCTTGTATATATCAAGTTGTAATTGCATTTTCATGAGTTTTTCTTTCCTTCTTGAGCTTTGTTCCAGCTCCCTGACTTTGAGTTATCAGCCATATGGCCCGAGCTTCTCTCATGTCTAGCCAAGCAGAGCCTTTTTACATATCATTTGCATCTTAATCATCCCTTTTAATGGGAGGAGACCTTCCCTCGAGTGTCGTTATCTTGCACATATATCCTTGCATTGAGCATATGCATGTTCCACTGCTTGGAACTAGTTTTCTTGTCCCCAGGCACTCAACTTCTCCTAGATTTGTACTATAAGGAACTTTTATTCTTTTTCAAGCTTATCAAAATATCTGAAAAAGTTCAAAAAAAATAAAAAAACCAAAAATCCTGACAGGAAAAGATGTTATCTTTGGAAGTAGTTGAGTTGTGTCTCCTTTGAACAGAGCACTATATATCACATCCATTGGTTGGGTTATTAGTTTGACTTTAGGAGCTATACTCGTTACTCTGAGTTTATCTCCACCGAATGGTTAAGCTTCCAGTTCCTATGGAGCCTCTTTTGATGCCTCTTGTGTCACAAAGATGTCCTAGTTTGCATATCGAGTCCATGATTCCTATCTCCAGTCACCATTTTCCTTTACGCTCCCGTTCGAAGGAAGTTGAAGCCTAAGTCGGCCATTCCGCAGTTATCTTTACTTTGCATGTCGGCCATTGTCGATACTGTTACTGGTTCATGCACATATTTTTTGTGTTCTTCCACATTATACAACATTGTTGAGTACCTCATGTTGGTTGATGGGGGATGCCTTAATGCCCTCCTTCGAGGGGATTCCATTCCGTCGACATCAGATCATTTATTCTGGAATAGGATTCTAGAGTCCTTTGAGTGCCTTGAGACTTACAGTCATCAGTGGTAGGTTCTCTTGCCATCGACAATTTCGGGAATACATCAATGTCCCATGATCGATGGATTCTTCCAAGTGTTCAAACTCAACACATCTATTCACACTTGTTAGATTACAGTCTGTACCTTGATTCCCATTTTCATTATTGGTGGGTGATATTGCGTCTGTTAACGGTATACATCAATGACCGATAATCAGACGATGGACTACTATGTTCGACATCGAAACATATATTCAAATAGTAGGACATGTACTCATAGTTTTTTGTGTAGAAGACCTTCTAGCTTGGTGTAATTCCATATATGCTACCTCCTTGATCGTGCCAGTGTTCATGAGATTTTAGCTCTCGCGATTTGATTCCAGTGTATATCAAATATCTTCAGCTATTATGGAAATCTTGATCCATTGTATATCTTCAGCCATTATGGAGATATTGATCTATTGTATATCTTCATCCATTTTGGATATTCTTATTTATTGTACATTGTGCATGGCGATGAACACACATGACACATTTTGTATATCATGCCTATTCATGGCCCATTAGAGGAAATTTGGGGTCTAAAATGGGCCTTATAAGAAAACATGCCAAAATAAGTTTTTGTGAGTTGGAATTCAAGAACCAATAGAATTTCAATAAAATAAGTCAACCATAATGGTTGAATTGGCATATTTTTCATTAAAAAAAAATACTTTTTTTGTTCGTATTTTCGACATATCTCATTGTGTTTTTACTCAAATTTCGATTGGGAGAGCTTGTTGGATGCGGAATTTGATTCCGCATCCAACGAGTACCCACACTACATACTTTTGATGGACCCCACTACCCCAAAAACAAGAAATACCAGAAAAAATGTGATGATGACATCATCATCACGTTTTTTCTGGTATTTCTTGTTTTTGGGGTAGCGGGGTCTGTCAAAAGTATGCATTGTGGGTACTCGTTGGATGCAGAATAAAATTCCGCATCCAACGAGCTCTCCTGATCGAAATTTGAGTAAAAACATAGGGAGATATGTCGAAAATACGAACACAAAAAGTAGTTTTTTTCTTTCTTTCTCCAAAATTAATCAATATTATTTTATTATTTTAACTATTATTTTATTATTTTCCTTAGGAGGCCCATTTTAGACCTTAAAATTCCTCTAATGATTGTACTCTTATGTATTCAAGATTGCTCCATGTATTTGTAGTCACATGCAGAGATTTATCATTGTATTGTAATGATGAGTGGCTGGTTATTCCACCTGGGTCTTCATTTCTCCACTTCTGGGATGGATTTTATAATGTATTTTGTCCATCATGTTACCCCTCTGATCTCACACATTAGGGGCATTTGCTACAATTGATTTTACCACACATGGTAGATCACATATTTATGGCCTCCCCTGTCCCTTTGTCGACTCTTTATACCCCATGGACTTATATGATCCTTTGATGTTCGAAGATCATCCCTTAAAAACCCTTGTTTATTTTTGTACACAACTTTTCACCTCATACTCACGTGTACACATGAATTTTGACCTTAAAAACACGTACATCGATATGTGTGCATAAAGCCCAATAGTTTTGTATTTTTCCTCGTATGAGTCTGAAACACCTGACTCTTGGCCTTCTAAATTCCTTGAGAAAGCTTGAATTTGACCCTCCATTGTCCTTTTGGAGTGCTATATAAGGAACCCCTTGGATACATTGAAGAGGGGGGATAGAAGAGCAAAGAAACTATAGTCCATTGTTGCCTCAGTTTTCTTGTACTTGAGTTTGCATCCCTTTATCCCTTTGGAGCACTTTGTTTTCTGCCCAATATTTCCTTAGTCTTGTGAGCTTGCAATTGAGATATGGAGGATTGAGGTGGTGGAGTCCTAGGTAGAGGACTCAGTTTCTCCAGTTTGTAGACATGCCGACAGAGGTTGTCCCTTTTTAATATCTGATTTTATTAATAGAAATATCTTTTCCTATCCAATTAATGTTCAATTGAATGAATATTGAATCCATGGATATGTTTAATTGCTTATACATTGATGAATATATATGCTAGAGTAGGTCTAACACATCATTATATAGCATGCTTGTATTGTTTGTTGTGGTTGAGAGCGAATTGCTAAAGCAAGTGTGAATTGGAAAAGCTCAACGAGAATCAACTTCAATTGTTCGGAACAAGGTATGATTTGATATCCCTTAGTGTTAGATGTTTGGTTTCTATTGCATATTGGGAAAGATTAATTTCTGGTGTCTAGCTGTTTGTTGTGGTACACCCCAAGCCATAGGAAGTTTCTCTCCATAACACTAATTCTTGTTAAGTTTTGAATGGTGGTTTTCCTTCTAGCTCAACCACATTGTTATCAAAGCCAATGTGTGTTAGCTTTCCTTTCTTTCAATAAAATGAAAGCTAACGCATGTTATCTTTCCTTCTAACAACAACATTCCATGGTTTATGAAAGCTAACACGTGTTAACTTTCCTTCTAACAACAATATGAAATATAACACATGTTTCTCTTTGCTTCGAATAACAATATTGCACGGTCAATGAAAGCTAACATGTGTTAGTTTTCCTTCTACTAACTGTTAGGATTATAATCCTCACTTGTCCAATTTGGTCAATTATGCCTAATTTAGGAGTCTTATTAGTCATTATTGAGTCACTAGTAACATTGTGTCCACTTGGCCTAATAACGCCACTTGTACCAGTCACTAGAGTGTGGGGAACACTAATTGAGGCTAACTGTGACTGATTGCTTTTGCATGCATCAGTTTAGGTGCCTCCTATACCAATCCCTACAATTTAGGAGCCACTGGGAGTGCCAACACCAACCTCCTTTAGTTGAGTTCAGTTGGTGACTAGTCAAGCCTAGTTATGAGTTAGTTACATTCAGTTACATCCAATTACTTTTGATTAATGAAAGCATTCATTAGAGGAAATTTGAGGTCTAAAATGGGCCTTATAAGAAAATGCGCCAACAATAAGTTCTTGTGAGTTGGAATTCAAGAACCAATAGAATTCCAATAAAATGAGTCAACCATAATGGTTGAATTGACATATTTGTCATAAAAAAAACTACTTTTTTTGTTTGTATTTTTGACATTTCTCTCCGTGTTTTTACTCAAATTTTGATCAGGAGAGCTCGTTGGATGCAAAATTTGATTCCACATCCAACGAGTACCCACACTGCATACTTTTGATGGACTCCACTACCCCAAAAACAAGAAATACCTGAAAAAATGCGATGATGACATCATCATCACATTTTTCAGGTATTTCTTGTTTTTTGGATAGCGACGTTCGTCAAAAGTATGCAGTGTGGGTACTCGTTGGATGTGGAATCAAATTCTACATCCACCAAGCTCACCTGATTGAAATTTGAGTAAAAGCACAGGGATATGTGTAAAAAATATGAACACAAAAAGTAGTTTTTTTTCTTTTTTCCTCCAATTTTTTTTTTATTATTTTATTATTTTAACAATTATTTTATTATTTTCCTTAGGAGGCCCATTTTAGACCTCAAAAATCCTCTAATGACATAGCTGCAAACCACTTTTTAAACTGTTTCATTCTTCAATTCTGAGTAAAATTGTTTGATCTATTTTTTGAGTTGTGTATTGATCCTTAGATCTATGTGCTCAAATTTATAGTATCAGAGCCTCAACAGGACATGGCACTTCTCCTTCTACAGATCTCCTACTGTATCAATTTTTTTTGAGAAAAAATACTCCTTCCTACTCTGCACCAGAAGCCGAAAAGTTTACCACATAAATCCTAAGCAAATAATTGTTGATCAAGCTAGATTGATTGACTAAGCTGGGTGTGATGAAAACTTGAAATGTGAAAGTAGTTGAACTTACTTTGTATTTTTTATAATTGCATGTACAATTTAAGATGGATTCGAAATTATTAGTTCCTCTCCTTACTCCATCCATAAGATATTTAGAATGGAAGATGAAGATGATTGCATCTCTGAAGAGAGAATTTTATTGGACTTGGTAAAGAGTCTTATGAGAATGAGAATGACTGAATAAATGACGATGATGGAGCTTTTGGAGCAATAGGCCTGTCCCTTTCTCCTAGCTTGCACTACCTCACTAAATCTATTGAATACCCAAAGGATCTCTGGACAAAATTGCACAGAACCTTTGGAAATAATAATGAGGATCATAATAGAAATTTGGAGAGAAAACCCAGCACCACAAGAGTTCTTGATCCAAAAGTTTTGGCCTCTACTCTCTCTGATGAATTTTTTCAAGATGAAGAAGAAGCAGAATCTTCTACATAGTCAATTCAAATTGAATAAAGTCTCCTTGCAGTGAGTCCTTCTCCTGATGATCTGAAAGTTTCTGAGATCTCTGATATCTCATATTCTCATATGGCTGATACATAAGAAGACATTCAAATATATGATATTGAAGAAAAATGTTTCTACACTTATATGCAAACATTCTCCAGTGATTCTCCTTTAAATTCTGTGCAAAATTTTCCAGTGATTACCTCTGAAAGTGAAGAGGAATTTGATTTCTCTCCCTCTAATGTTGTTTCTGGTGTGTAGATAAGTAATACCTTGGATATTTTGTAAAAATTATCATATTTTAGGAGTGATCCATTGACTCTCCTTGATCTATATCTTCCATCAAATTCCTATAGGATTGCATGCACTAATATTCAAAATTTTGAATAAGGAGAAAACTATGCATCTACCGTCTCGGTGGACCATACTTTTGGATCTGATATGAACTTGTTTGGATATTATCTGATATTTTTTTTTTCAAATTTTAAATTCCAAGAGCCTTCAATCATGCTTGTAGCCGCTCTCACCAATTTCGGTGTGGAAAATCAAGTACCACAAGCCTTCTTCAAACTTGTTGCTGGGGATTTTATGTTAGTTTCCTCTTATGAGGTTGCTGATATTGCATTTTGTGAAATATTAGTTATTTATGAATATATATCATATTATGGATCTCAATCATTCACTGCCTACAGTCCTGGGGCTTCTCTACCTTTGATCACATCGTCATCTCCTCACAGAACTAGTAAAGAGGGAGACATTCTGCATCTGCCTGGACACTTTCTCCTAACACTTGGAGCTGATATTAACTCACATGGTTTTTTGTTCAAGGCTGAAATATATCATTTTATTGGGTGTTCCTCATATGGTTCGAATTCTCAAGAACTTTTTTTCTCTTATCAGTTGATTTCAGTTTCTCTACATGGGTCTAGTTTTCAACCAGCAACTGTCTATATTTCTGATTTAGTTGAGCATATTCTTCTTCATCCAAAGAGGAAGATTCCTCCAGACATAATCATTTAGTTTGGATGGATAATTTCACATTCTAGGCCCCATGATACCTATGCACAGAAGAACAAGCTTGAATCCTAATTCTACCTGCTTAGTTTGAGGGGGGGTATTTTTGCCATGAGGTTTTTCCCCGTTTACTTATTTTTATTCAACAATTAATTTTGTAGCTGTAATGGGTGACCTTTGGTATTTGTTACCAGGGCCCACATATTATCCAATTAAGCATTCAGAGGGGGTGTTAGGATTATAATCCTCACTTGTCCAATTTGGTCAATTCTGCCTAATTTAGGAGTCTTCTTAGTCATTATTGAGTCACTAGTACCATTGGGTCCACTTGGACTAATGGGGCCACCTATACCAGTCACTAGAGTGTGGGGAAAACTAATTGAGGCTAAATGCCACTGACTACACTTGCATGCATCGGTTTAGGTGCCTCCTAGACCAATCCCTATAATTTAGGAGCCACTAGGAGTGTCGACACCAACCTCCTTCAGTTGAGTTCAATTGGTGACTAGTCAAGCCTAGTTATGAGTCAGTTACATTCAGTTACATCCAATTATGTTTTTGATTAATGAAAGCATTATACAACTGCAACCCATTTTTTGCACTGTTTCATGTTAATTCTGAGAAAATTGTTTGTGAGATCTATCTGTTTCATGTTTCAATTCTGAGTAAAATTGTATGATCTATTTTGTGAGTTGTGTGTTGATCCATAGATCTATGTGCTCAATTTTATACTAACACCATTGCACGGTGCATGAAATCTAACATGTGTTATATTTGAAACACTAGTTTTCTTTCTAAAAAAATCACATTGTAATCAAAGCTAAAGCATGTCAGCTTTCATATGATAGTTTTATTTCTAGCACCATGAAGGAGATCTCGCGCATGTTATATTTCATTCTCACAACAACATGAAATCTAACTCATGTTAGCTTTTCTTATAATGACAACATGAAGTCTAGTGCATGTTAGCTTTTATTCTAATAACAATATTTCAAGGTCAATGAAATATAATGTGCTTTAGCTTTCCTTCTACCAACAACATTGCACAGTGGATGAAATCTAATGGGTCTTAGCTTTCATATGATAGTTTTACTTCTAGCACAACCACATTTTCATCAAAGCTAACGTGTGTTGGAGTTCATTTGGTATTTTTCCTTGTAGCACAACCACATTGTCACCAAAGCCAATTCTTGTTAACTTTCATATGGAAGTTTTCCTTCTAGAACAACCACATTGTTATCAAAGCTAATGGGTGTTAGGTTTCATATGATAGTTTTCCTTCCAGCACAATGACATTGTCATCAAAGCTATTGTGTGTTAGATTTCATAAGGTATTTTTCCTTCTAGCACAATCACATTGTCACCAAAGCTAATGTGTGTTAGCTTTCATATGTTATTTTTCCTTCTAGCACAACCACATTGTTATCAAATTCTAACTCATATGAGCTTTCAATTTAACAACACGAAATCTAACACATGTTAGTTTTCCTTCAAATCAACAACATTGCACGGTGTATGAAATCTAACTAGCTTTCGTTCTAACAACGACATGAGATATAGCTCATGTTAGCTTTCCTTCTAACAACATGAAATCTAATACATGTTAATTTTGTTTCTAACAACACATTGTATGAAAGCTAACACATGTTAGCTTGTTAGCTTTCCTTCAAACAGCAATATGAAATCTAACATATGATAGCTTTCCTTCGAATGATAATATTACACGACCAATGAAATCTAACGTGTGTTAGATTTCCTTCTAACAATAATATTGCATGGTGAATGAAAGCTAACAGGTGTTATATTTCAAAGGGTAGTTTTCTTTCTAGCACAATCATATTGTCATCAAAGCTAATGTGTGATAGATTTAATATGGTATTTTTTCTTCTAGTACCGTGAAGGAGATCTAACACATGTTATCTTTCATTCTAACAACATGGAATCTAACTCATGTTTCCTTTCATTCTAACAACAACAAGAACTTTAATGCATGTAAACTTTCCTTCTAGTAACAATATTGCAAGGTCAGTGAAAGCTAACACATGTTAGCTTTCTTTCTAACAAAAACATTTCACGGTGAATGAAAGCTAAGAGGTGTTAGCTTTCCTTATAATGATAACATTATCATCAAAGCTAATGTGTACTAGATTCCATAAAGTATTTTTCCTTCTAGTGTAGCCACATTGTCACCAAAGCTAATTGTTGTCAACTTTCATATGGTAGTTTTCCTTCTACCACAACCAGATTGTCGTCAAATCTAAAGCATGGTAGCTTTCATATGGTAGTTTTTCTTCTATCATCATGAAAAATATCTAATGCATGTTAGATTTCGTTATAACAACAAGATGAAAATAAATCATGTTATATTTCATTTTGACAACAACATGAAATGTAGCGCATGTTAGATTTCCTTATAACAACAACATTGTATGGTGAATGAAAGCTAACACGTGTTAGATTTCCTTCTAACAAGAATATGAAAGGTAATATATGTTAGCTTTCTTTCTAATAAAAATAAGTTATAATCACTGAAAGCTAACACGTGTTAGCTTTCCTTTTTAACAACAACATTGCACAGTGAAAGAAAGATAATGGATGTTAGCTTTCATATGGTAGTTTTTCTTATAGCACCATTAATGAAAGCTAACCAACCTGAGATACAATATAAGTTATGAATATGAACTTATGATTAATATAAGTATCAATGATTGTGACTAATAGAGTATTTGCTAGAGATATGTTGTTCGATATGTTGCTAGAGAACTAACAAGGTATTGATATGATGAATGTAACTATGGGTAAGAAAACAAAAAGATTATTACTCTTTGGTTGGGATAGAAAAAGGATATTTGGTCTCTACATGTGGAAAAAAATTAGATTGCAACTAAGAATTAGGTGGATAAGGTATTTTTTATCAAACTGTACATACGTTTCTTGAAAATTGGATTCCATACTTGGTGTATGTTATCTTGCTTCCAAGTTCTCTTCATTATTGTTTGGCTAGGGTATAAATTGTGATTATTCCCATTAACTAACACTCAACACAAATGAATTAAACTATAAACCATACAAGGGAAATGACCTGATTTATAGCACGAAAATGTTTATGTGGTAAAATTTCCCTCATCAACTTCACAAGTTCACCTTGTCAAAGGGACCAATTATATATTCCTTTATAGAAAATGAAGAACCCTAATATGGGTTTATGGTTTCAACTAAAATGTATCTAAGAATATAATGCATTATGAAACTATTCTAGAAATTAATATAGCATTAAAATATTATAATCTATCATAGCAACAAGAATTTGAAGAATTGATTGATATAAAACAAAAAGAGAATTACAAAGAGCAGAGAGAATAGTCCAATGACTACCATTTTCACAAACCCCAAGGTATTTATGAGAAATAAAAAATATCCTACAAGTCACCGAGGGATACTTGATGTTATATTAACATAAAGTTGTTATTGTTAGAAATGCATAATATAAGTAAGAAAAGGCATTACAAGCATGAGAATATCGTCTATATATTCTGACATCCTTCACTATAAGATTCATGAATAAAACCATGAATGGAGAGAATAGTCTGTTGATGTAATTGTAACTTTGGGATGTATTCAATTGTATTTCTTATGTATTGTAACCCGATGTTTATTCCAAGATGTGTCTATAATGTAATTGAGTCATGTCATGCCCTGATGTTCCGATCGAGAGTTTCTATAATGTAAACAAGTCATGTCAAGTCATTGTGGGTAACCCTCCTATTGGTCAAGGGTTAAAGTCCCCGCAGTTCCAGGGCACTAGGGTTATTAGACTCTCCTAGAGAAGTCGGCCCTAGTAAGTTATTGTCAAGTCGGGAATTAGCATAAATAGAGAGTGATCCTCTCTATTTAACACACACTCATTCACACTTAGTTGTAGCACATAGTTGAGGAAGAAGAAGCCACTAGGGCTAGGAATAAAGAGGCTATTGCTGTTAAGAGATCATCTTACTATTTTGGGGTCTTACTTTTGGTGCTGATTATATCTCTGAGGAAGTTGCAGGGTTTTCTCCATTTATGGTTTCCCCAAGGAAAAGCACTGTGTTCATTGTCTCTTGTGTTTGATTGCTGTGCTTGTTGTTCTCTCAGTTAAAGATCCTAATATAATGCAAACTTAATGTTAAAAATCTAACATGATATCAGAGCTAACCTGAGAAGAAGACACTGTGCAGCTGTGGAAACTAGGGATTCCTACTTTGTGGATCTCTCTCCACAATTTTTCAGCAAAATAAGGTTGGAATAACTCTCCTCCATAGGGAGCATCTTTCTGTCAAAGCAAAATCCAATTCTGAGCTTTTTTAGTTTTGGACTCGACACTACTTCCGGAAATTAGGGAATTCCACAGAAGTGGAATTTTTCAGTGAGCCTAGTCCTGGATTGATCTCCTCCTCAAAATCAAAGTTTGGAGATCAAGATCAAAGCATTTGGTTGGATAGAAATCCAAAAAATACAAACCCTAATCTGCTCCTGAACTAGCACTGCAGAACTTCAGATCCGACATCTTGACCTGGTAATATCTAAATCTTTTGTATTTCCATTTGAGGTTATCAGTTAAGATGTCTCATCATACCGATCTTGATGAAAAGATTGAGGGAGTTGATAACTTTTGAGCCTGGAAGTATAGGATCTCCCTGGTCCTGGAAGAAAATGATTTGGACTCCTACATCAATGTGGAGGTTCCAGTTCCAGAGGGAGATGATGCTAAGGCCTTACACAAGAAGAAGTTGGTTATTGCAAAGAGGATTATTGCTGATTCAATCAAGGATCACCTCATACCACAGGTGTCCTCCCTAAAGACACCTAAACCTATGTTTGATGCCCTAACCAACTATTTGAAGGAAAGAACATAAACATGAAAATGACTTTAAGGAACCCGTTAAAGAATGTGAAGATTCAGAATGCAGAGACCATCTAGTCTTACTTCACAAGAGTTTCTCAGATCAAGGAATAACTAGAAGCAGTAGATAAAGAAGTGGAAAATGTAGATATTGTAATGACCACCTTGAATGGTCTCCCTAGGACATGAGACTCTTTCATTCAAGGGACCTATGCTAGAAAGAAGTTAGTCAAGTTTAGCAGACTTTGGGAAGAATGCTCACAAGAAGAAGCTCGGATAGCAGCTCGAGAAGAAAAGATGGGAAGTGAAGATAAATCTCTCATAGTTCAATATAAGAAACCCAGAAGGAACCATCATCATCATCATTCTAAAGGTAAGCACTATTCCTACAAGAAATCTCAACTCAGATGTTATACTTGTGATGAAATAGGCCACCTTGCCAGATATTGTCCTAGAAACAGAAGAAACTCTCACAAGAAGAAAAACAACAAAAGAAGACATCATGCTCATGCTACAGAAGATGATGAACCTTCCTCAAAGAGAAACAAGCAAGAAAGCGATGATTCTTCAAGCGATTAATAATATGTTTTGATTTCCTCTCTCACGGGAAACATCACACATGGAAGCAATGATTGGCTTATAGACAGTGGGGCTTCCAAACATATGACAGGATTCAAAGAGTCTTTTGTGAGACTGTCAGAAAATGAATCAACTCACAAGGTGAAGCTCAGAGATGACTACTGGTATCCAATAAAAGGTAGTGGGGAATCCTCCTATAAGCTAGACTCTGGAAAGTCCATGAATATGAAGGATGTATTGTTTGTATCAGGACTCAAGAAGAACCTCCTCTCCATATCTGTATTAGATGCAAAAGGCATGAGGGTTGCATTTGTATATGGCCAAGTTCTCATGTGGCCAAAAGGAAATACCTTCGATGATGCAATAGTGATTGGGGAACAAGAGGGAGGTCTATATAGATTGAAGGGCCATCCAAAACAAGCCTTGATCCATGACACAGTAGAGCCAAATGAACTTTGGCATAGAAGGCTTGCACATGTGCATTACAAAGCACTACCACTTGCAAGAAAAGTTGTTGAAGGTATTCCAGAAATTCAAGCAAAACATGATGGATTCTACAAAGTATGTGTGAAAGGAAAGAATACGAAGAAGACATTTCCAAGTAGCGAGAGCAAGGAAAAAGGAATCTTGGAAATCATCCACTCCAATGTATGTGGACCAATGTCATCAAGTTCACTAAGAGGGTATGTATACTATGTTTCTTTCATTGATGACTTTTCTAGGAAGACATGGATTTACTTCATGAAGAACAAAGATGAAGTTTTCAGCAAGTTCAAGGAATTCAAAGCCTTGATTGAGAACCACATTGAAAAGAAGATCAAGACCTTTCAATCAGATAATAGAGGATAATTCACATCAATTGAATTCAAAGAGTTATACAAATACTCAGGGATTAAGAGGGAGTTGTCCACTCCATATAATCCACAACAAAATGGGATTGCAGAAAGGAAGAACAGAACTATCATGGAAGTTGCAAGAGCTATGCTTCATGATCAAGATCTTCCCATGCATTTATGGGCAGAAGCTGCCAGAACATCGGTGTATGTACACAACCGTACTCCACACAGAGTACTTGATAACAAGACACTTGAAGAATTATTTTCTAGCAAGAAACCAAAAGTCAGCCATCTTAGAATATTCGACTGTCTAGTGTACATACACATTCCAAAAGAGAAGAGGACAAAACTAGGTCCTTCAGGAAAGAAGGGTACATTTGTGGGATACTCTCAAAGCTCGAAGGCTTATAGAATATACTTCCTAGGATTCAAGAAGATCAACATCAGCAGGGATGTGACATTTGATTAATACTCAGCTTACAACAAATCCAGAAAGAGACCTGCTGAAGAACCTGAAGAAGCAGAAGCACCCATAATTCATGATATAACCATGAACAAAGAAACTCAAGAAGAAGATTGAGATTTTGAAGAACCTCAAGAACCTATAGATCCACCTCAGGAGAAGAATCCTCATAAGAGGAATCCTGCTTGGCTACGAGAAGCTATCCAAGGTGTAGAAAGATATGGGGCTCCAGAAGAGAATCACAGAGAAAGAAAGAGGACTAGATCCTGCTCCAGTTATGTAGCATTATTATGTGATTTTATCGATAAAGAACCTTACAATTATGAAGAAGCGACATAATGGAAAGAGTGGAAGGATGCTATGATCGAAGAATTTCAATTGACCATGAAGAATGATGTTTGGGATGTTGTCCCAAGACCAGAAAGGAAGTCTGTTGTAACTTCTAAATGGATCTACAAGATCAAGCATGGTGTAGACGGTAGCATAGAAAAATATAAAGGAAGATTTGTTGCTCGTGGTTTCTCTCAGAAAGAGGGAATAGATTATGAAGAAACTTTTGCACCTATAGCCAGATACACTTCCATCAGATCAGTACTTTCTCTGGCTGCAGTGATGAAATGGAAGATACACCAAATGAATGTCAAGACTGCTTTCTTGAATGGTGTAGTGGAAGAGGAAGTGTATGTGGAGCATCCACTCAATTTCGAGACACATGAAAGGGGGTCTCATGTATGTAGATTAAAGAAATCCCCGTACAATTTGAAACAGGCACCTAGGACATGGTACGATAGAATTGACAACTTTCTATCTACTTTGGGCTTTACCAAGAGTAAAGCAGACTCCAACCTTTACTACAAGGTTGAATATGGCAACCCAGTGATGCTCCTACTGTATGAAGATGATCTATTTGTAACAGGTATGGATGTGTTGAATTCTGATACAAAGAGGAATCTTCCTGTTGAGTTCAAAATGAAGGACTTGGGTATGATGCATTATTTTCTAGGCATGGAGGTGTGGAAGAATGCAGATGAATTTCTCTAGGAAAAGGGAAATATACGGTAGAGATCCTGAAGAGATTCGGGATGATGGACTACAAGGCCATGACCACACCTATGGCATCGAACCTGAAGCTATTAAGTGATGCTTCATCAAAAGTAGTAGATTCTACAATGTATCGTCAGATGATCGGGTCCTTGATGTACCTGACAAACACGAGACCATATATTTGCTTCGCTGTGAACACCTTGAGCCAGTTCCTGACAGATCTGAGACATGTTAACTTGATTGCTACAAAGCATATTCTAAGGTACTTGAGGGGTACAGTTGATTATGGGCTCAAGTATGAGGTGAGTTAGAAGATTAACCTAGAGGGTTATGTTGATTCAGATTGGGCAGGCAATCCCATTGATAGGAAGAGCACTTCCGGGTGTTGTTTCAGTATGGGATCAGGTGTGATCTCTTGGTTTAGCAGGAAGCAATCTTGTGTGGCACTGAGTACAGCTAAAGCAAAGTATGTCACAACTTGTTCAACTAGTTGTGAGGCAGTATGGCTAAGGAAGCTACTGTCTGATTTATTTGATCTCTAGTTGGATGCTACTTGTATATATTGCAACAACCAGAGTTGTGTGAAGTTGTCGGAAAACCTAGTGTTCCATGACAAGTTGAAGCATATCAAGATCAAATATCACTATATCAGGGATATGGTGTAGAGAGGAGTAGTGAAGCTCCAGTATGTTGCGACATATGGACAAATAGCTGATGTGCTAAAAAAGCCATTAGCCAGAGTGAAGTCTAAGTACTTCAGGGAGAATCTTGGTGTTCTCCAGATCGAGGTTCCTTCCAAGGGGAAGTGATGAATCCGCGAGCCATTCTAACATGGTGAGAGGATTGGTTCCTTCCATGGTCAGATGTAAGGGCTGAGCCATTCTATCATGGTGAGAGGATTGGTTCCTTCCATGGTCAGATGTAAGGGCTGAGCCATTCTATCATGGTGAGAGGATTGGTTCCTTCCATGTCAGATATGAGTGTTGAGCCATTCTGATATAACTGTAGGATTGGTTCCTACATGATCAGATATAAGGGCTATTGCCATTCTTTGAATGGAGGTGCCTGGTCAGTTACCAGGAATACTTGGTCTAGGACTGAGGGCCTTTTTGATATGACTGTGAGATGTAGTCTTACATGATCATATGCGAGTGCATGGCCATTCTAATGTGATTAAGGGATTGGTTCCCACTTTATCAGATATAAGGGCTAATTCCATTCTCTGGGAGAATGGAGGCACCTGGTCAGTTACCAGGAAAGCTCAGTCTAGGACTGAGGGCCATTCTCATATGACTATGGGATGTGTTCTCACATGATCAGATATGAGTGTTGTGCCATTCTGACGAGTCGAGGTTAGATGTAAGGGCTGGGCCATTTTGACGAGTCAAGGTCAGATGTAAGGGCTGGGCCATTCTAACGAGACAAGGTCAGATGTAAGGGCTGGGCCATTCTGACGAGTCAAGGTCAGATGTAAGGGCTAGGCCATTCTAACATGGTGAGAGGATGAAGTTCCTTCCATGGTCAGATGTAAGGGCTGGGCCATTCTGACATGGTGAGGGGATTAAGTTCCTCTCATGGTCAGATGTGAGTGCTGGGCATGCCTTTCTGATGAGTCAAGGTCAGATGTAAGTGCTGGACGGGCCATTCTGACTTAGGGTTAGATATAAGTGTTGAAGAAGACCTACATGGAGGCTAGGCCTACACCCAACATGAAAAATGACTGGATCTGTAGAACTTCCTGTGATGAGAAGAATAATGAAATAGCACCCGTGATGATCCAGTGATGGTGATCTAGCAGTGATGATCCAGATCCAGTGATGATGCTCCATTGATGATCCAGATCCAGTGATGATGTTCCAGTGATGATTCAGATCAAGTGTTGATCCAAATCTGAAGATGAAGATGACTTGAAGATGAAGATAACTTGAAGATGAATATGACTTGAAGATGAAGATGACTTGAAGATAATGAGGACTCAAGGATGATCCAGATGATACAGAGAAGAAGACTTGTACTGATAAATTGTGTCGAGAGAATACCTTCCTATTTAAGAGGGAGTGTTGATGTAATTGTAACTTCAGAATGTATTCGCTTGTATTTCTTATGTACTGTAACCCGATGTTTATTCTAGGATGTGTTTATAATAGGATGTGTTTATAATGTAATTAAGTCATGTCATGCCCCGATGCTCTGATTGGGAGTTTCTGTAATGTAAACAAGTCATGTCAAGTCATTGTGGGTAACACTCCTATTGGTCAAGGGTTAAAGTCCCTGCAGTTCCAAGGAACTAGGGTTATTAGACTCTCCTAGAGAAGTCGGCCCTAGTAGGTTATTGTCAAGTCGAGAATTAGTATAAATAGAGAGTGAGCCTCTCTATTTAACACACACTCACTCACACTCGGTTGTAGCGCAGAGTTGAGGAATAAGAAGCCACTAGGGCTAGGAAGAAAGAGGCTACTGCTGCTGGGAGATCATCTTACTATTTTGTCTTAATTTTGGTGCTGATTCTATCTCTGAGGAAGTTATAGGGTTTTCTCCATTTATGGTTTCCTCGAGGAAAAACACTTTGTTCATTGTCTCTTGTGTTTGATTGTTGTGCTTGTTATTCTCTCAGTTAAAGATCCTAATATAATGCTAGCTTAATGTTAAAAATCTAACATAGTCCACAACCATCCACAACTTGTAATAATATAAGAACATAAGCAAATAGTTTATCTATTTAACATGTGAAGATAACATACAATGTAAAAAATATAACCTATTTAAATAATGCAAAGATTCACCCTTTACAAGTTTAAGCAATGAATCTTGGCATTCTACCTACTTGACTCTTGACCTCACTATACCACTTTAACAATTTTTTCCTCACCCTTCCTCAGCTTCCCTATGGTCAAGTGATCCCTCCTTCTTCAGCCTAAAGTTGGTTGATGAGCATATAATTTAAAGAAAATATTTAAAATTACAGGTATTATCCATCAAGTGCAGTTGTGACCAAAAGTTTTTCCTCTTTTGCTTCCAAGACCAACAATGACTTTGGGCACTATATTTCCTCATACATTACATTTTGGTGACTTAAATGTGTCATTTCTCCTCTTTTCCATGGGACATGTGAATTTTTAAGACCATCCTCCCTTGCTTAGTCTTATTTTGATGGAGGTTGCTCTATATTTCTCTATTTGTCGATTGTACAAGCTTTCCTTGGATGTCCTCTTTGAAACTTGCAAATATGTATTATCCTTACCATTATTCAAATCATCCCTTTAGTTTCCTTCATTCAAGATTGACATCCTTAGACCAGTAGTTAAAATTAACAAATAGGAAGCATTGATCCACAAGATTTAAGGTTTACCAAACCATGGCATTCTCGATCCAGTAATCCTCATTCTCTTCTTGCCACATTTATATATATAGGTCCATATCTGATATAGGATTAACATTTTCCCTTTATCTTGAGAGGGTTTAAGACTTGTATTTGTGGCAGCTGCATAGGTGATTTTCCATAAATTTTGTTAAGGGAAATATAAGTTCATATTTCCTCTTCAACCATTAGTCATTATTGGTTTCTTATAGTCGTTCTTTTAGGTTTGGAAGAATTGCGGTACAATCATCGAGGGGCTATAATTTGGGAATATTAGCTGCTTGACTAGAGGAATAAAGAATTTATGATCGACCCAATAAAAGTAAGTGGAAAATAAAAATGAAAAACCCATTAAAATAGAAGCAATTACCTAGAAAGTAGTGGAGCTAGAGTTTCCTTCTAATGTGACTTAGACATGTTAGGTATTATTAACAAATAAAATGTTGTAATTTTTGACATGATCGTAATTATGACAAAGAAATGACACGAATTCAACAAGTTCAAATAGATATATTGGAAAAACTATGGCATATGCTTTCATAAGTAGTACAAAATGACCATGTATTATAACAATATCCATGTTATTGACAAGATAAAATTGAATATAATTAATAATTAAAAAAAAAAATAGAAGAGACGAAAGATATACCGAGAATTGTATTCACCGGAGATATGTTACTAAGAAACATATTCACTTCACTGGAGGTATGTTGTACAAGTCATACATTCAAAAATACAGATTGACAAGACGTAAGTGGATATACTAAAAATCCTACAAGAAACAAAAAAAATTATATACTAAGAAACATATTCACTACATGTATGTTTTGACAATATGAAAGTAATCTTGAAACAAGAAGATATATTGCAAAAAAGTGATATATAAACTACATAAAAAAACAAAACTAGTGTGCAAAAAGTAACATAAAATCCTTAACATATCCTATACAAATTGTATATGTACAGATGTTATAAAGGTGATATATAAAATACATGCAAAAACAAAATCAATCCACAAAAAACAACATAGAATCCTTAACAGATCATGTACAAATTTTATAGGAAGAACCTGTACAATTTTTATAGACAAAGCATGTACAAATGTTGCATGTAGATCTTTATCAAGTCAAGATTGATCATGGTGAAAATATTCATTAGATGTTGAGTATCCCTTTTCCAAGGAAGGAGAACATCATGGACAACCTTTTAGAGAAAAGATAAAGACTCGATAAAGTTAAAGGAAGACCATTGGACATTTGAAGAAAGCCCCAAAAGCAAGCAAGTCAAAGTGTAAATTATAAAGGTAAAAGGGACAAGTTAGGTGGAAGGTTAAATGAAGGTTCATGTTGGAATATGAAGATTCACTTGGAAAGATTATAAATAAGTGGCAGTGTGCCTTCATTAGATATCTCTCTCTTATTCTTGTCATCTCTTGCGAGGAGACGTAGCGAGCTTTCTTATTCTTCAATGATGAGCCCGACCCATGAAGGATATGGTTTCTATATTGTATTGTTGCTTGGTGTCTTACCCTTATTAAGGGTTTATATATATTGTATTCCTCATATTTGTTTTCTCTAGAAGGGCGTGAAGGGCCTGTTCACGGTTGTACTTCTTTCATTATTCATATCTTCTCTAGAAGCATTGGCTGGGTTTTCTTTCTCAAGAGGGTTTCCCAGGATAAATTTTTGTTTTCTTCATGTGCTTGGATATCATGCTTCTAGATCTTGATTATATTTTCAGAATATGATTGATGAATGTTAAAAAAATTTAAAGAACACTCGTAGATATGAAAATTTAACAAAAGTTAACATTTTTTCCTCTAGAGACATCAATTTCACCTCGGGGAGTAAAACACGATTCCTTGTGGGAAAAAAGACCAGTCTGGGCATCATACTTCACGAACACTATTGGTTTGGGTCCAGGTATGAGTGTTTATCAATATGTTGATCCAACATACTGAATTTCAAAATCATTGTGCAAAACCTGATGATTCCAAGAGAAAATATGGGTGTCTAGGATCCTTTTTTTGTTCCTGAATTGAAGCATAAAGACAAATATTTGATCATTAACAGAGAAGGACCCCAAAACCATCTCTACTCTTTTGAATCCTCTTTACATCCTCCTTCCACCTAAAAATGAAATCCATCCATCCCAAATAAAGGCTTAGAAGCGATATCCACTCTTTCTCAATTCATTCAATGAGTGTTTTTTCCTCCATTTGCTTCCCCGGGACCTCGTTACTAGAGATTTATCTTGCATTGGAATGATATAACTTAGAACTATGTCCTCTCCTACCACCAGCTGCATCTTATCATTTATTAACTTGAACACATTTTTGTTTGTCTTTGGCAGGCCCGTTCCTTGATCCCGAATGTCCAGAACCACTTCTAGACTTCCCAACTAGTTTGTGGAGCCTCAAGTCTTCACAATCCTATGGTGTCTGCATTACATTCAATCTGAATGTGTTAATGGAATTTATCGGTCTACCTTTGAATACTAGTTTATTGATGCACAGAGATTGGCCATTTGAGGCTCACCTCTTACACCTTTACCAACTTGAATTTTCATATGAGAGAATGAATGTACCTTTGGCTGCTTTTGGACAATTTTCACATGGCTCAAGTATGCCAGATCTGCTTGAAGTAAAGGATTTATCAGTGCTTGGACTCACAATGGTCCTATCCACATCAAAGTGACCAAAATATCCAATGATTCAATTTCTCCTTTGGAAGTGAAAACACATTAGTTAGGAAATTACATTAGTGCATTAAGGTACCCAACTAAGTCACCTGACACGAGGACATGAGAAACGAAGGACACGAGGATTTGAGTGTGTGACATGGACACGGTGACCCCCAGAATAAAGACACATAGGAAATGTTATATATATATATATATATATATATATATATATATATATTAGAAATATAGACATATAGATCCAAATTTTTGCAAATATTCAATAGAAACGTGTGACAAAGTTGTGTTGAATCATAATTGAGAAACCCTTCTATAATTTGTGGTTTTTCTTTCGAGACACCTTGTTTTGATTGACTTGTATGGGGAATGAAAGTGGATTTTATTATTACTAACTATTCCCTTTCATGTTGTTTACCTAGGGCCAAAATGTCATTGATTGAGGCTCGACCAAAAAAGAAACCCAAGCTTTACGAATCAACAACTACGAGGAGATATTTCAATATCTAGATCTCTGAATCAATATCTCCATATACATACAATGTTTGCATCTCTATGATTAACCTTATATTTTAACACAATATATATATACATACATATATATACATACATATACTATATATACATATACATATATACATATATATATACATATGTACATATATGTATACATATATACATATATATGTGTATGTATACATACATATACATATATATATGTATATATATACATATACATATATACATGTATATACATATATACATGTATACATGTATGTATATATGTATACATGTATATGTATATACATGTATATATGTATATGTATATATATACATATATACATGNCATATATACATATGTATATGTACGTATGTACATATGTACATGTATGTACATATGTACATACGTACATATACATATGTATATATGTATATACGTATACATATACATATATACATATACATATACATATATACATATATACGTATATATATACATATACATATACGTATACACACACACACACATATATATATGTATATACATATATGTATATGTGTATACATATACGTATATATATATATATGTGTGTGTGTGTGTGTGTGTGTGTGTGTGTGTGTGTGTACATATACATATATATATGTGTGTGTCTATGTATCACATCGCATTTCTATGATTAACTTGCCCGTGAATATGTCTATAAATCAATAACATTGGTATACATATGCACTTGAATGTTGTATGGGAACACGGTTCTCTCATAAGGTGATGCCAACACTGCAAAGATGATTGTGGGTGCACCAAGGACAATAAATACACAACTTGAATCCATGTTTTTTGTTTGTTTGGGGACATAGATATTTCAAAATAGATCTTATCAGAAGAAGACTTGGAACTTCTTATTCTACAGACAAAGGCAAGTATACAAAAGAAAGTGTCAAAGCTAGTCTTTCTTAGTCGATACCAAACACTTGTTGTTGTTAATATCATGTTTATTCACAATCTAAAGAGTTGGCTAAGTCCAATTGATATTTTCATAATTGAGCTGGAGCTGTATTATGCCGAGAGTCTTTCTTATGACAACCAAAAGTGTCAGGTGTTTAGGGCATGTCCTGACAGGCACAAGACATGCATGCCATAAATCAGGACATGCTTAATGGATGTGTCTGACATGCTCTGTTAGTGTGTCCATGTCAAACACACGGACATGGGACACACTACCCCATATGGATGTGTCCGGTTTAGGGCATACCTACCTAATTTTCCTTTAAAATGAATTTTAATGGTTTTTTAGGGTTTGTCACCCACAATTCGGGGACTAAACTCATAAAACATAAAATAATGATAAAAATGATGAAATGTTACAACATGATGAAAAGTTGAGCTTGATGAGGAGGAATTCATGCTCCATCTAACCCTAACATTATGATTTTTTCCTCAACACCCTTTTTTAGGTGGTATCTATATGACCTCTTTGTGCTTGCTTAGAAGGTGGATGATTTGCTCTTGATGACCAGGTTGACCAAGAGGGAGGAATAATACATGAAAAATAGGTCCAAGTCGGTATCCAAGAGGTGTTCTAATACAAGTATGAAAAACATTACAAGCACAATCACCTCTATAAATTATAAAACATAAGTGTGGTTGGGATCCCCAAGTCATGTGTCCTAATGAAATCATCCCAAGAAGCAACAAAAATCCCACCCGGGGAAAAAATGCCCAATCATGATGGGGGAATTCTTCCCATCAAGGGGTATTCAATAGAGCAAATAAGTCATTACTCTTTGAAATGAGAACCAAGAGAACCTACCATGATCGGACCAAGGTTCTTGAGCCCTACTAAACCAACACTTTTACATAAAACAAACCCCAACTTGGCCTTTGCAATGAAAAAATGACCCCTCCTCCTTGGCCTTTGCAATGAAAAAATGACCCCTCCTCTTTGGTACATATGATAGGGTACACTGCAAAGGATCTGGAGGGTAACAAACCTGACTCACAAATCAATGGCTAGCTCATTAACCCTCCAAGTCAGTTGACCAATTCAATGGTTTCCACTTCAAGGTGGCAATTTTCCTAACAACACCCAAAACATTCCAGGCAAGGTAGCGACTACCCTAGCAAAACCTAAAATGGTCCAAGAAAGGAGATAACTGCCCTAGTAGCACCCATAATAGTCCAAGAAAGGTGGAATCCCTCCAACAAAGTCAAATAGGAAATGGTTTCCCTAAACAACACCCAAAAACAATCAAACAAATAGGGGATGACTTATCTTATACACATCAAGGACCCATTCAAACACCTTCAAGAACCCTCAAAAAGGGTATGATAGCCTGGAGACAAGGTTTAGAGTTCGGCTCACATGTGTTAAGGATAGGGTTAGACAAGGTGTATATGATAGGGTTAGAAGGTTATAGTAGGAAGTGCAACAACTTAAGGCATTCAAGATCAACCTCAAGATGTTGACCAAAGTAGTCAACAAGTGTCCAACTAATAATGGCATCGTAAGGCATCTAAAAAGTAAATGTGGCAGCCTTAAACCTTTACTGGATGTGTCTGACATGCTCTGTTAGTGTGTCCATGTCAGACACACGGACATGGGACACACTACCCCATATGGATGTGTCCGATTTAGGGCATACCTACCTAATTTTCCTTTAAAATGAATTTTAATGGTTTTTTAGGGTTTGTCACCCACAATTCGGGGACTAAACTCATAAAACATAAAATAATGATAAAAATGATGAAATGTTACAACATGATGAAACGTTGAGCTTGATGAGGAGGAATTCATGCTCCATCTAACCCTAACATTGTGATTTTTTCCTCAACACCCTTTTTTAGGTGGTATCTATATGACCTCTTTGTGCTTGCTTAGAAGGTGGATGATTTGCTCTTGATGACCAGGTTGACCAAGAGGGAGGAATAATACATGAAAAATAGGTCCAAGTCGGTATCCAAGAGGTGTTCTAATACAAGTATGAAAAACATTACAAGCACAATCACCTCTATAAATTATAAAACATAAGTGTGGTTGGGATCCCCAAGTCATGTGTCCTAATGAAATCATCCCAAGAAGCAACAAAAATCCCACCCGGGGAAAAAATGCCCAATCATGATGGGGGAATTCTTCCCATCAAGGGGTATTCAATAGAGCAAATAAGTCATTACTCTTTGAAATGAGAACCAAGAGAACCTACCATGATCGGACCAAGGTTCTTGAGCCCTACTAAACCAACACTTTTACATAAAACAAACCCCAACTTGGCCTTTGCATTGAAAAAATGACCCCTCCTCCTTGGCCTTTGCAATGAAAAAATGACCCCTCCTCTTTGGTACATATGATAGGGTACACTGCAAAGGATTTGGAGGGTAACAAAACTAACTCACAAATCAATGGCTAGCTCATTAACCCTCCAAGTCAGTTGACCAATTCAATGGTTTCCACTTCAAGGTGGCAATTTTCCTAACAACACCCAAAACATTCCAGGAAAGGTAGCGACTACCCTAGCAAAACCTAAAATAGTCCAAGAAAGGAGATAACTTCCCTAGTAGCACCCATAATAGTCCAAGAAAGGTGGAAGCCCTCCAACAAAGTCAAATAGGAAATGGTTTCCCTAAACAACACCCAAAAACAATCAAACAAATAGGGGATGCCTTAAACATCCTATACACATCAAGGACCCATTTAAACACCTTCAAGAACCCTCAAAAAGGGTATGATATCCTGGAGACAAGGTTTAGAGTTCGGCTCACATGTGTTAAGGATAGGGTTAGAAGGTTATAGTAGGAAGTGCAACAACTTAAGGCATTCAATATCAACCTCAAGATGTTGACCAAAGTAGTCAACAAGTGTCCAACTAATAATGGCATCGTAAGGCATCTCAAAAGTAAATGTGGCAGCCTTAAACCTTTACTGCAGTGGATGCAAGTCCCTATGCCCAAGAAAACCTAAATAAGTAACAACACCCTTCTAACAGGAAGATGCATCTTTCTAGTAGAAGCAACACTTATCTAGTAGACAATGAAACCCTCAAACAACAGTGACACCATAAATAAGAGTAGCGACACCCTCAACATGAGCAATGAAACCCTCAATAAGATTAGCATCTACCTCAAAAATGACAATGATATCCCCAAGGAGGCCTAAACAGGTAGTGGTTCCCTCAACAAGAGAAAGAGTCAACCTCAACAATGACATTGAAAGCCTAAAGGATGTCTAAATAGGCATCGGTACCCTAAAAAATGATAGCATCATCCTCAAGGAAATAATAGCACCCTCAAACAAGATATGGCAACCTAAAAAACATAGTACAACAACCAAAAAATAGAGCACAACTCACACAAATGGAGGAATCATCACTACATCACCAATAAACCCTTTGATGCTACCTCTGCCATGGCTATTCTTAAACATCTTCAAGCCTTTATATTGTTGAGATCATGCCCAGAATGTTGTTGTTTATAACCTGAGTATAGGTTTTGTGATGTTGAGTTTGACTTCATGTATTCCTTATTAAGTTTCCTGATGTCTCTTTTCTTTCCCAGAATTGACCCATTGCAAAAAATAGTTAGGAAAACAATAGAAATAAATCTTGCTAGAAACCACAAATTGTATCCTCCACACTTCTGTACTTTATTTAGACCATTTAAATTCTTGACAGGGTGAGCTCATTCAGTAGTCATTATAATGACAAAGTTGTTGTTTCACTCCAAAAAACTCTTACAAGAAGACATAGACAAACAACTAAAATAGTGCAATTCCAATGCATACCCATATCTTCATATATTCCTTATACACATGATATCACATTCATAGTACAATTTTTTAATCCATTTCCACAATAAAAAGAAAGAATATCACAACGATGAAGGGAAGTTGAAGAATGATTTGAAACTCACACTAAATGTGTGAGGAGAAGAATTGCTTTGATTTCCTCATATTAGTAGCTCCATTCATACTAGGAAACCATATCAATTCCAAATCCTGATATACTTGATTTCAATCCTCCAATACCTAGTGTAATGAGATACAAGGATAATTAGAAAATAGAGTTGTAACAAATTTTATTTTTTGTTATTAGATTGGGAATGCATGGATGGGTGAGATATGGCAGTGTAGTGAAAACTACCAACATGTGTACTCATTGAAAAATTAAAATATATAATAACACCTCATGTATTAGCATTATATCAAATATTTTCCCTTTCAACCCATTTAAAGGTGAGTTAAAAGAATAAGCAAAAGGTGGTGATCCAATTGTAATCAAGCAATAACAGCTTACCAAAGATTGAATTGAAGAAAAAATGACAATTGGCAAGTATCTTCCCAAGAAGGAGTCAACCGGAAATCCTCCAAAAAGAGACAGGATGAAGGAAATTCCAATAAAGGTTGTCATGATATTTTCAGATTGTTCACTGGGAAGGTGCATGGTATTCAACAACTACCCAACCAAGTTTACATATATGCCTGAAGTTGTCAATATCTCACATAGCTCAATTCCTTTCATGCCTCACAGTTAGCCAAATGAATTTCAATTTGAAAATGAGTTGTGGAATTATTTGGAAAAGTGTAGAGAACACATATCTATATGTATACATATAACTAGCATGAAAGTTGTAGGTAGACACCCCCATTCTAGTCTTATATGCAGGGTTGTCCCTGAAGTCAAAAGCTTGGTTTTTTTCTCACCAATATGTGTTGGAAACTACCATCACCAAGATGTTTAGGATTTAAAATGAAATGATGAATTGTAGGCCCCCTTCTAGGGTTTATACAATGTTTTTGAAGGAAAGATGGTACAAATTTCAGATGGATAGATTAAAGAACCACTTACTCTATGAAATATATAACCCTAAATATTTTGCAAAAATATACCTGTAGACTATGGAATAGGAAAAAGATTTATTAAGTGAGTTTTACATGGATAATTATTCTCTACCATATCCCTACATATGGTCACCAAACCCATATATAACGGATGTGCAATTGGCAACATTATGACCTTGGTTCAACCCTGCTGTTTCTACTAGAACCAACATTTGCACAAAATTGAATGTAATGTTGATCATGTAAAAATATAACACCACCCATGCAGAGGAGAATTGGATTAGCTAAGGAAATCCATAAAACAAGAATACTTGCATAGATTTTGTCCCTTTTTTTTCCATTCTATATATTTATATTTGTTAGAAAAGGCAGATGATGGCATTGCAAGTGAGAGAGCCAAAGCCTTTATTGATATTTTAATTAATGGGTTCAATGTTCTTTTGGACATCTCAACAATAGCACATGGAACACTGAGTTCCTTGAAGTTAATTCACCGACATTTAATTTGACTTCCTCAGTTAAGAATTTAAAAAGAGAAGCATTACAAATCCTCAAAGAGGTGGGCACCACCAATGGTTTTCTTATATAGATGAATTTCCCCTTGAGGCTTGATTCATTTGAAGATAAGCACTTTTTCTTAGAAAAATTGTTTCCACTATAGGTACTCTTTTGTCAAATTATTAAAGACTTGCACCTAGCTCAGGGAAATGAACCTCTATGGGTGGCTTGATGTGCCAATGTCTTCCCTGGTGAATAATAATCCCATTGACACTTAATTCATATACTAAATGTGACTGAATTATGTATTCTTGTTTGGTTTTAACACACATGGACTGCTACACTAAATTTTAATTGCATTGGGTTGTTTAATTATGTAGATTAACAACTATATTTTGTAACTATATTTCCCACAAGTTGTACTTAATGTTTACATGTACTTTTTTTTAGAGGATGTGAGTGCATAGTTTGTTTCTTCTTACTTTTTAGTGAAATTGCACCATGTACCATGATACCCATTTTTAATTTCAGTATCCTTATTCTATACATGGATCATGGTGTAACATTTTGTCAATAGAACTAAGTCTTATAAGAAGGGAACCTTATATTATATGTGTTGTATATCAGAGCTAAGTTGTATGAACTTGTAAATTTAATAGTGGGGGTTCAATCCCAAGCCCTATGAATGAGCATAACTAGCTTGCTTAATGATATTTTTGTCTTTCCTAAATTTATTATGAGGCCATGATGTAAAATGGGTTAGATAGACCACCATTTGTAATATTTATGATGTTATTGTGACAATTAGATATATTATGATTTGTAATATTTATGATGTTATTGTGACGCATATGATAGGAGGATCATATTATTTTGATGATATGCAATGATCGTGGTTTTTCCTGGTTTATTTTCCAATGCTTGGACAATGCCTTAGTGATAATCCTTTTGGAGAGTTCATATGAAGCATGGTAAAGAGACTTTGAAGTTCAATTCCCACCACAAATCATCCCTAATTCAGCATGTTGATCCCTCCTCGGAAATTTTCACCATGAAAGGAATTAAATGGACCCAAAGCAACAGTTTATGACACACTTCATCCTTGAGAAAACAATTATGGGTAGGTTGAAGTAAAGCAGGGAATTTTCCTTCACATTTTGGACATTTTTTATTCCACACAGCAGTCAAATAGTCCTAAACCTCGATTCTGAGCCTCCATATAGGAAGGATTAACCTCCCAAAATCATTGTGGAATAGTTCTGGGTATAATATGAGTAATTCTAAGAATGGAATGAGCAGTTTCATGAACTTTTTTCCATGAAAGGAGGCCAAAAGAGAATTATGTGCACAATAATAGCCCCAAAAACATGAATTCTGGGCACATATCACCATGCAACAATGGACTTTTTGAAGTTCTAGGCATTGCTTCAGCACTAGAACCAATTTTGGGAAACGTAATTAATAAATGTTATATATGTTATGGAGGGGTGATGATGGATCTATTCCAGTTTAGCCTATGTAATTTTATAGAGTTTTATAATTATTATGGTTGCCTATTTAAAAAAGAAAAACAATTTTACAGACCATTTTTTAAAAATTTGATTTATCAGTGTTGTAGAAGTTACATATTTACTCAGGGTGTAGATGCACTTGAATACTCTCAGTACAAACTTTCGTTTACTCTATTGCAATCAATCCAAAAGAAAAAACAGAGACAGAGATACAATAGTCACGCTGCTATCCATTGGTTTTTGTCTTTGATGATAAAGTTTGGTTTTCTCTTTAGGTCTCTAATCCACGTTTATCAACTTAAGCTAATTTCTTCATTAATTAATACACTTATATATTGGCATTTGGATAGGAGTTAGTATATTGTAGAACATGCTCAAAATGAGCTTTATCAAGGTGAGGCACATTCCATGAGCAATACTATCTTGTATAACTACTCAACAAGATACATAACATATATATTCTAAGAATATTCTGCAAGCAAATAGGTGAAAACTTGAAAAACCCTAA
Organism: Pseudotsuga menziesii; assembly: GCA_001517045.1. Classification (NCBI taxonomy): domain Eukaryota; kingdom Viridiplantae; phylum Streptophyta; class Pinopsida; order Pinales; family Pinaceae; genus Pseudotsuga; species Pseudotsuga menziesii. Next base: position 869,915 of record LPNX010903981.1, on the reverse strand, counting down.
AGGAAAAGACATCAAATGAATATTCCAGTAGACAACACCGGTATTGTTTGTTGATAGTATCTCATGGCTCAGATCCTTTTTATTTTTTTTATATACATACCTTTCATGATTAAAAATCTCCATCACAATACAATAAACTTATTTAACTAACCTTAGTGGTCATTTATCTACTAGTGACCACAGTCTAACTTTTGACTATCAGTCAAACTGCATTTTTATCATCAGCAGAATGTTGGAAGCATTTGCACACACATGCACAAAAGACCGATATGCAATCATCTCACTCAGATACAACAATATACACTACTCCAACCACCTAAGGAGATGAAATTGTCATGTTCCATCTCAATTCTATCATTTTATTTTTCTAATTCTTGATTATCCTATCCAAACATCAGCTCATTTTATTCTCATTTTTACTTCTAATGAGAGAAACTTTGATGCTACCAGTGAGCATAGCCATTTTGATGTTAGAAATTTATCCAAGGTATGCCATTCAAGTTCCCAGGGAAATGACAAACCATAAAAATGGTCTCAACACAATCAAGGAAATAATGTCTTTCCCTTCTATCTAAGAATGAAAGTCTTACTTGATGTCAGGTAAGGTCCCAGGGATGTGGTATAAGTTTCATAAGATTTAGAAATACAAATTTCCTGCAATAAGGTTTGATGGATTGCATATGGAAAATTAGTTATAGTGTTTCTATTTCTATTAACTTTCATGTAGTCTTATTGGTGTTATGGTCATGAAACTCTTGCATGGGGTTTGCTTTAAACATGTGGGCCTGAGTTTACTAGTTATCAACCCCTCAATGCTAAACCTTTAACATGCATGTGTAATGATATTTTTTTGTCTTTTTATAACTTTTTACTGAGCCAAGTAGATGAAATATTTTTCAATGGAGTAAACAAGGTCTGTTCTCATTTGCACTTATCCTAGTAGGTTGTGTTGGTTGTGGTTTTGTGCCAGCCATCCCGGGAGCAGGTATAAGATGGTGACACCTCTAAATTCTAGATAGAGTAAAATGTATGGATTGAAGGCTCTATCTTGGTATCTTTGAGTACCTTCCAACTGATGTGAATGAGCTTGGTTGGTCTTATCAACATGAGTAATCTTAGTCACCAAAGGGTCATCAAGATTGGGGTCATCTAACATGGAACACACTGATAGTAGGAACTTGGAAATAGTAAGTGAAAAGCTCCATTGATCCTTTGGTATATCTAGGAATATGCTTCCATTCAGATTAATATTTGGATGATAAATCTTAGCCTGGAAGGTAAGCTTCAGAAGTTTGAAGGGGTAGTCAATAGGAATATGATTTTGGGTGAAGAAGACATCTCCTGCAAAAGGAGTGTTGGGAGGAACCATGATGGAGGCCTGCCAATGGAAAATATAGTTTCCAACAATATAAAATTGAGTATTTATTAGTTATACCACAGTTAAGGGTTCACTTAATAAAAGTCCATTAGAGGTTATGGCTTTGGACCCTAAGCATTGATGCAATGCACTCACAAAAAATGAATGGACCTGGGAAAAAAGGTAATGGTATGTGAAACTATATTTCAATCATGATCAATATCTATCACATAGGGAACACTTTCAAGCAAGAGCATATTTTTATAGGCAGAGCGTAGAGATCCCATTCGGAATCTAAGAAGGAATCCTTGGTGTGATCACAAAGGCATCTCATACATAGAAAATGGTCACATAGAACAACTAGGTAATGATGGCAAGGATTGTAATTTTAGTGCATTTATTACATTTGTAAATTAAGCACATTGTTTAGGTGCATAAGATAGATGTATCTCTTATCTATAGGAGTGTGTACTCAAGTAAGGGACATTTCCATACATCCAACATGGATATTAAAAATAAGTATAGTTCAATATCAAATTAATATTGATATGGACCAAATAATAAGATATGTCTAAATAAAACAATATAAAATCTTATGTCATTAGTGAATCCCCAACAATATAAATATTGAGACTCTACTAGTCATACCGTAGTTAAGGGTGCACTTACTAAAAATACATTAAAGGTTATGGGTTTAGACCTCAAGAATTGATGTAATGCACTCATAAAAAATGGATGGGCCTTAAAAAAGGTAATGATATGTGAAACTAGAATGCAAGCATGATCAATATTACCTCACCTAGGGAACAATTTCAAGAAAGAGCATATTTTGATAGGCAGAGGATAGATATCTCATTAGAGATCTAAGAAGGAATCCTTGGTGTGATCATAAAGGCATCTCACACAGAAAATGATCACATAGACCAACTAGGTAATGATGGCAAGGATTGTGAGTATGGTGCATTTCTTACATGTGTAAATTAAGCACATTGTTCACTAGTTTTTCATATGCATATATAAAATGAAAATGAAATTAGGTATTGAACTCATCAAGGATATTAGGAAGTGAGAAGGAGAGATTTTCTTTTTTATTTTATATGGAATTCGGAGTGGTTTCTCCCTCACTAGTTGGGTCTTCCCTTTGATTTATTATAGATTTGACTTTGATATCCCTGAGACAACATTCCATACTTGTTCTAATCATAGATGTAATTTGAGTCATTGATTCTAAATATTATTGTATGTTTCCAATATGGACATGCATATACATCCTATTCAATACTTCTTCTATGACATCTCTGATCACTGTCAAGTCTTGAAAATAATTGCTTGTCAAATTTAAGGCCTCTAGTTAGTTGTCTCTCATATGAACATAGAACCTCCAATCAACTTGAGGATCAGTAAATAAAAAAATTCAAATTGGATGAAAAGGAAAATGGAGGAGATCAAGGTCGATCATATCATGCATTATCACATGATTCTTGGTAAGGAAGGAAGTTTTCATTCTTTGGCTTTCTTTCCTAAAAATTTAATTATCTTTGTCAAGAATGCAACTATGGAGGAATCAAGAGTCCAACATTCACAAGGGATTGGAAATGGATAGAAAATTGATATCCGGTTTTCATATATTGGGTTTTTGGGCTATAGATCATATTTGATACTCTGTTTTAAAACTAGAGGTCCTCAATCCATAAACTAGCATGCAGTATAATTTGGAAAGATAATCATTCATATAGGTTCAATTAACTCTGGTGCTATCATCCATGGGTTTCTGGCACACTTACAAGCTACAGTTAAAACACTATAGGTTCACAATTTAGTCTTCAACATTGCCATTCTTGAGCTTTACTTGGGATTGAAAGTGGACTCACTTCATTCTATAGATAAAAATTACAAGATGGGTTGAAAACCAAGACTTTGACCTTTGACTTCAATTAAAGGAATCTACATATTTTTATACATGTTCCTTTCCCCATTGAATGTTATATTTATTACCCTGTGCTTTTTTCATTGATTGTTAATGTCATTTTGAAGCTACAATATATTGAAAAGACAAGGGTTTCACAAAAAACCATGGCAAGGAAAGTATCTTGACCAAATTTGGGTGCATATATTCTACCATGATTTCACCTATTCTGGAATATCTTATCCATATCGGATTCCTTGAGAAATGAATACAGATATACACTTTGTTTTGCACAGAATTACAGAGCCAACTAATTCTAGATAGAAATAATAACCCTATAGATATCAACGAAATTAATAGATCTCTTATCCATAGTGAATTCCTTGAGAAATAAATACAGATCTACACTCTGTTTTGCATAGAATTACAAAGCCGACTAATTCTAGATCGCAACAACAACCCTAGAGAGATCATTGAAATTGATATATCATCATATTGATTTTCATCTGGAAAGAATTTGATAATGTATTTACCTTGGAACTTGTGCTCAATCATTTTTATGGATTGATTCTCACAATAAAATGAGTGCACCATACAAGATAGAGGGAGAGTGTTTTCCAACCATACCTTGAAGAGATATTGTTCCAACAAATTTACAGATGCAGTGGAATCAACTATGCCCTAAAACTTCGCCCTCCACCAGAGATTCCATTGACATGTGCCTACTCTTATTGTCTGCATTTTCTTTGGACATTGTAACCAAAATATTCCACACCCATACCTAGGATCGTATCGTTGCATGAGAAAGAAGACAAAGGAAACATTCAGTGAAAACAAATCTCGATCTTGCAGCTATTAGTAACCCTATATGCTAATTAATTATAACTAACACACAAAATGCTCAATATAAATTGTCAACCCAGGGAAGTCTTTTTAGTCCAAATATAATTGGCACAATCTATGCATAAACACTCAAGTAGTTGAATGAATAAATACAGATGAGTATCCTACCTGTCTACTCAGTCAAACTCTTATCAGGACTAAACCTATTCTAATTACTCATCTAAGAATTCAAAATGAAGTTACCTTCCTACAACATCAGTCCAACAGTAACAAATCTAAGAATCAATAACTAGACTTACTTTTGCAAGAAGTTAAATCCTAACAATATTAGACTATACATGAATCCATCATAACCATTTTAGTTCAACTAATCTAAGAATTGGAAACAACAACAATTGAATCAAACAAACTCCAAACTACAATCTGACTAAATTAGCAAACCTGAGAAAGATAAGTAACTAAAAGGAACTAGAGCTGATCTTGACTGTAACAGATATTGGCACACATGCATAATAGAAACTATCCTACACAGTCGAATGTCACACCATACAGTTGCAGCTTAGTAGGAGTGCAAACATTGACTATCAAAGGAAACACAATGATCAACCATTACTGTTGTAGCTAAATGTAAATAATGCATCTACTATAATTTCCACACCACAAAACTAAAAAAATCAAAACATCTAATTAACTCGGCATTCTCTATGAGAAGGCAGGCCCATACTTTGAATAGAGATGCCAGGACTAACACAAATTAAGATGCATAAATATGAAGAATCTTGCTCCTTATATTAAAAATGGCGAATTATAGTTACAGTTCTCTATCACAGCTTACACAGTTTGATCAATAACCAACCAACCCTTGGCTCAGATCACATCCCCATATTTATCCATGAACATCATAACCTTCACCCACTAATATGAAGAAACCATGAAGGTCTATGATCTTTAGGTTTCCTTGTTACAACGAGTTGTTATAGCTATGAGTGAAATTAAATGGAGATAAGGAATATAGGGAATATTGTTGCTCTGGACGCTAGTGGATAGACGGAACTAATTAGATAGGAGATACCATGTCTATTATAGCTATGCCTTAAGCAGCGGCGCACTGTTGCAACTAAGTCTATTGCAGATACCATGTGGAATGATGACCTCTGTTTGCGTCCAACGTGTGGAGGTGGGACTAATAGGTAACAACTAGTAACAAATACTCATTTCCTCTTCAGACCATGTAGGATGCTACACCTATGTTCCTCAAGATTTAACTATCTTTATAAAATCAAGACATGTTAGCACAATTTAAGAGACAGAGTTCTAACCATAAGAATCTTAGGCATTAATAGGATTAAACAATAATTAATCATACCTGTAAATATTTAAGCTCAATGTGAGGGAAAACATCTTTCTGGTGTGTAGAAATGAACCGGGACAAGGAAAAAAGGTATAATGGACGTGGTAAAAAGGGGGCCATTATAGGAACCAACATATCCCCCCAACTATCCTGTTGCATGTAGTCATGCAACAAATTCCACTAATTTGAGTCTCAATATGGACCTCATTCATGGAGAGAGAAAAAATTGTAGGATCTTTCAGGTATCTCACCCCCATCTAGATATCCCTTACATGCAACCCAGTATTTCCAACACTGCTTCTCCTTTGTCTTAGTCAATGTAAAATCATCCATATATGGCTTTCCTGGCCACCATATGAGTGGAAACTTATATTTCAGTCCCAACCAGTGAACTCCACACTTCTTCATGCTCTTAACTTATCCTTCCACTCTAGGGAGAGCCTATTTAAAATTTTTGAAACAATAAGGGTCCCTTTTATTTAATGCCGAAGAAGAAGCTTTCCACCTGTGATTACTTCCTTCCAAGACCAGATGTTGTTGTTTAGAGATTTGGTCAACACAGGTGGAGATAACCTTTTCTTGCAGTTCCCTCAATTGCTGCATCTTCATAGGAGATACAAGCCTCCTTCCATGGAGTGTGAGGAGAACCCGAGGAGATTGAGGTTCACTCCTAACCCACAGGTTTGAGTTGGCCTCATTCTGAAAATCACTTTCCCACTGCACATGATTGTTAACAAAAGAGGAAAATGCTCTCATTTGAACATCTCCCATGCAAGTAAAGTTCACATAGCAGGTTCTGTTCATTGAAGCTGCTCTCCACAAAGGTCTCCAAGAACTGGGAAGTCGGTGTCAAATGATGAGGTATTCCCTCATGTAGGGATTTAAATTGAACAAGGTCATTTTCTCATACAAGAACAGTGGATAGGAGGGAGATGGAGCTCTAAAGCTCATCAGTTCCCGAGAGAGAGAGAGAGCGTACATTTGGTATTTTTTCTTCAACTCCACCAATTATTTTTGCACCTCCTGACATTGAAACCTTTGGAAAATAAACTGTTCTTCCCATTTCTCCCTTAATTCCCTGATATTTTTTCTATGCTAAAAAAGGGGAATCATTCCTACCTAACATCGATTAACATGATATTTCCACTTCTTCACTTCTATCTTCAACAGTGAGAGCTCTGCATTCTCATTATCAAAATATGAAACAATTTTTTGAGGAATTTTCATCCCTACCTTATCACCCGATGTCTCAGCCTTCTCACTTTGAATTAGGAGTGTAACAGGTTCATCTTTTCTCAATGTTGTTGCAGTCTCTACATGTATAGCTATTTCAGTAATCAATTTTGGGGATGTTGATTCTTGTGTGACAACATCCTTCTCCATTAGTTCTGTAGCAATATTTGTCTGTGTAGATTCCTCAACAAACAATTTTGGGGATGCTAGTTCTTGTGTGACAACGTCCTCTTCCATCAACATTGTAGCAATCTCTATCCGTGTGGTTGCTTCAGTAAACAATTTTGGGGATGCTAGTTCTTGTGTGACAACATCCTCTTCCATCAGCACTGTAGCAATCTCTATATGTGCGGTTTATTCAGCAAACAATTTTGGGGATGTTGGTTCTTGTGCGACATCATCCCTCTTCTGAATCCCATCCCCAACCACTTCAACTTGTGCTTCCTTCTCTCCTGATAATTCTCGGGATGTTGGTTCTTGTGTAACAACATCCTCTTCTTGTTGAAATTCATCCTAGACTAACTCTGTGTCTTGAGACTATCCTGGAGTCTCGTCGAGATCTTCTAGGTTCTAGTCAAGGACTTTTTCCACCTCTAGCTCATTTTCTTCCAATAAAAAGGCATCCTCAACAACACAGGGGCTTCACTTATTGGCCAATATCCTATCATGTTAGTTCATATTGTGGGTTTTAAAATTATCAAAAATCGAACCAATATGTTGTAGGTATTGGGGGCATGAGGGTTTTAAGGTTGGGGTGGGTAGGGTGGTTAATAAGGATTGACGTATAAAAAGGGGTGGGGAGGAGGTTTTAAGTATTGGGAGGGGGTTTCAACAAAAGGATTTTGGGTCAATATCTCTTGAAAATTAAGGGTATTCTTTAATATCCCATGATTGCACGTGCTATGAGAGAGGTTCACTAAGTGAAGTCCCAGTGCAACCTCAACAAAAAATTTTGAGGATGTTATTTCTTGTGTGACAGCATCATGTTTCCCACTTCCTTCCAACTGCTAAAGTTTCTCCTGAGTGAGTTCAATGTCTCCTGAAATGTGAGATCGATCCATGAATACTTCATTGTCCCATGATGGATGGGATTGCATTTGTTCATACCCCCCTAATTCCAGATCAGGGATCATGTCAAATTTTGGTTCATTTTCATCCCTTGGCTCCACTGCATGTTCTTCTTTTTCTTCTTCAATTTCCTATGCTAGTTGTTGTGCAACAAATCCTGTTCTATAAATTTATATCTTGATTGGCCAAAGATTTCACCACACTCTAGACAGACCACTTTTTCCAATTCCTCACCTTCCTCAACAGGAGGTGATCCTTCCAATTGGTCTGCAACCTCTACCAGTGTATTCATCCTTCTCTCCACCTATTTCTTGCATGCTTCTTTCCAATTTTCCAATTCCCTTCAAAGCATTTCCACCTCTTCTTTCAGCAGACCATTTTCATTCAAAATTCCCTCAATTTGAGGTTCTTGTGGAGCAGCGTCTAACCGGGGTGTCAAAATGGGAAATTCAATATTTGATTCAATTTTTTCCCATTTTTCCCACGTTTTCTCTTCCACTGTGACAGATCTAGTTCTCGTTCTCCTTATCGGTCGTGAATACGTTCCTTCTTCTTTTGATCTTCTTCTTTCCCTACATGATACAGGGGTTTCTAGTTATGCCACTGATATAGAAGGAATATCTCCCATTTCAACATCTCCCCTTGTCTCTACCACCACAATCTCTTCTTAAATTAAATTTCCCCTCCATTCAGGAGAGGATTCAATCGTAAAGATCTCTGCATCTCCTTCTTTCATTGTAGCTTTGTTAACCCAAAAAATATACCCAATTTGCTCCATATGGCCCACACCACATGAATACATCCATTTTCTAACCCTTATTGACCCCTATACCCTTTTTTAACCTATGTTTTTCTCCTAAAGGCTAAAAAAACATCAAAAAGAGCTTAAAAACCCACAAATGAACCAAAATAGCTCACAAAGGGGCTAAATCCCTAAAAAAGGGCTAAACAACCTAAAAGGGCCTAAAACCCCCAAAAGGAGCTAAGAAAATGGAGAAAAGGGCTTGAAACCCCAAAAAGTGCTTAAAACCCTGAACATGGGCTAAAAACCCTAAAAATTTGAGAAAAGGTATGAATAGAAGTGTAGGGGTCACTATCAACACACCTCCATTTCTTCCTACTGTTACTCTGCCCGTATGAGTGCCTTGAGAAACTGTCATTCTCAAGCCATTCATTCCCTTCACTTCATTTTTCTCCACTATCCAAACCTCTTGCATGTTGAGCCTTGCTCCATATCACCCAACCTTGTAGAGAGGTAGCTTCCTGAGCCAGGGCATGGTGGCCCCCTTTTAAAACAAGCTGGAAGCTATATGGTCTCATTTCGTATGTTAGTTTTTGTTTCGTAGGTTTTTTAGATATACATGCTTTGATTTCTAACATTTTGCTGTAGGTTATCCATTATTTGCCTCTAACAATTTGTTGTAGGTTCTTCTACATCAATTTGACTTATCCTTCTATCCTATAGACGGAAGGTAGGTGTAACTGCACGTAGCTAGGGTTTATTCCCTGCTACAGTTTGGCAACTCCATCGGGTTGATCCCACTGGATCCCTGGGGTTTAATAATTTCTGTAGATGTTTGGTTTAATAGTTTTTGTATATCTTTGATTAGTTGCTTAGTAGTTTTCTTTCTAGTTTCTTTCATTTCTGTTACTGGTCGGGCCCTCCCAAGGACGACCCAAACCTATTTGGCCACAGTACCAATTACTATCGGTCTTTCTCAGTTTTGATTTTTATTTTTTTTCATTTACGGTCCGAGTCGCCTATTTTGGGCCTAAAAGGGAGACCCCCTCGTTGATTTTGGCCCTAAAAGGGAGACCTCCTCACCACATTGGCCCAGACAGGAGTGACATGCCTCTGTAGGTTGAGTCACATGTTTTGGGCCTAAAAGAGCGACCTAGTCGTCTATTTCATCCCTAAAAGAGCGACCTGGTCACCTATCTGGCCCCAAAAGGTATGACTTGAGTCCTGGGTTGTCTATCACTGTTGTTCAGATTGTCTATGCAACTCAGACACCTATGTCTAGTAGCCAGAAGTTATTTGTACTTTGTGTAAGTTATTTTATATTCGAATGAGTGTAGGGTTAGATATTTGCAAATAAAAATATGTCCAACGCTTGGTTATATTTCTGTAGAGTTCTTTTTATAAGAACAAGGTAGACACGGTACAAATTTACATTTGCTCAGTTGAACAGTTGCATTTTCAATTATGTTTTATCTTTACTGGTTTTTACATATTACAAGTTGCCCATTGTCCAATCTACACAGAAAGCAAGAAACACCTGCTAACCATAAAATTACAGAAAATCATTCAAAATGGTACTCACACACTTAAAATTCACACAACCACACCACTTAAGCCAACCAAACTCGGTTCATGACACCGAGAGAACCTCTAAAATTAACCAATTTACTTTAAGTAAAAAAATTTACAGTTTGAGGACATAAGTCCTTGACTTCCTTAACCATGGGAAGTGATTGGGATATGCCCTAAAATTCATTGTGAGGAGTACCATGGGAACCCCAAAGTAGCTAGATAACAAGAGGAATTGCCAAGCGAAACGGGCCAATGATCCCTTCCGATTGACTAGTAAAACCTGTGAGTAAAAATCCAAGCACTATCTTCTGGTAGTTTTGGTGGCCAAGCAACCACCTATAAGCCACTAGGAAGCCATTAAATCATGGTCCATATCTTCATTACTGGTTACTACCAGAAAGACACCATTGATCCATCACATTCCTCCTATCATCTCAAGGGCGAGTCTCCTTAGTTTGGACCTTTAAACCAGCACCACCGAGACCATACTCAACAACTCTCTTCACCGTTAGAAGGCCACGGAGCCTCTAACTCTGACTCGAATTCATACCAATCTGAGCCGCACTTGCACATTGAATCGTCTAGCCCCATGGCTGGTGCAAACCCAGATCCTTTCTCCCAAAGGGTGAGCTTCAGCGGACCCATGTCCATGCCTCACCTCACCACCAACATCCCTATTGGTGGTCCCAGTGCCACGGTGCATACCATTATAACTCAGTTGTCCATTAGTAGCGAACCCACATCAACCCCCATTCTTACTACTATACTGCCATTTACACTGAGTGGCAGTGGCCCTGTCATTCCCACGGTGCCCCAATTCACACACGAGGGCAGTGGCCCAGTTGGTACCACAATACCATCTCTCATACCTAGTTGTAGTGGCCTGTCCAACATCATCCTAACTATCCACATCATGGGAAGTCAAATTCAGGTGCCCCCAACCATGCAAGGACACTAATTTCCTATAAACTCTAGCACCATCATCGACCCCTCCCACACTAGTCTTGGGGCTAATCTGCCATTCATGGAACACCTCAACTTGCCTGATTTGGATAGATTAACCAATGACCCAATCTGCCACCAACCCCACTAGCACCCTATGCCAGCGAAACTCCCATCAGACATCCAAAAATTTGAAGGGAATGCAGGGGAATGCCCCCAAAACCATATCATGGCATTTCATCGGTGCTCCTCCTCAAAAATCATCATGGATGATTCAATCAGACTCAGGTTGTTCCAGCGCACCCTCGCAGGCACTGCAACCAAGTGGTACAATGAGCTTCCACAAGCCACCTAGCCAAACTTCAACTCTTTATCCTTCATGTTCTTGCAGTATTTCCAACTCCCCGTCTACTATGACGAGGGCATGGAGATTCTCCTATCTTGCTGCCAAAATATGACAACTTAGATAACTGACCACATCCATGAGTGGCGGCAATGCCAAAGCTTGTGCAATATTCAGCTCGAAGATAGGATATTCCTCGATTGGTTTTTAAATACCTTTCTACCACCCATAGCAAAAGACGTCGCCTCAAAGCACCCGTAGTCTGAGGAAGAGGCCATCTTGAAGGCGCAACAATTTGATTTAATTTATGCATAGTCAAGTTACCTGTATACGATTCTTCCTAATGCTCCCTGTGCTGGTACCTACCACAGCAACACACCGAGGGCATCACATGCTGCGGATGGAATTATAGGTTCTGCTTCCCATCACCCACAACACCATGTGGCACCTCCTATAATGACACTGGAGCCAAGCAACACCAATAGCATTTCCCACCCTAACCAACCCCCTGATTACTTAAGGTTGATGTCTCATTTTGGATCCACAACCTCCTATGCACAACCCACACCACAACAGCATGTCCATACACCAAATTGGATGGAAAAACAGTATTCGAGACAAATGACCGGATTTGTAGCCCCCAACTCTCCTAGTCTACTATGCACCACCTGCACAAGCTATTTCAACCCCTACCCAAGCTCCGTCTTCACCCTTGGGACAAGCTTTTCCCTAGAGGAATCATCCCAATGAACCTTCCCCCAACAACCAACAAGGGCAAGGCAGAAATAATCGAGCTAGGAATCGGGGCAACAACCAACCTCAAGGAGGCGGTCAACAGCTGAATCCTCCCAACAACACCGGAGCAAACCGACCGACCAAAAATCCCCAATAACCCAACCCACCTAGATGAAACTCCCCATTATGGACAAATCGACTGTGTAAACTATGGGATGTCTACAGTCACTATACACATGAATTCTTCCTCATGGGTCGCACTAAGCAGGTTCTCCAGAATGAAGCTCATCATGGTACCAACACGATAGCTCAAGCTCAACCTAATCCATCACCACCAGACCCTCTACCCATGGTGTTCGAGAACCCATTACCACTTCAAGGACTAGTAGCAACCACACCTGTGCCCCCACCCTCTCCCACATCCCCCACCACACCTCCATCGACAAAGACAGGTGTTCACCACCTGCTAGCCATGACAATTGAAGAGGTCAATTTGTAGACCAGACGAAATTAGTATGGATCCAATATTGAAATCGCTGACCCATCAATGACATACATGTCCAACACAACCAACATACCTCTTCACTTACCCCCTTTCCCCCCACGACCCCAATGTGACGGGTTTCCAATAATTCCATGGCTAGAGCCGTAGTGAACTATAGCATCATTGATGACTTGTCCCAGTCACCTAAAACCATGTCCTCCCTCGAAGTACTAAAAACATATCCACCACAGTGAAAAGCGTTGTTGGCCACGCTCAGTGCCATAGATCCCTCTGACTCCAAATTGATGACATTTGATTTGGACAATGGAGAGCCCAGAATGCCATCAACCATTGCCTTCCAAATTCCGGTATCAATTCAAAATTTGGTCATGCATTGATGCATCATAGATGAAAGGGAATCAACTTGCATCGTGTCCACATTGTTCTAGCAGAAAGTTGGATCCCCTCTCCTAAAACCATCCACAACAACTCTGGGTGCTTATGATGGCCACCCCACAAAAGCCCATGGCATCCTCCCACACATCGCCATATCATTAACCGACAAAATGGTATTGATCGACATAGAAGTGGTCAATGCGTAGTTGGATTATAACCTCCTCCTAGGAAGGAGTTACATGTACACCATGAGAGCTGTGGCATCCACTGGTTTTTGCCTTATGATGTTCCCTCACGACAGGAAGATTACGACGGTGGACCAACTAACTTACCACGATCTGCAAGGGCCAATAGAACCAGCTAATGTTATCCCTACCATTGATAAAACCTTTGATAGTGCGAACACCCCCTCATTATAAGCAGTAGGCCCCGGGTTGTTCACTGACACTTCCATGGAGGCTTCCTTCCCCCTGGTACCACCTCCACCAGTATCAAGTGAGAATGTAGATTTGTGCATGCTCTCATCCAACACCGTTGCACTCAAACCACAACCATAGCCACAACCCCATCCACAGCCACAACTCCAACCGTAGCTACAGCCCCATCTGCAGCCGCAACCTCAAACACAGTCACCAGGGAATTACTAGGGTTCTCTCCTAGTCCATACAATTCCCTTCCTTTTTCCCCCATCCGAAATTTTGAGCAAGCCAGTAATGGCTACCTTGAACTTACCCAATCTTACATTAGGGATCCTTGTGTGGTACCTTGAACCACCCGCTCAACCTCCAATGCCCCAATTAGTGTTGACTCCCTTTCATCCCATTGCGGTTGACACACGCCCTCCTCCCGACCCACATAAGCCACTTTTCGTACCAATAATAGCCCTGCTCCACCCAAAGAGGGCTAGGGGAAAAAATGCTAAAGCAGCTGTCGAACCTTAGAAAAATCCACCATGCACAATTTGCAACGTGCAGGGTCACGCAAGCCAAAACTATCCTGAGATCCCCTTCCTTTGTGCACACTTAGATGCCATGGATATGACAGAAAACGCTCCGGTGGTCGACCTTTCTAGTCTGCCAAAAGCTAAGAACAAGTCATTGAGGACAAACCATGCATGCGCCATGTGCGATTTGTATGGAAATTATTCTCACCACTACCAAGACTTGTCCGAGTTCTAGACTGCTCTGAGTAATATTCGAAAACACTCCCTTGAATCTGAGATCACTGTTATTGAGGAAATCTACCCTCCAACTCCTTCCTCAGGAACCATGACCATTTACATGATATCCAGCTCCAACGACCCCTCCACTTATGAAACCATCAATGATCCCACGGCCCTATCCAATCGTTGTTTCAGTAACGACAAAGAGATACTTGAGGCTTTAACTGCTCCTGAATACCCTTGGGACGATATGCAACATCGCTTGTTCTTCATCCCCAGAACCTGTATCATTATCTGATCAGTTTTCAGTTGAGGCCAAATATTTCATCCACGGGAAAGTCGACTGGTTCAAAAACCCCATTTAGGCACCATATGCCTTTGAAGAGGGGAACATGGCTAATATCTTTCCTACCATCAGGATCAACATATTAACAAATCCTGAGATTGTTAAAGAAATCACACTGGGGGCATCCTGCTCTTCAGAGGAAGTCGCTTCCTACAAAGCACTTTTTTAAGAATTATGGGACATCTTCGCATGGTCATACACCGAGATTTCGAGCTTGGATCCGTCAATCATGGAGCACCACATTGACACGTGGCCATATGTGGTTCTTGTCCACCAAAAATAGAGGCCCATCCACCCTTCCAAAGTCATTGCAATCAAAGTAGAAATAGAGAAACTGCACACAACTGATTCCATCTATCCCATCACATACACCACTTGGGTTTCCAACCCTGTTCCCATGAACAAAAAATAGGGCACCATCTGGGTTTGTACGGACTTCTAGGATCTGAATCTAGCTTGTCCCAAAGACAACTTTCGAACACCGTTCATTGACTAGATCATTGACGCGTGTGCCGAACATGAGGTCTTTTCCTTCATGGATGGTTTTTCTAGATATAACCAAATTCAGATGCAGAAAGAGGACTGGTACAAAACCACGTTCACCACCCCTTGGGGCACAT
Source organism: Pseudotsuga menziesii (assembly GCA_001517045.1). Taxonomy (NCBI): domain Eukaryota; kingdom Viridiplantae; phylum Streptophyta; class Pinopsida; order Pinales; family Pinaceae; genus Pseudotsuga; species Pseudotsuga menziesii. Next base: position 854,815 of record LPNX010903981.1, on the reverse strand, counting down.
TCTCATATCGAGTAATTCCCTTTGGTTTGAAAAATGCTAGAGCCACCTTCCAGCATTCCATGGCATATTGCTTCTATGACCTCATCCACATTATACTGGTTCTATTTGGATGACCTCATGGCTTGGTCATGGAAGCGAGCTCAACAAATAGATGACTTGCGACAAGTATTTTGTGATGTTACAAGTACAAAATATGCTTGAACCCCCTCAAGTGCATTTTTTGTGTTCTAGTAGGTTTTCTTCTTGGGTTCATCATTTCCCACAAAGGGATAACGGTTGACCCTCTCAAAGTTCAAGATATTCTTGATCTCCCTTCACCATGAACTCTGCAGCAACTACAAAGCCTCCAAGGCAAGGCCAACTTCCTTTGCTGTTTGTACCAGAGTATGCGATGAAATCCCACGGATTCTTATGCCTTCTCCCTACAAACATTCCCTTTATTTAGGATCAGTAGGCACAGGAATCGTTTGACGCACTCAAACAAGCGCTAGCTTTTGCACCATTACTCGCTACACCTGACTTCACCTGAGACTTCATCCTTTATGTGTCGGCCTCGGAAAATGATGTTGCTAGAGTCTTGGTCTAGGAAGACGATTCTCATCAAGAGAACATGATTTATTACGTTAGCTAGAAGCTGATAGGTCCCCTGTTGCAATATTCACCCAAGGAGAAACTGGCCCTCGTCGTTGTATTCTCGATCCAGAAACTTCACCACTACATTATCATAAAACATACTTGAGTAGTGGTTGATTCAAACCCAATGTGGTACCTCTTAAGCTGCCACCTCCTACAAGGCCACGCGACCAAGTGGGTATTCGTTATCCAAGTGTTCAACTTGGATTTTGTTTCCCCAAAAATCACCAAGGCACTAGCACTAGCCGTGCTCATGACAGACCTGGCCCCGTTGTCTACACCACCACCACTGGAGGAAGACCTTCTCGATGAATTCTTATTCGTCATCTCCATGGAAGACCCTTGGTATGGGGGCATCCTTTTGTACTTACGCACCTAGAATTTTGAAGCTCATTTAAGCTGCGAAGATAGACGACGCATTCGACATTAGGCTACTTGCCATCTTCTGATCAAATATGTGCTGTATCATCGTGGCATAGACACCATATTATGTCTTTGCCTCACCCACGACAAGGCTGAAATGGTCCTTAATGACTGTCACGGTGAAGCCTACGGTCGCCACCTTTTGGGTGTAGCAACCGCTCAGAATATTCTACGTGCCAACTATTTTTGGCCTTCTATATTCACTAATTGTATCGAGGAATTCAAACACTACCGTAGCTGTCAGTTCTTTGCCCCAAAGGAAAGAACGCCCCCTGCACCATTACACCCCGTTCTTATAGTCGGTCCCTTCTGTAAATGGGAAATCAACTTGAGGACAATCCCTACCTCAACCAATGACCATAAATACATTATTGTGGTCGTTGATTACTTCACTAAGTGGGCTGAGGCCATGCCCACGTTCAATTGCAAAAGTGAAATGGCAGCATGTTTCTTCTTTAACCATGTCATTTCACACTTTGGTGTTCCCAAACAGCTAGTCTCAGACCATGGTTCACATTTTGAAGATGTTGTTTGGGCAGAGCTTTCAACCATGTTGAAGTTTGAACACCAGTACTCATCTTCCTACTACCCCCAGGGAAATGGCCAAGTTGAAGCAGTCAACAAAATTATCAAAACTATGCTCCAAAGGATGGTAGGAAACCATAAGACCAACTGGAACCACATGTTGTTTTTCTCCCTATGGGTCTATCGCACATCCACGAAGACTGTTGGTCAAAATATGCACTATTTAATTCAACACTTAATTGTCAACCTGAGAAGGGAGCTTATGAGATGCAAACACAATATGTTCAGAATTGAAGGATTGAACTAACCTAAGCTAACTAAATATGCAAATGCGCTAACATGCAACTATATGATTTTAATCTACATGCATAACTTTTATAATTCAAATGAAAGAATTTAATCTATCTATAAAAACAAGAAATTAACTAAGAACTTTGGAAAAGTAGCTACAAATTCAAATCTAATCTAATGTTATATTAATCTATTCTATAAAGGCAGGAGACTATTCAAACTAGTCCAATGCTATGCTAATCTATTCTATGCAATGAAATTGCAACAACTAATCTAGGAAAGCGGTCACTTGGTCCGAAAGAAATTTAGTCTAATGAAAGTAATTTTAACTTATTCAAAACATGCAACAAATCAACTAAACTATTCCATGAATGCATGAACTATATGCTTATGCAGGGATGAGAATCTACTTAACCATGCAATTAACTACGAAAGCAAATATTGAAATTAATTACAAGAGTAAATATAAGATTAATCACTATAAAACAGGAAATTATACTACAAGTGAAAAGAGAAACTAATCTATTTATTCTATGAGCGAAACTACTCTATACTTTCAAAAGAGAAAACTAACTAACTATCCTACTCTGGTTATCGAACTTATGCAATCGTATAAAGCAAATTGAAACACTAATCTAAGGACCGAGTGTAAACAAATGCTTTGCAAGGAATCATAAACTAATGTAAGAAAACTAATTTAACAAATCCAATATGATGAGCAACTAATCTATGAATTTAAAATGTAAACTTATATTAAACTAAGCTATGAGAACTTTCAAGATAAAACTTTTAAAATACTGAAAATTAATGCATCTAATGCAAAAGGAAAAATGAAAACAGTCTAAACAAATCCTTCTTCCTAATGCTTNATACAAGCATAAAACTAAATTAAAGTTAAAGATAAAAATAAAGGAGACTAAACTAAGCTCAAAATAAAATAAATTAGACTAATGCAAATAAATAGAATTCGCACTAAAAATAAAAATAAACTAAACCAAAAGAATTTCATGAACTAAACAAAATAGTGGAAATAAACTAGATTAACCTAAAACAAATTTATCATAAAATAACCCTCTATTCACGGTGTCACTCATTCAACAACACATAAGCAATTTAATAACAAAATATAAACGAAAGAAATTCAAAATACAAAATAAAGACAATACACATACAAAAATATAATATAGTTATATAAATTCTCACTTGTATATTAAATATACGAAACTAAATATAAAATTAATTCAATTATAAAGAAACACTTTAACCTATATTAAAAATTTTTTATAAACCAATTCAAATTATTTTATTAATACGATATAAAATTAACATATACAAGAAGAAAATATTTATACTCATTTATATTCTGAATTTCATCCTAATTAAAACTGAAACAATTAATCTTATGCATTAATATAAAATTGAATATGAAATGTTGAAGATGGATTCGAATCCCCACTAACTACAAAACACAGTAAAATGATGGAAAACTAACCTATACCCTAGCTAATTATTTCTACACAAAATGTAATATTAGAAATTATGGAAATGAATGAAAATTCTGTAAAATTCTATCTAAATTTGAATTAAAGGCTGAAAGACAGACTGGATTAAGGTGCGAACAGAAGGCTGAAAAATAGTCTGCATAGAGGGATGAACTCCAGGCTGAAAAGACAGTCTGCATAGGGGGACAAATGGCCAGCCGTGTGGAAAATTGCATAAAAAATCAGGAAAATTACAGTTTATTAACAGTAAAACATTATCTACAGGAAAACTAAATATATAGACATAAAAACGAAATTACTTATCTCCAAAAAATGAAAAGAAACTATTGAATATGTACAAATAGAACCTCCGGTTGTTGAGGGGCCCTTCTCAACAAAATGAGGCCAGTCTAGGTCAATGAATTACTTCACGGAATACTGAAACATGCATACACATCTGAAAATAGAGTTTTATTCAATTTGAACATATTTTTTTACAGTCTATTCTTAGGCGACTAGCTACTCAACTCTCAGGAAGAGGCTGGTATATATAGCTTCTTACAGAGATGAGAAAGGTGGCCCTTTAATGGTCAACTGCTCTCTAAATTTAGTAAATCATAAAGGCATCTAACAAATCAAACTCCAATGCACATCATCTTCCTTCTTTAGTGCCAATAGATCTCCTCCAATGTGCATCTGGTTCTTTTCAGCATGGATGTGGCATGATATGGTCTGCCTGCTCCTCCTTTCACGTGGACTGATCTTCTCCAGCATGCATGATGGCGGCATGTTGGGCAGTGAGGAGTACACAGGGATGAGTCTCTAGAATGCAGGTCGTTCCTCATTCAAGCACGCAGACTGGTGATGTGGTGGTGAGCAAAGGCATCGTGACAGCGAGCCTTCTAAATTGATGAGCATCTCCAACAAACAAACGCGTGGACTGTAGGTGGGTTGCAAATCCATTTCGACATTTAATGCCTGAGATCTTTTATTATCCACAATGCGTTGCTTAATTAATGAGCTGAGTGGTGAGCTGTGTCATAAGCTGGACAGTAAGTTGAATGCGTTGTCTGTTTATTTGGTTGTGAGTGAGCTAGATAGTTAGCTTAATGCATGGCTGAATTCTATTGGTTGGGTGTTGGGTTCTTTTGCTAAGTGCTTGGTTCCATCGTTTTTCTGGTGTGCTCCTCTTCTTCATAGCATGCAAGCTCATTCTTTACAGCCTGCATATATTATTTACGGCCTGCATAAAACATACGGTCCGTTAATTGCCAAAACATGAAATGGTAAAACATAAAATCTTAAAGCGAATGGTTTTATAAAGAGATGATGTATGAGAATAATATAAATATGAACCTACTTTAAAATGAATTAAACACGTGACATATGGTTCTAAATTAATAAGTTTATTACAATCCATTTTATGGGTTGGTTAATATGAGTGGTTTTAATATTTAATTCCTATTTTGTATTTTCTTTATTAATTCCCATCTTTTTAATATTTTTATTATCTTTAGTTAATTTCCACTTTTTATTATCTTTATTTAATTTCCATTTTTTAATATTTTTTATTTTCTTTCTTATTTAATTTTAAACCAATGCTCAAAGTTCATCATCACTCATGGTTTTTGCATGTGCAGGTATTCACATGACCGGTGGGGAATAAAAGGCGAGGACAAAACAAACCAAGAACCTAATAAGAAACATGCCATTAAACCTAGTGTGGAACTTAGGACCGAAACAAGGGGTTGAATGGAGTTCCAAAATGCGCACTAAATGCAATAACACATCAAAAATGCTGAATTAATCGTATTTTACATTTATAAGTTATAAATAATGAAAACATAGTAAAAGATAGACAAATTGAAGATAAATGTAATAGATTTCGGTAAATAGGTTGAGAAATTAATGTAAATAACATCATTATAAAAGACAATTCCGGAGCGCAACAAAGACCGCCACTGGTTTCACCCCTTTCCTTAGTTAGTACACGGTGTCGAATCAGTACTCGCTATAGAGTACCAAATCCCATCACTCGGCCTCATTGTGGAACTCCTTCGCGATACTTTGCCTTTGGAAGAGTGACTCCTCCAACTTGAACAAACTGTGGAGGACCATCGAGCTGCTCTCCAAGCCATTGAAGTAGCGAAAACCTGGTCAAAATCCCATTATGTCTCCCATGTCCACCCTCACACCTTTAGAAAAGGCGATATGGTTCTGGTTTATGACCAAGCCAATGATAATTTAGGAAAAGGCAAGTTTGAGTCAATTTGGTACGACCCATATGTTGTCCACCATTGCCTTGGAAAAGGGGCATACATTCTTTTTGACTCTGATGGAAAACTCTTGGAGAACCCCCATAATGGGATCTACCTCAAGAGATTTTACGCGTAACATCACCAATGAGTCACTTGTAGCATAGTATTGTCCTTTTTTTTTACACATTTTTTTTTGAATTGAGTCTTACATATTATTTCCTTGACTACTCCAGATGGATCCTACCTCTTGTCGCTACATTGGATTTGCTGACGGAGCAAGCAGATGGTCTCCAAACCTTGCCTTGGCTGCATGGTTTATCTATTCCCTGTCACATGATTTTATCCATATTGACGAAATATGTGTATGAATTGCAACCAACAACTAGGTTGAGTACGATGGTGTCACAGGCTTCTTGGCTGCTGCCCTCCAGTTGGGTAGTCACCACCTCGATGTCTTCTTAGAATCCCGGCTGCTTGTCTCCCAGTTGAATAATTTCTATTGGGTATGTGATCCCTGCCTCTTTAGAAAGTTCCTGGGGCACTAAATAGTTGGTTAGAACATTTGAATCCATCACATTCACACATGTTCCCAGAAACCTCAATAGTGTAGCAGATCAAATGGATACTGATATTCTAGAATGGAATATTCATCATCGCATATAGGAATAATATAAATCACATGTCCAAATATGTCCAGTATAAAATGAGAAGCTACATATGCTTTCTCAACTGAATATACATTGCGATACAAAAATCCTAACTGCACCAACGCACTAGGGGCAGCCCCACTAGCTGCTAATTAGAGCCGGATCCAACCTCATCCTCATCTGACTCTGTATCCTCCTCCCAGGAGGAAGCATCACTCTCCATAGGTATGTCTCCCCGCTCTATTGCACGCACATACTCAGCAGCCACAATGATCCTCTTCATCAAAGGAATCCACTGTGGAGGTGCATGGAAGCAAGCAACAATCAAATCATCATCTAGATACTACCAACCATCATCAGAAATCCCCTCCAAAAGCTGCTCCACATACAGCCATAAATCGTCCAAAGCCTGTTGCTCTCGACCGGGGTTTGGTGTGGGTGGTGTTGGTGCTGCAATCACACCCATCCTCCACTGGTAACCTAGCGGAGGATGAGGACCAACATTTGCACATGCAAATAAAGACATCATCAGTCTATGCATATCATCATCGGACTATCAACTAGCTCAAGTACTTTGTGTATGAATGTAAGCAAAAAAACATCATGTATATGTACTAGCTGGTCCCCAGGATTGGCCTGAAGGTCGAAGCATCTCAACATCTCCATGATAATCCATCTCGACATAAGGGTAGTCCTTAATGACTACCGAGAGCTGACTCCACTACTCTAGAATATCCTGCATGAAGAAGCGGCCCACCCTACCGCCTCCCTCACGCACAATCATGTCACACCATCTGCGCATCCGCGGCTCTCGCGGCCCACTCTCCCGCACTGCCGTATGTGGACATAATTTCAGTACTCTCTCAAAGAAGAATGCACACAAGAAGGATCCAAAGGATAAGTCTCCTCTGGATGTCCTTTCATTGTTCAGCACACGCTGAACCACAAGCAAATACATCTGGGCCCATCCATAGTTAGTGCCTCCCATGGGACTGTCCACCATCTGGAGTTGTCCTCCTGATATGTTGTGGTGCCCATATGAACCCAAGATACATAGCATCATTACTGAAACAACTTGTGTGGTGACGTCCTCAATGTCACAGAGTAAAATGTTTGATCGACGCACATAAGTAGAACCGTAGTAGTGCCTCTTGTACAACTCCTCTAGACTCTCCCCGTGAGAGAGTTTTGGCACCAGATCGTGAACTACTCCCAAAATCGAGAGTCTAATCAAGAAGTATAAATCTCGCAGCGTGATCTCTAAATGCTTCCCCTGTATGATGAAAAATTCCCTCCTCGCATCCCAAAAACTCACCAATGTCTCAAGTAGTAAGCACAAACTCTTCATCAAAGGGATCCACATGAACTTGAGAAGGCCACAATGGGCTAGCATGCCTCACACATTGGCATCTCGTAAGGCATCCTATCATAGTCTTGCTCTCTCCAGACAGCACCAGGCATCCTACACAAGCACCAAACCTCTGTTAGCCTCAGCTTCCAGCAAAAACTCTCCCCAGGACTAGGCCACACCTTTTAGGCCAAATCTAGCAACTATATTGCTCATTTAAGCTAGATAGATGTGACTGAGTCACTCATCGAGGTCCAACAGAAGTGAACCCCAGTCACACCTTTCTGCTCAACAAGAGCGACCCAATCACACCTATATGGCCAAAAAGAGCAACCTAGTCACTCCTTTGTCCTTGAAAAGAGCGACCTATCTTGAAGAAACCCTAGCATCCCAACAAAGAGTCTCGAGAGTGCAAATAAAAAAACTGAACCACAAAAAATGATGAAATTTTCAAGAACTCTTACCTGCAAGTCACGGATCTGAAAAACGATGATCGAAATGGAAGAAATCAGCAAAAGAAGTTTGGGGCCCTCCTCTCCAACTCAGTAATGAATAGTGACACTGACCGTTGTCATGTGGTCCCCACCCATTTATAGGCCTCATTAGGTCTATTTTTTTCTGAACATAGCAGAGTCATCCAGAGTTCGTTTAAGACGTTGTTTGCATTGTCAGTTTCATTTTTCCGACCTCTATCTTTTGATGAGACCATTGTCTCCTATTCAGTTAATGATTTTCTGGTTCATTTCTTAGACATTATGTCAGTTTATGTGCCCTTGGCATATAAATTTCTTTGGACCTGTACTTACATCATATGTAGTACAGTCCATCCACCGCAACTTAAGCATCGATTCTCTGGACCTGTCCTCGGAGATCACCTCAATTCATGTGACTATGTCACATCGATTTGTGTGCCTCTGCCACATCGATTTGCATGCCTCCATTGCGAACCGTCCCATGAATGTATTGGTATGTTCAAGAGCCATATGCTCCATCCATGCTACATGGTTGGTCACCTACAACCACCTTTCACCATTCCACCACGGGGCACCACCAGTTCCCCTGGCCTGGTTGACCATATTAGGAGTTTCTGTTAAGATCTTTTATGACTCCTAAAATAATGAAAAGATCGTCGAGTGCCCTTGCTTCCTTTCCCGCTCGTTAAAGTATAGGAAAGGGTGTCTACATAGTCTCATTTATATCCTTTTGTGCACTATGTAGACTACCATATGAAAAGGACCACCTTGGTACACTCAAGCCAAGAACGTTTCCCTCTGCATCCTTTTATGCTTTCTCGGGAATTGGGATTGAACTTTATAAAAAAGCTTACCATGAATTGTATTTAAGCTCTTTTCCAGCCTTCTCATCAAGAAAAGATTACTGAGCAAACTTGGTTTTGTTCATGCTCATAAAAGTATCTAAATGACCGTCCAATCAGTACAAATTTAACCTTTTCTGGCCTGAGTGGACTTCCAACGGTAAAGAAGTCTCCCATCCCCTAAAGGATGGGTGAGCTTTCCTATGTATACTTTTATCCCTTTTTAGGAACAGGAGACTATCAATGAAAAAGAGACCCCACTAGAGTCTTCTTCATGCTTTCATGCTCTCTAAAATTGAAAGCACCATCGAGCATTTACTTTCTTAGGCTCGCAAAAAACCATGAGATCATACCATAATAGTGTCTTTAGACATCACCCCACAGGTTACAGTTCACCATCATTCCCCATATTTAGCTCACCTTTTTTCAGAGTATTCTGCAATGAGTCTTCCTTGGATCTCATGAATACCAAAAGTATCTACCTCCCCAAAGTATTTCCCATATGCAGTTACATTCCTGGTATAACAACTATGATCCCCCTCCCTTGATTCAACTTCATTTGCTGCCGCGTCAGCCCTACCGTCATACTCTGAACAAAGGAAGTTTGAGTCCCCCATGATTCCCTATCCATGTTTCCCCTTTCAATATGTCAGTCCCTAGATTGTCTCATACATTTGTTCATCTCCCTTGTGCTTCTGTTCAAGGAAACATCATCGCCTTGGCTAGTTGTAGGTCTCCCTCCATCGACAACAACACATCTATTCCAGAGGATAGACCCAGAGGTCCTTGTATCCTGGTTTAGTTAACCTCATTTGATGAGTTCCTTGGACGGCTTGAGAGGATTCATTAGTGTCTCTCGGGATGGTTGTGTCTCATGTGTTTGAATTTAGCTACATCATCACACCATTGAGATTTGTACAGGGAATTAGTCCGTGTAGAATTTGGTCAAAGACCCTAGGTATCACCTGACTCTGGCACATTGGTGAGTCTATGAAGGGACACAGATAGGTTCATTCCCCTTATGATTTCTGGGTTGCATTGGAGATAGTGTTCAGAAGCCCCAGAGAAGTGCTTCTATATAGATTCATTATTGATGCGGCATATTGTACCATAGAGACTCTGACTCTCCATCAGTGAGTCCCTATAGTTATGTACACTTACAGATCCAACAGATCATCAGTTATGGAGATATAGAATTCCATGAGAATGGCATGGGTCCGAGTATCAGTTCTTCAGATCACTATTGTATTGAGCCTCTCATTGAGGCAACCAAAATGTAATTACAATTGTATATGATCAACTCTCGCAGTTAAGAGCCTTGATCTCACTATTCTTTTGACATCATTATGAGCATGGGTATGCCCGCCTTGTCCATATACAGTCACATATTATTTGTATCTCACCCATTGATGGGAACAAATATTAATACAAAACTAAAGCCACCATGTCCCGAACTAGAAAGCACCGCCTCTACCCAAGATGCTATGATGTCTGGCATCCATACGATGAGCTCCTGCTGTAGCAAGGATTTCTCCCTGCTACAGGGGCAGGAATGGCTCCCTTATGCCTATAGGGCACAAGGGTAGGTTCCTTCTAATGGTGAAAATGCAGAAAAATGAAACGGAAACAATAGAAGCAGAACAGTAAACCAACATTGAGGCTAAGAACAGGAAACTAAAGCTAAACTAAACTATAAGATAAGAAGGAGATGAAGCACTGGTGAACCCCTCTGTAGAAAATGGGTTAGGGTTCTGCCTCCTTAAAACTTGCAAATAAAACTAAGCTACAATGGAAACTTGCAAAACAATGTTAATAACAAAACTTGCAAATGGAGATAAGGGTTAGAAAGAAAAGCATATTAAGAAGCAAAGAAATAAACATAAAATCATAAATATACCTTCTCTGGTGGGAATGGGACACCATGCCCTAGCTCATGGGAGCATCTCTCTTGGTTTGGGAGCAATGGCTCAAGGGGGAATGGAAATGAAGGAGAGGGAGTGTGGGTGGTTTGAGAGGCAAAGGTCTCAAAGCATCCATGGGCAGCATAACAATAGGCAATGGAAGGAGTGTTTTGAGAGTGACCCTCCACCCTCCTTTTATAGCTTTTCCAAGGGGTTTTAGGGTTTTATGCCCTTGGTCAGGGATTTAGCCCCTTTTTTGGGATTTTAGCCCCTTCTGCCCTAACTTTAACCCCTTTTAGGGTTTTAGCCCCTTTTTTAGGGCTTTAGCTCCTAGGGGGCTATTTTGGGCTCTTTTTGGGGATTTTAGCTCTTTTCTTCATCCTTGGGCTCTTTTGGAGGTGTGGGGGTCTAATGGAAGGCCTGATGGAGTGATATGGGGGTTGTGAGATGGTGTCCTTGGGTGGTGTAGGCCATAGAGAGCTATGCGAGGGATTTTTGGGTTAACAAATTGCCCCTTGAAGTGTGAGGGCAGGAGCTCAACGTATGGCAGACGGACATCATAGGATGCTATGTAGAGGTGTTGCTCCCGGGGCTGGGGCATGGTGGCTTTTGGTTTTTGTATTAATTTGGTTCCCATCAATGGGTGAGATACAATAAATGTGTGACATGTATATGGATGAGGTGGGCATCCCCATGCTCATGACAATGTCAAAAGAATAATTTGATCTATGCTCTAAAATACAAGAGTCGATCATATACAATTGATGTTACAATAATGGTTGCCTCCATGTGAGGCTGAATACAATACTGATCTGGTACATTGGACCCATGGCATTCTCATGGAATACTGTATCTTCATGACTGATGGTCTGCTGGATCTGGTTCATAGCTGCGTGGACTCGCTGATTGAGAGTCAGAGTCTCTGTGGTACAAGTATGCTGCATCAATCATAAAGGTATATCGAAGCATTGCTGGGGCTTCAGATCATTGTCTCCAACGCAACCCAGAAATCACAAGGGACATAACTTATTTAGGTCCCTCGAGTGGACTCACCAATGTGTTGGAGTCGGGTGACATCCAGGGTCTTCGACCAAGTACTGTGTGGAACAAACCCTGCATGAATCTTGTTACCACCTAAGTTGTACTTAGTGGTTTTTATCAAGTGAGCCTGGTCAACCGGACAGGGTTAACTTGTTCGGAATTCAAAAAGACCTTTGGAAGTACTTATGGGAAGTGCTTGTTGTACTATATCACATGTTCATACCCCATGGGGAAATTGTAATAAATGTTCTAGCATGATAGTGTCTGTAAAAGACTCGGTCTCTTAGACTTCATTTGTCAATCCAATCAGCCCAGGGTGTTTTTTCCCTTGGTTATTATTGGTTGTTGAATAAATGACTGATAATTTCTGATTTTTTCACTCCATACCTCCAAAGTTGGGGTGGTTGGCTTGGCATTTAGGCCTATTGAGTTTATTAGAGTCTATGTGTCAATGTATAAACATGCTAGACATGTTTTTTGAGTCATATGAACGTGTCTAAGTCCTCCTAAGTGTTTTTCATTTTTTCAATTTTTTAGTTTTTTCAGTGTTTTTTATTAAAATTTAATTTTTCCAAAACTTAGACTATTTTTTAATAGTTTAATTGGAAAAATTGATTTTGTAATAAAAGTGGGCCAAATAATCGGTTTTAGTCATGTAGGTGCTCATTTTCAAGCTAAGAGAACCATGTAAACCCATGGACCCAGTTTTTCATAAGTTTTGAGTGATCTTCCATCACTCAGGTTAGAAAGCCCCAAAAATCAATTATTGATTATTTTAATTAATAAATTGATGAATGATGGAGCAAATCCAAAATCAATAAATCAATGGATTCTCAACCGATCTGATTGAAATCAATCAGATCTGGAGCAGATTGACTGGATCTGACAAATCCTTGACTGAAGGAGGGGATCAAATCAGATCCAGAGCTGATCTACAGTGGTATTCATGGGGAATTGCACCCTCTCTCTCTCATCCACACGTGTGGACTCTCCTGGATGCTCTGTGGACTGAGGTGTCAGTGTATGGGTTTATGTGTTAGCTCAATCAAGCCCCCGGTTGACAAGTAGGATTAGTACAGCTTCAGTTCTTCATTGATGAACTCTCCATCATTTTATTTCACTTGATCCATGAGGAATTGTGCCCCCCTTGGGCTAGATGGCCTGCAAATTGTATATATCTAGGCACAGCCTCCTCTTCCAAGCTAGTTAGAACTGGGATTGAGGTGCTGCTACTATTGTAACTCTGTAATTCTTCATTTGAAATAAAGAAAAGCTTTGGAGGAAATACGGTGTGGTGCCATTGCATGTGTGGATGATTATTGCCATTGTTTTACTGAGGTAACCTGTATCTATGGTCATTTTTTGCTAATTTCTTGTAGATCTGTGGTTAAGATTGGTAATTAGCTTATTACAATCTTGATAGGAAAGGTGTTGTTCAATAAGTTTATTGACTGTCACTCTCCTTGGATGCATGTTTAGAGATCTATATTTATCATGTCCTATAAGCTTATATCCATGTTATCTTGAATCTCTTTGTATGTACTAATCGGATCTCACAAGTTTCTTGGCAAGTTCTTTGATTTCAACTGAGTTGCAGGTTCATACTTTGGAGAGGATGCTGATATAGTTTGATTCTTCATACTCCTCAAAAAATTTCAAAGGCATAGTCCCTCGACATTCCACCTGAAAGCTCTACTGCGGATCTTCAAGGAAACCAACACTTTTCTCCTCTTCTTCCTCCCTCAAAATCAACACTTTACCCGGTAACTTGGTTCAGTTCATAGCTGTGATTTCATTTGGATCTATTTCATAAAAGTAAAATATACATAGATCTAATATTTCATAGCTCATAACCTAGATCTTGCACTTAAAAAGGTTTCATAAGCATTCTAGATCTAGGTGTAGGGAAATCGTCCTTTTTGCATGAAAATTTAAAGGAAACTTGTAGATCGCATGCATTATATTTCCTTTCACTGTTATAAAATTCAATATTCTTC